>JAWWES010000115.1:50446013-50520138 GCA_035583135.1 Lophotriccus pileatus | reverse complement strand
GCCTTAAGGGCTAACGAGCTCCATCTGCCCGGGGAGGTCCCTGACCAGGAATCGAACCTGGGCCTCGGCGGTGACAGTGCCGCGTCCTTAACCACTAGACCACCGGGGGCTCCAACTACACAGCTACAGAACTTTTAGATACCTTCAGTGATGAGGACACAAACACTTCCCTGAACATCCTGTTCCAATGCTTGACCACCCCTTCAGTGAATATTTTTTTCCTAATATCCAACCTGAACCTCCCCTGATGCAACTTGAGGCCTTTTCCTCTTATCACTTGTTACCTGGAAGAAGAGGCCGAACCCCACCTGGCTACAACCTCCTTTCACATAGTTGTAGAGAGCAATAATGTCCCTCCTAAGCCTCCTTTTCTGCTGGCTGAACATCCCCAGCTCCCTCAGCCTCTCAAGATCTTCTCCACAGCCTTCACCAGCTCTGTTGCCTTTCTCTGGACGTGCTCCAAGCGTCTGAATATCCTGCTTGCAGTGAGGAGCCCAGAACGCACAACAGGATTTGAGGTGTGGTCTCGACAGTGCTGAGTACAGGGGCGCGATCATTTCCCTAGTCCTGCTGGCCACATTTTCGCCGATTCCAGCCAGAATGCCGTTTTCCCATTGCGATACGAGGAGAAACAAGGACAGCTGAAAGGGCCCCGCCGAGCCTGGCCAAGCCACTCGGGAGGCTCCGCGGTGCCGGGAGGAGGGTTCCGGGACACGATAAGCACCTCGTAGGCGAGGCGATTCTGGTGGGAGGCCGCCGCTGCCCTCCCCGGATCTCATCCCCCCCATCCCTTCCAAGCGTTCCCGAGGTGACTCCTGCCCTCTGGCGGCAGAGCCACCTCCGGCCCGGCCCTACACTGCCGCCCCCGGACACCTGCGGCGCTTGTAAAAAAGTGTCGTGGGAGCAGGAATTTCAGGTTTCAAGGAGAGGTTCAGACTTGACACCCGGACTCAGAAAGGAGTGAAAAACCATTTCCAGCTTTGTATCTGATATTGCACGAATATGGTATTTTTACAAGTCACATCTCTTGATTTATCAGATGTGAATACACGAGTCAGAATAAATACAAACATGCCCTCTGCAAGGATTAGTAAGTCTTTCCCGTTCTTCTGAATAAGCAAAAGTTTATCTTAAACGAAAATAAAGTAAAAAAAACAGTGAAACCCTCCAGTTCCTCGTGAATAAGTATACACCGTGCCTTGGGTTTTCTTGTAGGGGTGATTCAAAAAGAAGTAACAGCAACTCTAGGAAATAATGTTCATAAGCTGCACCAAGCCCACATTCCTGCAGGAATAGCTCCAGTGTTAGCCAGGCAATTGCTAGCACTTTTTAACATCACACATGAAGATGGTCAGCGTTGGAAAAAGACTTATGGACGAACCCCAAATCACTATGGAGATCAAGGATGACACAGTTCTTTATTTAATATTTTGGGGTTTTTTAATATTTTGGAAATGAAAATGAGAGGATGAGGTTAAGGAGGAAAAGTTGCAGGAACCAGTCCATAGACTTTAGTTGCCTGAAGACCCTAGATATTGTGTGGGCATGATCTAAGTGAGCCTGATGTCCCTAGAGAGCTCTGGGGTAAAATCCCTGCTACCTGGGATTCTGCCATTTCCTTTAATAGAAACAGAATTTCACCCAGTGCAACTCCAGCACAGTAGAGAGTCCACTGCACAACCTAAGCACAGAAAACTGAAGTTAGTGAGACCACGTGCAGCCCTACAGCTGTCTGTATGGCAACCATAGGCACTGTGTGCACAGAAGGAGGACTCTTTACTATCCTTTTATTTCTAAGATTTTAGGTCATCTTAGGCTGATGGAGTCACACAAGGTGTCTCTTGCTGGAATGTGAAAGGGTTAGTCACACCTCTGCAGGTCAAACTGTTGCCCTAGTATTTGCATAAGGCTCTTGAAGCAGGCTCAACATCACATCAATTGCAGAGAGCCAGCTTATTTCATCTATGCCAGAACCAGATGAGCCTCTAATGTAAACTGAGTTCAACCAAGGGCTACTGATAAGAGCTTGTCAGAAAAATTGCTTTCTTATAAGTTCAGATAATGGCAGCTTTTGAGCACACACAAAGAAATTGAAGTTTGATCTTGAAATACTGATGGCGTGGTTGTTGCAGTTACACTAAGTACATCCCATCCCTATCCTGTTTTATGGATTGAATGACTACCCTGTTTAGGTGATGCTAATTAGGTATTATGACTGTGATGCCTGAAGAGAGATTAAGTAGAATTGGGGCACTTGGACATGGAGGAAAGTGAGCATAAGACGCTGCTAAAGGACAACACCCATGAATTACAAAATAATTGGATTTACAACAGGTATTCAGTCTCTGGACATTGTTTTTTTTCCTAATGGTTGTAGCTGAGAGGTAAAAAGGCTAGAAAATATAGTGGGGTAAAGATAAAGGAAAGGTACCCCAGCCCTGAGGTGACTCTCTGCTGCAAGGTACAGAGATGTCTTTGGCACTGTGCTACCTACCACATGTCCCCCTTCTCCCCCCCCTCCCCAAAATGAACTCTTGGCAACTAGCCTGCAGATTCCCATTCCCACTGCCATATTTCAAAACCTGTGAGAGCCCATCCATATCCATCTGGGCTGGAGCTGATTCCTGACCTTCACTCAGGGCTACTTGGTTTTCTCCAATAGCTGGGTGAATGATTGCCAGCAGTGGTAAATGATTTACTCCACAAAAAGCACCGTCTACTAAAGAGGCGTATCCCTCATTACACTACAGAGAAAAATATTTCTATAGAGACACAAAGATTATATAATTATTTATTATTCACATAATAAATAAATAGAGGTAAGGGTAGTGATGGTGAAAGAAGATTATGATTCTTTTTTCCACGGTTAAAGAAAAAACTGGGGAAAGTGTCTAGATTTTCATAACTACAGAACACATGGCTGTGTTCATGGCTGAAGATATTGTATGTTTGACAAAGCAGCTTGATCCAGAATGCTCAGATACATTCAGGTGGGTTTGGTGTTTACTAAAGCAAACCTCCTGTTTGTTTTGTTATGTATAAGGGCATCTTTTCCTCATGAGCACAGCACTACATGTTTTTCATGTGTGTATCATTGCAGCCCCCCAGAGCTGACTCCTACCATCTGGTCTCTGTGAAGATGTGGGTTATACAGCCCAGAGGTGAGAAAAACTACATATGTTACTGGAGCTGCCTATTTTGCTGCATGAGGCACTGGGTTATTAGTTTGCTAGATTTCCTCATTACTAAATCTAAGTATCATTGGGATTGAAGGCAGATAACTTCACTGACTGTGTTGTAGACCCCCAGTCATACATAATGAAATGTTTGGTATACTATCTTTTAACTTCAGCTTGATTTCCTAGTTGCTTAAAAGCCAGGTATTTAAACAGAACGGAGAAGATGGCATTTCTCTTTTCATGGGATCACTGGGAAAAGCAGAATAGGCCACACAAGCCATTAATGCCAGAGGTGGGCTTGGACGCTCCTTTCAGAGCTTGACATTATGCTACTGAAATGTCTGGGCACTGAGACACTCCAGGTGCAGGCACAACCTTGGGAAACCAAGTAATGCAACTATTAAAAATGGGAACCAGCTCTATGCTCCTGTCTAAACTGGAGAAACTCTCTAACTTTTGACCTTGTAATGAAGAGAGCACTTTCGTGAGTGGTGCATTCCTTCTCTACTTCTCACAATATGGATGAAATTTAACCTCACTTCTTCCAAGAGCTGTCACTTTTTGTGCTGAAGAAAGTATTTTCTGCATCTCCTTCTGAGGTGACTTGAGTGCTGATAGTGAGACTGCTGGAAAATCACTGCTTGGCACTGTACAAATGAAGTTCTCCTGTAGTGACAAAAGAGCTGATCATGGTGCCCAGTTCTGCCATTACTTCTCTATGAAAAAGCTGTGCTGATGACTGAGGTTTTCAAGTAGTTCTGGCTAAATTTATTTAGAGGTCTATTCTATTATGAATTTGGAATTAAATTTGAAGACTGGGAATGACCATAAGGATGTTGTGAGGCCTGGTCAAACTCTACATAGTTTGAGGTAACCTGCCTAAGACTTTTTGCAACTTGTCTATAGTGATATCATACTATTGTTCTGATTTTTAGCATCACTATGTATGCCCTAATATTTGCCAGTAATTAGTACTCAAATAAGGTTGACCATCCTTCCTCACAGGACACCTCTCCTGAATAGCTTTTGAGGAATTGACAAATTTGATTGACAGTTTGATCATATGTGACATAGCTGTGACAAAATCCCAGTTGATGCAGTCCAATAAGAACTCATCCTCATCCTCCATGAAACCCAGGGTTCTTATTGTAGAGAAGCACTACTCAGATAACAAAAACTTTGAGTGTTTATTCATGCCATGTGATGGGGAAGCCTTCATTTTGGTCATCTTGCATCTTGGGGTGCATTTCCAGACATGGAATGGGAAAAGATGAGGGTGCATGGGTCCTGAGTACCACTGCGGGGCTCTGCTCAGCACAGCCTGCATGGAAGCTGGAGCACAATTGCAATAAAACATCGATTAGATGGTCATTAGGAAACATGCATTTGTTTCATGCTGAGTCTGATGTGAGACAAGGGATGGTTTCCTTGTTAGTAATGTCACATTCCCATCCTCACATGACATCTTTCTTTAAGGTGTTTTTTTTTTTTAACTGCACAGGAACTTGCTGCAAGCTTTTGGTGCCTGAAATGGCTAACACCATCGGTATTATCAATGTTGGGTAGTGCTGGTCGGTCTATCTAGTCAGCAGAGAGAAGGAGGATGAGGTCCAGTCCCTGGGAGGAAGGCAGGGCTCGTGGAACGGAAAATTTTTTCGCTGTGGTTGCGCTTTGCGGTGGCGCGGCCACGACGGAGGAGGGGGTGCGGGTGTGGGAGGGTGGCAGACAGCAAGAGGCTAAGTGCCCCGGCGGGGCGAGCCAAGGGCCGGGGGGTCTCCGGGCTGGCGTGGAGCCGGGGCCGAGTGGAACCGGGCTGGCCCCGCGTTCCCTCCCCTCCCCTCCGCTCCTCTCCGCCGGCCCCACCGGTCGGGGCCGCCGGCGGCGGCAGGCTTAGTCAGAGGAATGTGGGTGGGACTGCCTCCTCCCCGGCGCCTTAAAACCCCGCTCGGCGTGGGGCGCCCGCAGTCTCCCGTCCCGGCGGAGCGTCCCCGCCGCACCCCACCCGCGACACCCGCGCTCGCTGGGCGCCCCGCCGGCCGGGCACGATGGTGGTGTGCGGCCTCGCCTGCTGGAGGTGCAGGTGGCTCCTGCCACTGCTGCTGGGCCTGGCCATCATCATGGGCATCATCGCCCTGGCGGGCCGGGGGTGGCTGGAGTCCGAGTCGGAGCCCTACGTGCAGCAAGCGTCGCTGTGGGAGAGCTGCACGCGGGGCGAGGAGGACCTCAACTGGAACTGCGAATCCCTCATGGACTACGGTGAGTGAGAAGCCCTGCGAGGGACCCGGGGCAGTGGGTGCCATGGCCATGGACCCTCCCTACCTTCTGTGGTGGAGCAGTTGCCTTCCGGGATGGAGTTTCCTTCGCAGAACCAGTACCCGTGCTGTTTTGGGGCTTAAACCAGCAAAGAAACACAGGTTCTACACTGCTTCAGAGCGATCTTTTTTTTAATCAGTACAACACTGAAAAGCTGGGGTGTTGATATTTTGGGTTTCTCTAGAGTTATTTTACAGCCCAAGTGAGATAGCCAATTGGCTACAAGACCCTCGATTTGCTTTCCTTCAGCTCTCCGCAGGCTGCAGTCCCAGCAGCCTTACCTGGCACCTGTGAACTCCGCCGCCCTGTGCCGGTGGCCTCCCTGGTCAGACGGTGAACGTGCAAACCTTCATGAAAGGTGTCCTATGCAGAACCACACCTGGACAGTAGTAAAATGCCCTCTCCCCGACTCTTTTGAGGGAGAGAGCACCTTACTTTAACCCTGCCTGGCCAAGACAGTGCAGCTATTAAAATGTCTTCTGACCTGCAGCTTAAAATGGCCTGATGAGGGTTTGCAGGCAGGAAAAAAAAAAAACAAACAACCTCTTTCTTTTCACTGTCTCTCTTTCTCTGTTTCACTGGGGCCTAAATCAGGGATAATTGCACCTCTGTTTTAACTGGCTGAGCTGCTTCTGTATCTGGCATCAACAGTGTAATATTCTTACTGCACACTCTCAGTTTCTGGGTCTTTTGGGGGACTTCTTGTTTTATTGCTGGAACACATGGGTATGATTATCTCTGCTTTTCCTGAAAGCAAAATATTTCTGGACAAATAAGCAGACCCGCCTTAAGATCCTGGATGAGGATTCTTTAGGGACTGGGAAGCTGGAAGGGTGTGTTTCAGCTGGGAGAGCCGGGACTGCTTCCCTGCATAGATCCCTTGCTGCCTGAGCAAGGCAGACTGACTTCCAGAAGCTTTTCATTGCAACACTTGTGCTTAAAAACTAAATCCTGAATATACTGTAAGAGAAGTGGCTTGGCCAGGTTGTGACTTCAGGCCTTACTGTAGGTGGAAGTGAGATTAAAATATCCATCTCTCCCATTAGACAGAGAAGAAAAGGTATCAGAGTTGCTGGAATTTGCATTGCAAAAGGAAAAAGTGCTAACACAGAACAGCTGCTGAAATTTGTTTTCTCCTCTAGTGACACTGCTGCTCACTTCCCTGAGTACTGATGGGTGTGTGCTTTGCGTCAGCCCTCAGCATTGTGGGGCAAAAGTAGTGTTCTGCTGTTTTTTCTATGTAACAGGCTGACAGAGAAGAATGGAATCCTTGACTTTGCTTATTTAAGCCCGAGCTTATTTAACTCAAAACTTATTTACATCCTTGGCTCATTTATCCCAATTTGCCTCTTTTCGAATTTTCATAACATCAGTGCCACTGTCTACTAAACCAGTATTTGCATCCAGAGACAGGATGTAACACATGAGTTCAGGTTCGATTTATTTTGTTTCCTTTTTTTCTATGCTAATGCAATTAGTCTCAAAACAGGGGAGGGCATTTACAAAGGAAAAAATGCCTAGCAGGCATTTACAGCACTGCTGCAGGAAAATTAAAGTTAACTAATTAAGATGCATAACTTGTGTTTTGCATAGAGTAACTGCTAGGCACCAAACATCCTCCACCTCTCTTGATGAAATGGAGACTTCAGAGTGGATGTCCATTAACAGAAAGTTCTATTAGACAACTTCTTAATTGAGCTATGGCATGTGTACTAAGAAAAGGAAGAGAAAAAGCAGCTGAGTTGCTTATTTTAAATGAGGGGAACGGGGCAGGAACAGACAAATAAAGATTTGCAAATAGGAGTGTCTCGTAAACTGCATGGCTTCTTAATACACTTTTGTAAATGCCACATGAGAGGGAAGAAGTGAAAGGGAAAAAGAAGAGTAGGATGTCATTTGGTAGGGAGGCAGGGAATGGATTTTGTTTAGAGTTCTGTACCGGTTTGTGTCTGGGAAGTACTCTGGCTGGCAGCGTCTGTGTATTATCAAAATGTTGCAATGCAGAGGTGCTGCACTGCACTGGAATATGACTCAAGATGACTTAATCTGGACCACTACAGGATTAAACTGTTGACTTGGTGTTTAAAACATATCAGTAAATCATCAGCTGTGACAAGGATTATTTGCAATGTGTTCCTTGGAGAGGGTGATTGTCTCTATAGTGATGAGGCTGTAGCTTAGGAGCAGTATTTGTGGGTGGCTCTGTCCTCCTGGTTCTGAATGGCTGATCCCAGCGACTTTTCTTGGAATTAACACTGTAAAAGATGGGTGTGTATGTATGCAGTAAAGGTAACCCCATTAGGTTAACTCTTTCTTAAGAAACAACAGCCAGCTGTTGTTCATTAAGTACACAACAGCCAACAAAGAAAAAGTGAAACATTCATACTAGGTGCCAAAAAAACCCCAAAAACAAACAAACAAAAACCCTACATACCCACACACACACACACACACACACACAAAAAAAAAAAAAAAAAAAAAAAAAAAAAAAAAAAAAAAAGGAAGGAAAAAAGAGGTGGAACCTAGGAGTAGGAGCCCAGCCTTTGTGAATCATATTTCACTGCAGCTGTGCCACTGTACCTGTGTCCCTAGAGGCATGGACTTTGATACCAGAGATTACTGGTGAAGCTGAGTGCATGTGTCGACTTCACTGAGGGGCCAGGTAAATAAAGAAGGAATGTTAGATGTACGCTTATCTTTTCAGTACACCTCTTTTTGGGCATGCTTTTGTCTGATTTACAATGCCAGGATATATTCAAGACAAACTAACATCGTTTATAGTGTCATCCAAGCGCAGGCACTTGGAAAATGCTAATGGAAAGGTGTAGCAACTGGTGTCCCTGCCTACGCCCAGAAAACATTTACTGCAACTCCCCAGTAAAAGAACCCAGTGAACAGGTGAGGCTTGTGTCTCTGCCAGCTTGCTTTGCTGGCTCCTGGGCAGGCACACTTCCACTGCTAACAACCGAGAGACTTTAGAAGTTGGAAGTGTATACGATTGTGCATCTCCTCAGCTCCTGGCAGAGACAACTGATGCAAGTTTGTACCAGAGGGCTTGTTTTTAATAATTTAGTGTTACAGCAATTGCTTTTCCTGCCCTGTGAAAGCCAAAACAGAGTTGTGTTTCCCAGTATTATTTTCCAACCAGCCCTCCTAGCAAACCTTTGATTCTGGGCTCTTCTGTGCTCGTGGTGGGTATGCACATAGCTTCTTGTCACCAGTCATGCTACCGTGGAAGTTTGCGCTTTATCTGAGCAAGAAAATGGACTGACAGTGCTCTTTTGCTTGGAGTCCATTATTCCTTTATTACATTAACAAAGGCAGATATTTTTGGACATTCTATGTAATGGGCTCTCAAGGCCAAACAAGAATTGTTACTGCCACTTATATACAGAAAAATGTTAAAGCTGCAGTGTAGGAATATGCCCCACCTATGCACGTCATGATAAAAACTTCTACCCTAAGATTCCAGTTATTCATAAGCTAACAAACTAGCTTCTGCTTTTGGAAGTAAGTAAATGAAGATGAGAAAATCTTGTGACTTCAAATCCTGTAGAAGTTCATCTCCCTGCTAGACTTTCTTAGCCCTTTTATTATTTTCTAAAAGGAAATCTAGATTTAAATACTTAAGCCTGTAGAGATTCCATCTTTTCCTTGGTGAGGCTGAGGCACAGCCAAATGAAATCAGGAAATACACCTAATGCTAAGGCTCTGTTGCTTGCTTTCTTTTAATTTCATCATATTACTGGTGCTCATCATTAACATTAAGTAATACTGACCCCTCCTAGTTATTTGCATGATAACATTTGCAGCTTAGTTCCTTTCCATAGTAATCATTAATGTAATGTAGTGCTATGTAACAAAACTCTTAATCCTTCCTAATAATTATAGACCTTCAGCTCCTGAACAGTTGTTTTTTAATGTTCTTTCAACACCGCCTAATTGCTAAATACTTTTCTGCTGATTAGATGCAAAGAAGTTGATTATTCTTTGAGGCTAAGCCAACTAGGAACACTAGTATCTCCAATTATTTTTCTGCTCTCCTGTTCTTCCACCTTTCATTTTATACAGCTCCTTATTACTGTGGTGTTATTGGTGGATTTCACAAACAGACATCATATTTATGTCTGAAATACTCTCTCTACCAAATGAATGGAACTGAAAATTTTCTATTTTTATGGAAAACTTAAATCCTGGATAAATATCTTGTGATTACAAGGTATTTCTGAGTACAAACCAGCTAGAATCTGGGGCTGATCTGTCATTCTCTGAGTGTGAGCAGGTCTCTCCAGCCCTTAAGGCAGAAAAAGGTGAAAGGGTAAACTTGCACCTCTGTCCTCCTGGGAGCTGTAGGGGGAATAGTTTCAGACAGACGAGAGAACAGGGTGCCTGTGGGGACTCGACCAGCTGTCAGAAGTCTTTAGAGGGACAAGGAGCTGGGAAAGCATGACTTGATAGGTATGGGGATGAGGGGAATCCTGCATGCATAAACAGCAGTTTCAGCCTGAGTCCTGCAGCAGCCCCTCTGCTGAAGGCTCTCCATGTTGGTGGGGGTAGCAACAGTCCTTGCAGATAAGAAACATGCCAGGGCTGCACCCTGTGCTCCGGAAAGGTGCAGGCTCCTATCCCAATCTCTTCTGTCAGTCTCTTATTAGAAGGCTTATTTTTGAGATTTCTCTTATATTGTGTGTATATATAAGTCTAGAGCTTTTTGCTGCTCTTCTTCTGATTCTCACAGGCTGGTTGTTCAGTGGCTGACTACTACAGTAGTCCAGCCCAGAGCACACCCATCTAGTGCTGTGGCTAGCACATACGACTCAGTCTTATCAGATCTTGTCAGTATCAACGGGCTGTTAACTGCTGTTGGAAAAGATAATCCAGCAGGAGAAAGAGAGGGAGTTATGGGATCACCGGCACTGAGCTCTGTCACAGTGAGCACAAAACTCACTGAAAATGATGGTGCCTACTGCTGCCCTGTTTCTGAAGACCTGAAACAAAGTTGAGCGTGATATTAATCTTCCTGACGAGGTATCTCCTGCAGTCGTATGTGTTGTCATTTTCATATTGCCAGAGAGGAGAAAATAAATCACTTTAAGCAGAGCTGGCGCTGACCTATATCCAAAAGCTTGTTGCGCTTGTAAAGTAAGCACAGATGTTACAAAAATGGCAGAGAGAGAACTGGGGGCATTCTGGCTTGTGCTCCTCCAGTTGTGTTTTTGTTGCACCAAACCCCAAGGTGTCTAACCTGTGGGTATATTTGAATTTGCAACCTGAGTTTTATCAAACAGATGTCAGATTTGTTTTCCTACATCTTGTCAGTATATATAATGTATCTGAAAGGGAATGTGCTATGGTAACTAAGTGGTCTTGTATGTAACTAAGCACTTGTACTTTTTTTTCTTAATAGGGTAAATGTTGATAAATAGCTTTCCAAGATCATTTAGTCTGAATCGGTTTTCCTGGGCTGGCATTGTGGCTATATATCCCTTTATATTAGTTATCACTAAAGAAAAATAATTGTGGAGACAATATTCAATGCCTGTGTTAGGTATGTCTGAGCATATTTTGTATGAAAAGATTTTATCAGACTGCTGACGTAGTTTTCATCTCCAGACACTCATCAGGTGTCCTCTCTCCCTCCCTCCCTCTCTCTCTTCTTCCTTCCCCCTCACCATTCCCTTAGGGAAGGGGTATGAAACATGCACAACTAGCTGAAGGAGAACCAATTTGAAAAGTTTTTGCTGTCTTCAGTAGCTCCAAGAAGGAAGAGGGAAGAGAAAACCCTTTTCCTTACCTTTTCTGTGTCAGCTTTATTGTCTTCAGGTGGCAGCAGTGGTGGTTGGGAGTTTTGGGCAGAGATTCGGCTGACAGGTACCTACTGTATTTCACTTTTGCTGTTGGAATAGAGGAGAAGGAAACCAGTTAAAACTGATCTAATTAAAGCTGTAAAAGAATGCTTTGCTTTCAGATTGCAAATTGATGTATGTAGTGGAGATGTCTTAGATATTTTACTGCATTCGCTGTCTCAAAATACTATTTTTCACCATTTGTGCAACTAGTAGAGTACATAAGTTAAGGTGGGGGATTATAACTCTTTAGGAAAAATTTATTTATCCTTTTTCCTCTTACTTTTTGCACAGAAAAAATGGAAGCCACAATGAAGGCAAGACATCTCCAAAGTAACTTCAACTGTGATGGAATAGACAGCTCTGATGAAAGAGATTTTTTTTTTTTTTTAGTGTTCTGACCTAGATATCACTGCCCTCTTTATTCCTACATTAGAGGGAGCTCGGGATCTGGCCCTAGCTCTGTCTGTGTGAAAGTAGAAACCCACATTATGTAGATGTGGAAATTGAATTGTGATGACAGCTGGCTGGAAAACAAAGCACTAGCCAGTATGGTTTAGCCCTTGTGGGCAGGTATCCTGCCTCCAGGGCAGGAACACCTTTGCTTATAGTTAGCTGTATGGGGCTCACCTCAATTACTTGGTTTCTGAAATGGACAGGGTCTGTGAGGGCCTTTTTGCAAGGCTGTGTTACTGCAAAAGTGGAATTGCTGGCTGTTTTTCTAGGAGGTTTTCTTACCATTGTTGCCTTGGCTCTGGCCTGTGACATGTGAGATCTGGGTGTCAGTGTTGCTCTGCTGGAATACGGCCACTTGCTTCATGCCTGAGCCTCTCTAGCATGCAGTAGCTTGATACTAAGAATCTGTACCACCCTGTTCCATCAAATGTCAAAGTAATGATTCAAAGAAGACTCTTCAACTTTTAACTCAGATTTGGCTGTTTCTCTTCCACCTGCTACGTTTTAGCTTGAAAATATTTATCTTCAAGAACGTTCTTTTTGTCATTTCAGCTATTCCAAGTTTATTTCTTTTTGATCATGCTAATTTTGCTACAGGTGTACTATTCTTGTCATAAACAAACAGGAAGATATTGTACGCTCACAGCACTGTTATTACCCAGCAGTTATCATCTGTGGTGGTACCCTCTTGTCTGCTTTCACACTTCCCTGTGCATGGAAGTGGTTTTGTAAACTTGCCTATCAAACAGGAGCTGTAACAATAAAGTGCTTTGTCAGCAGCTGTGTGCCCTATCTGCTCTGATGTCTATGGGTCTTACAGATACAGAGTTTGATGGTGTTACCTCTATTCTGTGCTGCACTATATCCCTCTTTTCAGCAAGACGAGTTAGTGGACAGAGAGTTCTGTGCTGCTCCAGCAATGATGATGCCTCTCTGCTTTGCAGCTCTGTGCTTTGGAGGCATTCAGTATTGCTTTGAAATAAGGACATGCTTCTTACAGTAAAAGATTTCAATAAAAAATGATTAAAGAAAACCAAAGAACTGCAATGACCTACAGCAGTGTACTGCTGTGTGTAACACCTTTCTTGTTTTCTCTTCAAGGATGGGGGAGAGCAGCAGCTGCCACATACCTTGTTGGCTTTGTGATCCTGGTCATCTGTTTCGCTCTTGCAGTCATCGCATTCTCAATCGAGATACTCCGCTTCAACTTTGTGCGAGGAATTGGAGGCTTGCTCTTTGTTGTTGGTAAGGTTGGGCACAAAGACAGGGTTATTTGAGATGTAAAACAGGCATCAGCAGAAAAACATGCTAGATGGAGCCTCCCTTATGAAATTAGCTGTCTTTGTCTGGTTTATGACTCATTTTCATGGGAAACAAGGAAAGGCTGATTTAAGAGAATAATGGTTAGGGAAGCTCCAGTGGGCTTTGTCAGTTTGCACTTTCCCAAAAGCACTGTACAGAGACACCCATCACCTTTGACCCTGCGTGTCACATGCTAAGCCTTAGGAGCTGAGAGCCCCGTGTGCTTCCCACCTTTCCGATGGGAGGAGGAACAACAGAGCTATGGGAGGTAACTGGCTCCGCAGGGTTCACTGTGCCTGGCTGTAGGACAGGGCTGGTCACGGCATGCAGATATGTGCCTTAGCAATCTGGTAATGTCAGCTGCAGCTGCTGCAATCAGATAGGTGTGGGGATCTGCCTTGGCCAGAAGTCACGTACCTCTGAAAGAATGCAGATTTGATTGCAGGACTGCAGCTAATCCTTACATATCTTAAATATGCAGTTATCTCCAGGTATCTTTTCTTAGTAGGAATTGTAATGTGTTCGTTGTAACTTACTCTTGCTGTTCTTTTTTTCTCACTCTAGCTGCATTCCAGATCATTGGCTTGGTCATTTACCCAGTGAAATTCACAGAAGATATTCCACTGACAGGAGATAATATGTTCAGCTGGGCCTATGGTTTTGGCTGGGCCAGCACTATTGTTGTTATAGGTTGTGCTTTCTTCTTCTGCTGCCTCCCCAACTGGGAAGATGAAGTCCTGGGAAACATCAAGCCTACCTATTACTACTCGTCCCCAGAGAGAGCACCATACTTAAATTGAAAGATTAAGTCCAAGTACAGTCAACTGTCAAAACAACAGAGGAGTACCTATGATGTACATCTGGTGTGATTATAGGAGACTGAAAAAAAACCACCTTATTTTGCCAGAGTATTTCTTACTGTCCGTGGCTATAAATTAGGAAAAACACTGGCATCTTTAAGCAAATTTTATCTAAAGTATTTAGTTATGTATTCTCATGTCAGTTCTGTTTGAGTGGTTTACTTGCTCCTTCCCCTCCCAACAAATTATTCAAATGTTTGCTTCTGAATAAAGATGATCGTGTTTCAAGTATAGAAGGTAAGAGAATAGATTTTTAAACAACCCATTAGTGGGTCCTGCAAAATATATATTTTTTTTCACCTCTGACAAAATTGCATTAAATGGAACTAGAAAAAAAAGCAGCCTTCCAAAGAATTCTTTTCTTCCATCAAAGTCAGTCCCAAAGAAGGAACTTCCCTGAGACTGTAACAGTCACCTGTCACCTAAAAATCTTTTCTTATCTCTGTTACTGTACTGTTACTGACTAAAAGCTATTTGAATTAAGGGGAAAATAAAATTAAAATTTATTTTCCACCTGTTGATGCTGTTAAACAGTGATCTCCTCTAAAGCATGGAGCTGGTGTGTAACAGTGGCTAATGTAACATTGGTGGGTTTGTGGCCACAGCAGGACTTGTGATGGAGTCACAGATATGTGTTTAATATATGTTGTCATAGAGACAATCAATAAAATTTCAGATGTTAAAACTACATATATTTTTACATGGTATTTTAAGGATGCTGATTTAGAAAATATCTTTGAGTAGAAACATAAACTGTTCTATTTGTCTACCTTTTTAAGACTTCAGTGTTCTAACTATCAGCGTACTTTGGAGGGAAATCCTAGCATAAGTTATCTGAAAACCTCCAAAAGTTTCTAACACTGTAGGTACCTCAGTTTAGTAAACTTGGGGCTGTTTTATGAGTCACTAGGGGAAACAGGCAAAAATAGATAAGCAGTTCTGTGAGCAATTTATGTATGCAAGCTTCATACAGACATCTCTGTCAGAGTAATCTGGCTGGTTCCTAGTTTGCGTTTCTGCAGTCAGCAATTCCAAATAAGTATTCCAGCAAAGCAGAGCCATGTCTGTGTTGGTCATGGACCTACAGCAGCTTATAGCAGATTTAATTATGGTCTATAATCTTTGTCAGGGCTTTCTTCATCTGGGGAAGAAGGAAGAAGCTTATTTTGTGAGCTCTTCCTCCAGCTTTGGGAGAAGCAGCTCTAGCAAAGATAGACTGAGAGGGGTACAAGGAGGGTGGAAAGCAAAGGCTGTGTGTTACTCTGTTATGTCTTCTCTCATGAACCCAGTACCTAAGGGAGAGTAAGTGTGTGGATATGTGTATTCATGCACATGTACAAAATAGAACTTAAAAAGCATTAACCTACATACTGTAAAGCTAACATCATTTACAACAAATATTTTGTAATGCTCAGTATTTCTTGTAAGATATATTTTATAGCTTTCCATTTTGTAACACCTTTTTTAATTTGATAATACTATATATTGAATGTGATCCTGTTTTGGAAAGGTCATGTGACTCCTGAAGGTCCCTTCAAGGCCTGTATTTTATAATTTTACAGAGCATAAATGTCTTCAGACTTCAGAATTGTGTTATGAGCTCAGTTGTGGCATATACAATCGAGTGTATTTGTGATTCTTTCTGAATAAGAGAATTCTATGACAAATGTGTCCCTTTATTTTTTTTTCCCCTTTTCTGTACAGTACTGGCTATTGGGGAATATTGTGTAGACTTACCTGTATCATAAGTAATGATAGTAATTACTTCCATAGAATTCAAAACACATCAGAGAATCCCAAGTCTGGAAAATTCTTGTACAGCTAAAGCTGAGAAGGAGGTTAAAAAAAAGTAAGAAAGTGGACACCTTTCCTGATGAGAGGGAGGATGGTATGGTAACTGGGTTTAGCATAATTAAAGTCTTTGGTATGCTTTCTTATAAGCGTTGTCATAACTTGTCAAAAAAGCACAGATGTAAAATAAACTTGGCTCTAAATGTACTGGGATGGGTAGAAGCACAACCAGCGTGTTACACAATTAAGATGTTCCAGAGAAAGCCATTGCAAATAGTCATTAATTACTTTCAAGTGGTACTAATGTATGTGACACTCCTTTCAAATGTGGTGGCTTAATTAAAAATGTTTTAACTTACGGTTGTAGAGACCTGGTGGTGTTTGTGGTTCATGGGTTAATTTCACAAACTCAAACAAGTAGTCATTCTTTCCTTCTCTTAACGTGAATATCAGTATCCATAAAGTGTCGGGTTAATAAAATGAAGTTAATGGCCTCGTGTCCAGGAGGCGGCAACTTCATTTTCCAGTCAAATAAGCTTAGGTATACAATGCAAAACATGTCTGTGCACTTTCTTTGGAAGTGCCAGGCATAGAATATTCTTTGCTAAGCCAAAACCTCTTAAGTGCATCACAGCTTAAGGGGGAACTCTAAACATTTTAAGTACACAACAGTCTACAGGAGGAACAGATGTGGGAAGTCTGTTCTTTATCAAAACTGTTCCAAGTGCCTTTCCTATACTGATCAAGAACTTTAAATAGTGAGAAAAAGATGGTGTACTGGCCTGCTATTTTCAGTGGAAGGTTGCACTTCTCCTGTGATTAGAAACCTTCCCATTTCTAACCTCGGATTATGCGAGGCCCACATCATAGCCCTGTGCTGGTGTCATTCTGTATCCTAAGCAACTCATTTTTTCCCCTGCATTTTTACAGAGAGCAAGTCTGTCAGTCACTGCTGTCTTACACCAGCCTGTGGCTTCTGATTTCTGGAAAGACAGGTTCATCATTCCCCTGTTTGTTTTTTTTAATCTGTTCTCTTCGTTAAATGTCTTAACTTTTAAGTACAGTTATACCCTGGATTCTGGTGCCTTGCACGGATTTCTTTTTGGGTTTGGTTCCGTGCCTCCGCCCTCTTAACTGCTCTTAATTTTAAATACAGAAATGGGGAAAAGAATTTTGGTTCCTTTTAGATTTTCCTAAAGGCTCTGAAGATAATTGGAGGGTTTCTCTAGTGCTCTTCTTTTGACAGAAAGAAAATTTGTACTCTTGTTTGCCTACAAGTGTGTATTAAGCTGCAACCTAAATCTGTGCTCACTAAAATCCCCTGAGCAGTGCCAGCGAGCTTTAGGCTACAGGGTCGCTCCTTCTAATTCAACCCTGGAGAAAAGAGAGCAGTTCAGGAGAATCTGAGCACACTTGGCCCTTGTCTCAGGGGGAGTTATGGGCAATCAAAAATGTGCATAACTGAGTGCTAGGGAAGGCTAATTGACCTGAATGGGATGATTAATGCTTAAATCTCATGGATATGGGAAACAGCTGCCACACCCCACTGGGATTTTGTATTTTTAGCTGATGCAACAAGTGACTAATTTTTTAGACAATTCATTGTCGAGGAAGAATCCTAAAAGAGTATTCACCTGACCTTTACATCCTGCATAGAAGGGCTTTTGGACCTAGACTACATACATAAATCAAGAGTGTAGTAACAGATCATTAGGAGGGGATGGGTTGTTATGGTGATAAGCACTCTAGAAACAAAAAC
Source organism: Lophotriccus pileatus (assembly GCA_035583135.1). Lineage (NCBI taxonomy): Eukaryota > Metazoa > Chordata > Aves > Passeriformes > Tyrannidae > Lophotriccus > Lophotriccus pileatus. The sequence goes on along the minus strand of JAWWES010000115.1, from coordinate 50,502,632 downwards.
ACCCACATAAAAGAAAATGTTGCGAGCGCGCGCACACACACACATACACAAAGAGTTGCTGAGATCATTGAACACGTATGAATTAATGATGAACCAAACATATATACTATGGAAACCAAGATGCTGCAGGAGATGCACAACAACTGAGAGAGCTGGTCTCACAACTCAGAGTAATGAAAGTTACTGCCAATGTGGAACTGCCCCCTGAAAAAACAGGTTATTCTGTGCCAGTAGGTGAAGTTACACAGTTTTTTAAATGAAGTTGGGAGATGATACAACCAGAATAAAGTTTAATCAAATCTGGAGGAGGTATTTGTCAAAAATAGGGATGCTGAGTTTCTGAATGTGATTTCTGTAACAGGTGTCTGTGCAGGAGTAGTGAAATCCATGTGCAATGAGTTAACAGAACCTGGTATATGCCAATGTACACAGCAGAGGTGCAGCAGTTTATATATGTAGATCCCTTTAAACAAGAATGTGTTGATTTTCCTGTGCATCCCCTGTATGATAAGAACTATACATTGTGTACTATAAATTATAGAAATAAATAAATATCTAATAAATAGAAATGAATTATATTCCTCATGAGTTCATCTTTGCAGGATTGGATAACACTAGAAGAATTGGTATGACTGCTGCTTTTTATTTATTTATGGGAATGTGGACAAATCATATTATTTTTAACAGAGGTCTTTGTGAATACAGAATGTGTTGTAAGCAATTTGAAAATGATTTTTTTTCTCTGATTTGGAGTAGAAAAACAAAACAACTCTCAAAACAAAACTTGGGAAACTCATAATTGCCGTTTTGTATCAAGACAATAGGATAAGTTGAAAGTGTTGCCAGAAGATCACCAGTTTCATTTCAGCCTGTTTGTCAAATCAATTTCATATCAAACATTTAAAACTGAAGAGGTCTTTTCCATATAACATATTGGTTTGAGCAAAATTCTACTTTTGGCTGGAGAATCTCAAAGTGAAAATTCCTGGCTGAAACTTGTATAAGATATGCTTGGCGTGCCTGTCATAACTGTAAATTTCAGAGTGCTTAAAGAAGTAGCTGTTCCCAACTGACCTATAAGGCACAGCAAATAAAAGCCATTCCTTTGACAGAGAGTTGTAAGTAGCAAGGTAGTGACACCTGGGAATTACCTAAGTAAAGATAATTTTATTCTTCTTCTAAGGCAACTGAGCTATATGCTTTACAAGGAGTTACTGTTATGATCCACTACAATAGGACAAGTATTATTTAGCCTACCTATGCCACAGAGAAGTTATGGAGCCCAAAGAAAGTAGATTAAGTAAAATTATTCTGTGTGTAGAAGAGGACTGTGTTGTACCACTGTAACTGCTTACACAGGATTTTATAAATCCCTGTATGTAATATGCTTTGATTCTTTGATTCTATGATTCTGTGTGCTCACCAAGAGCTTGTGATCCTGACAGTCACACAAGGAAAATACAGACACACATAATGGTAACAAATGTCCAAAGGCTCTCTCAGCTGTTACCTATGTAGTGGATTTACAGGACACCATTTATTTCAGCCATTTGCTTGGAGAAAGGGGAGTTGACTGAATTCATCAAACATCTACAGAGCATCTGTAAGAAATACATGGTGATTAAACCTTGTTACAATATAGAGGTTATCATGTCCTTCAGCAAAAACTAGCTGCCAATTAAATCCATGATCAGGCACAAAGTCTTTGTACCTTCCTAACCTTGTGTTTTCCTTATTTGCATTTTCCTAATACAGTCTTGAATTGCTCACATAAATGACAGTCCTGGATGCCTCCCTGTTTGCATCTCATGTGTTAAAACCTACTGATTTGCACATATAGCCTTGGCAAGGAAAGGAAGAAAGCCCTTTCAAGCCTAAGAGTTTGTCCTGTTGAGACAAGCCTCCTTTACTGACAAGAGCCAGCCAGTGCTGCGCATGGGTCAGGCTTTGGAGGTTCCATAGCAAGTTGGTCTTGGATGACTCTTGATAAAAATCTTAACAAAACCCTGTGGGAATTTGCCTCCGAGCTCAGCAGTCAGCGAACAGAGGAAGTACCAAACGTCTGCAGAGCTTTCCTGTGCTGTGTGGGGCAGACAGAGGAAGGCTTTCCCAAAGGCATAGCGGCAGGACTGAGCACTGACCACTCCCAGGTCATCGTAAGCGTCATGGAGGAGTCACAGTGTCTGGCCACCATGGGAGTGTCCCTCAGAAAGGGCTGGTGTGGGGGACTATAAGATCTCAATTGAGTTCATTTTTTTAGGAGGGTGTTCTTATTTTGCAAGGAAGTAAAGTCAGGTCCTGTTCAAAATGCATTTCCAGTGTCCTTCTAATTAACATAAAGGGAGTTGCAGCTTGGATTACCCTGTGGACACTTTTGATGTCTAAAGGTATTTTTGTACATGTGCTTACTCTGGATGAAGTATTAGTCACATTGAGAATGCTATTGCCCTACTGCCCAGGGGATGCAGGGCAGTGACCACAGGGTACAATTTGGCTGAGTTGCATCACTGCATACCCTGTGGTTGTAACAATAACTGCAGTGCAGCCCTTTCCAAAGGAAAATCGCAGATTGGCATTACTAGAAAGAAGGGCCGATAGTTGTAAATGGATTAATAAAGATAATAGTAATAGTTAGGAGATTTATGATTTATGATAGCTTATGACAAACATGTTTCTCAGTTGCCCAGAGTGACTTATTAGATGTAAGATAACACACAAGAGAACAGATCATAAAATAAACTTAGCAAAGCTTTTAAAATACAGACTCTGGGGACTTGTTGTTTATAAGCAGGGTGAACATCAGAGAATGAAATGTGCTTGCTGCAAAAGTCATGAACATGCACCACAGCTGGTCATCTTATGATAATCCAGTAATTTATATAGCTTAGCTGACCAGATCAGGGACTAAAGGTGAGTGAAAATGTGCTGCCAATCATTTCTAAGCTTCTTTTTCCACTAAGAAAACCATTTGTGTCTTGGCTGAAAAAGGCATATTTTTATTTTTAGCACTAATGCCCCTTAGCTCTAATGGTTACTTCAAGTAATAATGAAGATTCATTAGCAATATTTTTAGTTGCAGAAAGTGCACTACAATCTAACAAACAGTTTTAACACTGATAATATATAATTTTCAGCAGATGATGCTGCTGTTAGCCAGGAGGGACTATCCACAGATAGCAGAGAAGGAGAAAAAGCATTTGCTTTCATGTAAACACCCAGCTTGTTGCAAAAGATGGAGCATGGTGAGGGTACACTACAAATCACTGAAAGTTTCCAATAATTTTCCCGTTTGTCATAGAAGTATCAGAATTACATGAGATGATAGATACATCATTTCATCACCTTTGAATGACGAACCCTCTCTGCTCTTCCATGCATCACAAAATACCCTTTTACTGAACGTGAAGATTGCTTATAGTTCTAAGTTACTTAGGGATGACAAAAATGGGCAAGACACAGAAACACCCATGGTGATTGAACGCTACTCACCTTCTTTCACAGCTTGACAATGAGCTCTGTGGTATCACCTCGCAAATGCTAACATTCATGACAGGATGCATTCATCCACAGGTGAGCTACAGCAGAAACTGATGACAAATCCTTCAGTCATAAGTACCTACCTGAAACATGGCTGAGCATTCTAAATGCAGGGAAGATCATTTTAGTCCTTAACAAATACTGGCTCTTGTTTGTTGATGACAAACAAGACATCAGTTTTGTCTTGTAATGGCAAGTGCTGACTTCATAGCAGATTTCCAGTATAAAATTGCTTTATCTTGATTTGGCTATTTCCTTAGAAAGCTGTAATTTTGTGGAAGATTGAAATTTGGCAAGAGATTGGATACAGACCGCTGAGTGAGTGCTTGTCTGCACTCTACTGCCACATTCATGAGTGTTTCTGAAGTCATCTTTAAAAAAACATTTCATGTCCGAATCTGTGTTCTCGCAATCTTTTGGGTTCTACTGTGCCTATTTCTACCTTGGCTGTGGCAACAGAAAGAACATGTGTAAACAGATTTGGACAGCTTGCATCTACCAGCATAATGCACTAAGGGTGAGCATCAAATGATATTAGTTTTAATGTAAATATGTTTTTTTAAATCATGCATAAAAATGATATATTGCAGTGCTATAGAACTGGTAAATGGCATTTTAAACATTAGTTAATGATAACTGAGTTTGTGGATAGCACAAATGTGGACTACAATGGAAGTTACATTCTATTCTAAGGAAATGCTTGTTCTGTTCCCTAAAGTTCACTTTACAAAAAAATATGTGAGACTGTCCCTTAATTCCAATTCAAAACAGCAACTGATGTATCTTCATAGTTGGCTTTACCTTTTAGTGACATTAAAATTCAATGGCCAAAACTGTAAAATTGTCTCTTGCTGTCACAGAGACCTGATGGATAGCTTTGATGGACCTCTCACAGCCAAAGGGATATTGGACTGTGTCTGAGCCACAGGGCAGCTGCTGGCAGGATGCTTCAGCTAGACAGAACAAGACATAAAGCAACCACGCCACTGCTAATCTACCAGAAGGCTAATAAGATATCTCTGATGAGAGATACTGCACAGTGCCTTATTAATCTGTTCAAATTGCATTCATGATGGAGTTACTACCCCTTCATTGTGCTGTAGCTCATTGCTGTGAATGTTCCAGTGTTGTTCTGTGCAAGCTCCACGCCTCTTTAGGCACAGTCTATCAATGCAATGTAAAATATTAATTTCTTTTATTTAGGCCGTTATTGATTTAGGAATATTAATTCAGAAAAATGCTGTGAATTTGCAGTTCAGTATGGCTGTCACATTGCACCATGATCTGCAGTACAATAGCAAATTTCTGTGAATAAATGGAGTCAGTACTTGGATGAAGCCCCACCTGACAAAACGTACCATGGGAGCAAGGGATACTTTGCATCTGCTGGGCTTAGCTGTGTTTCACACAAACCAGCTTTGACCTGTAAAGGCTGCAGCTACTTCCAGATGTAAATACATCTGGGTCCTACCAAAATCATAGGTTGTAGCAGCTGTTGGTTCAAAGGGAGAGTGCAGGGAGCACAGCTATATTGCTTCTGAGCCGACAGACAGAAAACTGCCCTGCAGTAGGCTGGGTGGCCTCCCGGGGCACAGAGAGGTGAGAGCTCATCTCTGCATCACTCTCAGCATGCTTCAGACAAGCTCTGACAGGTCCCAGGCAGTGAATGTACAGCCAGACCCATGCACAGGGAGTGTTTGTAAGGCTCAGTCAAACCAAGACTCTTTTTTTTTTTTTTTCTCCGACTAAGTCTATATCCAGATCATACTGTATTTTTGATGATAAACTTTGGGGGTTTACCCCTGTAGCTATGTCCCAAAGGGGGGAAGGGAGGACAGTCTCGTGTTCTTTATTATCTTAGCTTTATAGCAGCTACGGAAATTTTTTTAATTGCAAAAACCGAGGTATGTTTTATTTTTAAATGGAATCCAAGAAAGGCAGCTTTCAGCCTCCAGGTGGTAAGTTTCAGAAGCAATCACCTTCTCATGCAAATAGTTCCCTGCTCTCTGTTTTCACCTGCCATAGAGCAAATCCCTTAGGAGATAGGTGTATGCACAGCTGTGAGATTCTTCTGCTGGTGGGAATGTCCGGAAGGAAAGTGTTAAATGCTGAGGGTAAACAGCACCCGATTTTGTTACCTAGTCAGCAGGGCAGAGAAGATCCCACAGATAAATCCAGCCTCGAAGCTTCTCCCCAGCTCAACTGGTTATTGCTCAGCGGCAGCTCTTACTCATCTGAATCTAGGTGGAGCTCCTTTCCTGCCTCCATTCTTCCCTCCCTCCCTCCCTCTCCGCTGTGTCTCTCCCGACTTTTCTCAAACATCTGTCCGTGCGGCCGTAGGTGCCGGCACTCGCTTTCCAGGAGCTCTGCAGAAGCACCCACTGCTCTGCGTCGCTGAGTCTGTGGCAGAGACAGCTGTTCCCGTCCCGCCCAGCCACCCCTGCCCTGAACGATGGTGAAGTACGGCCTCGACTACACGCGGTGCAGATGGATCCTACCCCTGCTCCTAGGCATAGGAGTCATCTTCGGGATCATTGCGCTGGCGGGCAGGGGCTGGCTGGAGTCGCAGACCTTGCCCTACGTGCAGCAAGCGTCGCTATGGCAGAACTGCAGGAGGCCTGACCAGGGTGGGGAATGGAACTGCGAGTCCCTCATGGGTTACGGTAAGCGCCTGCAAGGGTGGCGGGGAGCAGTCTCTGGTCACATCTCCAAACTCATCTTCCCTCAGCTCTCCTAACCGTATCGCCCAATATCTGGCATTTATATATGAGGTTACGGGCAACAGGGACAGTCACTGAAATACATCAAGGCTTTTTGACTACATGGGTGAAGAAATAAAACGCCCTCACCCCTGTGAAATAAAAAACTGATGGGTTACATACTACAACCCCCCACCCCTCCCCGCCATGGTAATGTACCATTGCAGAAAAATGTTACAGCACTTTCTTCCTCTCTTAGAAGAAGCTGGTAACCTCTTCTCATGAATCACTACTTTTCAAAACTTAACGGCTACTGCTGATCAAATATCCAAACAGCAGGTTGTGTGGGTAAGCCTGGCATTACTGTGACAAGCAAGTCTGAGTGCCAGCAAGAAATGGGGAGGTAAAAATGTAAGATGGTAGGAAGATATTCCCAGGGAGTGTCAGGCTGCAAAATGCTGCCTTCAAACTGCTCTGGTAGGTGGATCGTGTGAATAAGTCTCCTTGTGATTATGAAAGAAAGCTTTAAAAGATGAAAGGACTTCTTGTTTGTACTAAGTTTTGGTTAAGTATGCTATTAAACATGTTGTTGACCCAGGTGCAATCTTCAGCTTGAAAAGATGTAAACCACTAAGCTTGGGAGGAGAGCCCAAGAGAAGGGCCACTATAGATATGCCCTGTTTCTTTTTTTTTCCCTTTTTTTTTTTTTTCTGTGTATCTGCTATTGGCCATGGTCTGAAAGAAGTAATTGTGAGTGAAGGGCTGTTAGCCTGAGCTGTGAAGAAAGTTCAAGTGTTCTTAAAATTTATGATAATTCGTATGAAAAGAAAGAACCTTTTCTCTAAGGCTAAGGATCTCAGCTTTTGTTGTTGAAAATGAGTGTAAAAACACTTGCAGAAACAATCTCAGGGATCATTTATTACAGCTTTTCAAAATTGTTCCTGCAAGTTTATTGTACATCATCAAACTCTATCTTCTATGCACAAAATTTGGCTGTAATGAGTTAATTGGAGCAGGCCTCTGTGAGTGCTGGGCTCCAGGGCAAGACCAGAGCTATTGAGCATCACACCCAGCCCTGCTCTCAGGGCTCCACGATCAGCTGTGTGGCTGGGCATAAGTCAGGCCAGCAAATTGGCTTCTGGTACATGGCGCTAGAGAGCAGGAGAGAGAACATGATGCTTAGCAAAGGGCTTCTCCCTAAGCTTCTCCTCCTAGGCTTCCTGAAGAGTCAGCCCTCCTCTTATCTACAGGTTAGGGCCTAGAGAATGCCATAAATGCCAGCTTTAACTGGATAGAAAATACCAAGACATTTCACCTTGCTTCTCTTGATAATACAAGAGAATTTTCACCTTGCTTCCAGGTCCTATATAGTTGTTTGGCATTTCACTTCCTTATCCTGCCTCACTCTGATAGCCTTAAATTCTGCATCTGAATGCAGTTTCCCACTGGAAAGTATCTACAGACAAACCAGAGAGCTCATCCTCCATGTGGACTATCCTGCAGTATCTGGGGTTGCCATGAGTCTCAATCCACAGTAAGTCCAGCACTTTTAACACAGACATGTTGGACTTGGTACACATATGCAGAATATTATATGGCAGGTACATTGGAGAGTCAGCTGATGTTTCTGAAAGCATTAGAAATGTGGCTCATGAGCTGCATGACTGCATTATGCTCTCAATGGGCATGCATCTATCATTTGACCTCTTCACAGTGACTAAAAACCCAGGAAACACAAGCAAATCCTCAAAATCCTCCTGGACAAAATTTCCAGGTGGAAGTGAAGAATATGTCTGGGATAATGGAGTCACTTAGCCAGTGGGAGAATATGTAAAGCCTGTATATAGAAAATGTGTGCATAGGCCAGGCGACAATGGATTACACTGCCAAGCTTCTGCCTCTGTAAGATTATGCCATTAAAATGCAGATCTTGTCCTTTGCAGGGGTGAGTTATTCTTAACCCATGAGAAGGCTGTAAACTGACTATTAAAGATGAAATCTCATGTCACTGTCCTGATCTTTCCAGACCTTTCCCTCAGACATCTTTTCTCCAGAGATGGGTTGTGCTCAGATCCAATCCTGGTCTCTGTTTTTTTCTGTGCTCAGTGGTGTGGGATTGAGATTTTAATTCTGTGACTCCTGCCTTTTCTTACGCAGGGCACAGGTGGCTGATGCTAGTCTTGGATTCCAACCAAAAGACAAGGCCGTGAGACAGCATCTCACTTGTGAGCATCCAGGTCTTGTATTGAGCCTGATTCTACCTGCCTCAGTGTTTAAACAGAGGGTTTTAACAATTCTGGGATTGCGTTTGTCCACAGTACTCCAGAAAGGCCTTGGAAAACAAGCAGTCAGCATCATGTGGGATGTTTAACTTTGTGCCAAGCTAAACACAGTGCTGGTTAAACAAAGTGTAATTATCCACCTTCCTGAGTGCACAGACAAAAGACATGGTGTAAACATAAACGACAGAAGTGTTTTACATCCTTCCTGAGATGAAATCTCCTTCCCCTCTCTATTCCACAGTTTTCATCTTGTTTCTTCTGATCTCTACTTTCAGCATCCCTGCCTAATCTGCCACTAGCTGGGTAGGTTCTGAAATTCCTGCGGGGATGGTTTCACTGATATATGTGATATGCATGTGTATTACAGCAGCTGCCAGGAAATATTGTCAACATGATTTGGACAGTGTAGTTATCTTAATCCACTACAGACATCTTCATCATACTGTAATTAGATATAATTGTAACATTCTTTCAAGTTTTTAATTATAATGTGCAAATTCAAATCAAATGCTGCACGTGCAATGTTTCTAATTCCCCTTGAATTTCTGCTGTTTGGCTTAAGATGTGTTTATACACAGTTAGAAGACAAAAAAACAACATTGTTGAGGTTTGTCAGATTGGAAGGGAAGCAGGCTGAATGTTTCATTGGCTGCACCAGTGGAGTTTGGAGTCTCTGAGTAGCTCCTTAAACTGGTAAAATTAAAACCTCACAGGGTCACAGGGAAGACCCTTTTTTTTTTCTTTTTTTTTTTTTTTTGAAAGCCAGTAGAGTAGCTCCACTTGTGCAGCTGTGTTTTGTGAAAGCATCAATTCATCCATAGTCTTTTGAAAAGTTTATGAGCTCTGTGAAAACTGAGAATAGAAGGAGTTTATACAGTTATCTTCTCCAAGAGTTCAGATCATCTGCCTTTAACCATATGGCACTTGTGTAGTCTTTGTCAGCAGTCTTTTGCTTTTCAAGCGTATTTAGTTCAAGTAAATAGAACTTTCCAGGTAAAAATGTCCAGTGCATTAGGACACTTAGAATGCATGGAGTTTAGGATGAAGGGCTGGGAGATACAAACGGTAGCTCTTCGTTGTTCTGTCTTCATGAAGAGAAATGAAGACATTTGGATAGAGAATGCGCATGATATGGAATGTATCTGTCTGGGACATGGCTAAGTTTACCAAAAAAATGCAGAGGTTAAACCCCCCTATGAAGCTGGTACAGCACTGCTTTGTTTTTCTTGATCTTTGGCTATATTGCTTCTCTTGAACAAGGTGTGTCTTGCAGACCTGAGACACTTTTTCAGTATGTAATTTTATTCCACTGCAGGCTTTGAAGATGTTTAAATGTGTAGGTTTCGTTGGGGGAAAATAACTGATTTTATTAGTCTTAATGTGATGCATAATAGGGTGAAAAACTTGTGGCTACACTTGTCCCATCTTATGTTCCACCCAGCCCTGCAGCTCTTCCATGTGCAGATGCTGCCATCAAAACAACAGTTTAAAGCTTGAAGTTTAGATTGAAGTTGTCCGTTCATTCACATAGTGCAAACAGAGATCTTGGGGAAAAAAATTAGGAAAAGGCTTTTCCACATGGCAAGTGGAATCCAGATCCTCAGTTATTTTCACATCATAATATTCAATTGTAGCCTTTTTTTAGAATGTGTGGAGGGTTTAGTGGCTGTAGAGATTAGTGGAGGGATGAATGATTTTGCCATGTGGATAGAACACCTTCCTGCAGCTTGTTTTCCAGGGAAATCACTGGCAACTATGTTCTAGGTAATTCCAGTTTTATTTTGATCTATGAATATTAATTCAATACTACAAGGTAGGAAGGCTAGTACAGTATGATTATAATGAACAAAAATTACTTCAAATATGACAGTGGATGAATATGGCTACAAAATAAGTGAAAGAAGGGAATGTTGCAAAGGTAATAAACCTCTTGAGGAAAGAAATATTCTGCATCCACTTTGATGAATAGATTTTCTTCCCTGTTTTGCATGTATCAGGCTCTTGTTTCTGGAGAATCTTTTGCTATGATGAAGCACTCTTTAATATTCTGGAGGGGGAACAAAATGGAAATCACTTACTAAAAGGGTAATGATACAACAGCAGGTACAATCCTCAGGGAATGATACAACAGCAAGGTTCATGGTGTGGTTGGGATCAATTTCCAAGCAGCAAAGGCTCTCTCTTGTGTTACACCTACTACTGGCCTTGCACTGCTGGCCACACAGCTCTCTCCCTCTGGAAAACTGCCTTCTCCATCAGACCGGTGATTCATCACCCCTGGGGCACAGGACAGACCGGGCACCAAGTTTCACCATTGCCACGCTACCTACACAAAACTGTTTTGCCTTTCCCTGCAGTCCCATAGCATCTGACAGCCAGCACCTAATCCCAGGCATGGGGAAACCCTTAACAGCCTCAAGGTGAAGCAAGCACCCTGAGCAGAATGACACAGGGATATTTCCAGAGGGACAGAATGGGATACAGCAGGGCTTGGGAGGAGAAGCAAGCTGTCCCAATGGCTCTTTGGCATCTGAGAGTGTCTGTACATCGGAATAGAAACGAAGCAAGGTAGTAACTGCGCTTTTGAAGCAGGGACCAGCTAAAGTCACAGTGCCTTTGCTGCAGATTTTCCCTGAAGTCAAGGTTCTGTGTTTAACAGCTTTCAGAAACTGGTAAAATCCAAGTAGATTTGTGAAAGTGTCCTTACAGCTGCGAAACAAAGGCTGGGGATGTTTCTGACCAATCCAAGGAAGCCTGTGGGAGAGCCCAGGATGGAGCCCAGCTCTATGCCCCGTAAATGTCCCAGATTACAGAACAAGCCTTAACTCCTTTGACACAGGGTGAACTGAAAATGAAAGCCTGTTGCTGTTCCTACTGTATCATAGCATGAAATGGTTATATTTATACAGAGTGATTGCCTGTAGTTTAACGACAATGTGTGGAGAAGCACACAGACTCCTAAAAGTGTAGCATTACCTTGGACTAACCGGTGAGAAATGAGATTACAAGATTAGTGATTTAATAATGTAGAATATTCAATAATTATTCAAAACATAGAATGATAGAAAACACCGTCTCAATTAAACATACAGAATAATGAAAATATCATAACAGTGTATTTAAGGAACTCTACTGCAGGAATGAAAGAAAAAATTCTATTTTTCCCTGGCTTGTAGGGAACACTTCATTGTTTCTAGCAAGTTACAAGAGCAGGGAATCAAGCCCAGGGCATTTAATTACCATGCCAATTTTCATTTCTCATCTGTGATTGCTAACATGCTTTCCCTTGTAATTTAAGAGTTTGTCCTTTTTATAATTTCAGTGGCAGATCCATTTAATCAGAGTCTTTTCTAAATAATAGTTATGTTCTTGAGCAATTAACTCTACAAACCTCCCTTTAATAATTACAGTTAGATTGGGTGGAAAACCAGCAGTTTTGTAGAGGCTTCTCGTCTCCCCATCAGGAAATATGAACTGCTGGTGTTGAGGACTTTGTGAAGATCCTCAACACTTTGTGTTGTCAGGAACTGAAGTCCTTGAGAGAGGATTCCACTCATTCACACACACACAGGAGTCATCTCTGCTGAAAGCATGTGGCCAAGCTCTCAATTCTCTTCACCTCATCTCTCCCTCTAGCTTATTGAGGTAATCTGATACAGCAGGGCGATAATAACCTCTTCACAGTCTGAACAGTGATAAGGGTGGCAAGATGCACTCCCAATTTCACTGTAGGTTTAAACAGTCAGATTGCTTAAGTGGAAAGGTGTTACGTAGGAAAATAAATGAAACTCTCAAAACATTTTTTCACATTTCTACGTCACTTCTCACCGGCAGCTTGTCTTGTTCTGAGAAACTTTAAACACATTGACTCGGTGAGTGTTGTAATGCCATGTTTCTTCTTGATTAAGTACCAATTACAAGAAGTATTAAGTACCATTACAAAATATCTCATTGGTCAAAAATTCCCAGTAACTCAAGGTAGTTTGTGGCATGATGGCAGTAGCCCATGTCCCAGAGGTATCTAGCTTCCTTCTACTAGTACTAAATAACACTTCAGATCACTTCAGGTGTATTAAAACTGCAATTTAATACATCTGATATGTCACTTATGCACACTGTGCACAAATCAGGCCCCAATTATAGGAAGTCCCTGTGCAGTTCATTAAACAATGCCATTAGCACTAAGGAGCAAGTGATGAAGACTTTCAGGAGGCATTGTAAAACTGTTTAATTTGTAAGAACACTAAATAGAATTAATGTATTTTTAAGAGAACAAAGCATCATTTCTGCCTATATGTTGGGGTTTTATTTTGCAGATGATGAAATATTGCTTCTAATAGAAAATCAGATCCAGATTCACATCTGCTGTCTGTTAGAGGGAAATTCCCTAGTGCAAAAGGCAACTTTCAGCAAGGTTTCAGAACAAAGTTTGCTCACAGCATGAAAACTGCAGATCAAGAGTGAGAACTTGGTGCATACGGAAATAAGATGTAAATTCTGTGTTCTTCAGTCTCAAATGTCTCTGAGAATAGAAAACTTTAAAAGAGCTTTTTTGGAAAGGTTCCACTCTTCTGTTTCGATTAGAACTCCTAGTTCATAGCCTGGATTATTATGGAAATTGATTCTATTTAATTCATGTTCAATATTTCAGCCCATCTTTAACTAAGGATTAGTTAGGGAGCAGGTACATCTTATTATTCTCATTAACTGAGCTTATGTAAATGAACTGATTAATCAATGCCTTACCTGTTTTATTCACCTGATCCTCCCAACTCCCATATACACATCCAAGTGGGAGTAATCCTGCTTTAATTTAAAATAAATAGGAAAAGAGAAAAGGAAAAAAATGTTATAGTGTTAAAGTGTATGAGACCGAGTTTTAATCCTGAGATATTCTCATTGTATGCAACTGCTTCTGAAGATAATGTGAGATAGGAGTGCTCCCTGACTCTCATGAGCAAACCTTTAATTTTGAGGCACTGTGTGTGCATTATTTTTAACAGCTAACTTACTCTCTTGGTGCTCACTTTGATGATGGCTCTACACCCTCTACCACTTCTGCCTTCGTAGCGCTAAGGAAGCATCAGGAAGCAGCCCTCATTAATACAACACTTGGAGAAGCCAGCTTCTAAGTCAAGCTTGTACATGTCTGAGCTTATTATGAGATGATTTTGAACCACTCCCTGAAGATCTAACTGCTCCTCCCTTCAAATTCAAGTTGGAATAGCTTCTCAGTTTAATTGCTTACCTCAGTAAGAGGGGAGGGTTGCAGATTACATAAAGGCTTTGCCTGTGTGTGTTTGTGAGTGAAGTCGGTGGTGAGGAATTAATAGGTTTTTTGCTTTAAAGGAATTAAAGCCCTCCAAGCCACACTGAATTTTAGCACTCAGCTGTGGTCAAGACACTGCCTTCTGCTAATATCTACCATGTTTTATTGATAGATGATATATGCATAGAGGTTCTTGTCCTTAATGTTGTCATTTAAAATCATTATCATGGGGTAATTGTCATAAAGCCCTAATCCTTTCTCGTTTATATGGGACCTGTTACTAATCACCAAGAAACTTTTGCAATGACATTATCTTAGTGTGAACTTAAATAGGTCATTCTCTGTTTCCATGGTTGTCTCTTAAGTAGTGGCAGGCTAAAAGCTGGTTCCAGCTCACATAAAAATGGCTTTCATGCAATGAGATAATACTCTGTTATTAAATGAGAAATCTATAATAACTGCCAATGAACTCTAAAGAACTAATGCTAGGGGAATTAAGAATGGAGTTACCAAAAAAAGGAGACATACAGAAGGACTAAAAATTATGTATTCCACTCCAGAAGATATAAAATGACACACACACAAAAAATTCAAAGGAAATCATCCAGTATTGACTACTATGGGAAAGATACACAGTGAAGTTGTTTCAAAAATGATCAAGATATAATGAAGACAGAAACTCAAAAAGTAGTGCACATCCAATCACGCCTTTGATTTTTTTTTTCATTTTATTCTGTTCATAAATTATGCATGATTAACATGTGATTTTTCCTCATTTGTACAGATTTCCTTGAAACTACTTTCAGTCAATAATTTTCAGTCTGCACATGCAGTTTATCCATAAGCTGCTTTTAATAGTTTTGGATTTATCTTGGCTGCATACAAACACATGCACATGGGTATTTCAATGCCAGCTCATGTGATCACCAAACACTTGCAGAATTTTCAGTGTACACTTGTTTTCAGAAAGAGCATAGAAATTTCCCATAGTTGGTGTGTTGTGGAGTTGGGATTTCCAGGAGACAGGGCTTTGCACAGGTAACGCAGCGAATCCAGAGCCCTGATGACAGTGGCTTGCACATACACCAGCAGCTTGTAACCCTTCAGCTGACAGAGGTGTGTTTATGAGTTTGATGTGAAATAAAGACAAGATAAAATACAATAAAAATTTAGCTACGTTAGTAAAATTCAGCTACGATAAGTGTGACTTTGCAAAATTGTAACTGCTTGAAAGAAGGTTGCTGCCCAAATTGTGGGCAATTAAGATAAAGCTAGCTTAGGTAAACAAAAAGGACTGTCAGAGAAAGCAGGAAAGACTTTTAACCTGTAGCATCTCGAGGGAGACAAAAGAGGGGTGGGGGAAACCTAAGCTGTTTGAAATGATAAAACTTTATATAACTACTCTATAGTAATAAGATTAGGAGTTGGGCAACCAAATGTCTATTTAGATAAGGCAGACTTCATAAAGACTGTATATGATAGATAGTTTTGAAACTCATTCCTTCAAATGTGTAAAAAGCTGTTAAGTTTCTTTTCTCAGTGGAATGCATGGGGCGGGGGGGAGGGGGGGGGGCGCAAAACCACCTGCATCTCCCCGGCCATAATAAAACTGTGCTTTACATATTGTTAAGGATTTCTTTGAATCAGATGGACCATCTTAAGATCCAGAGATCACATGTTCTGCTGAAAACATGGGCTCTTTCCCTTGGAAACTTTCTTGAGGAGTACAAACCAAAGGGAAATGGGTAAAACCTGGCCAAAGCAGTCCCTTTTCAAAGTGAAGCATGTGCTCTGCAGTGTTCACCACACCCTGAGGAAGAATGTCAGGTTGAGAAACCCAAGTGAGTTCAGCTTTGTTTCCAAAATAATACTCTTTCCCTTTAATCAGAGAGGTGTAAAACAGGTTGAGCTCTGCAAGCTCAGCCTGGAAACATTCTCATTACATATAGCAGAGAAATGAATTGCCACCATTGCAGATTTTAGTTCTTGTAAGAATTGCTTTGCAAGATTGGAGATAGAACTGCAGTGTTTGTTTTTCTTTCCTGTGATGGTATGAAGGATAACAGAGAAAAATATTAGTCTGTTACATTTTCTCCTCCTGATCCCTGTTTCTTTTGAATTAAAGATATCCTTCCTCAAATTGCTGCACAATTCACTGAAGTGTTAAAATGATTGGTCAGCAAAAATCTGTACGTAATTCTTGGTGTCTTCGAGGTGGCAACAAGCCTTTGTTTTTCTTTTCAGTGCTAGCTGTGTATTTAGCTTCAAGCCAGGAAGAAAATTTGAAGAAATATATTCTTATTGATTATACAAAGAACAGTACTCCTGAATTCTCTGCGGTGGCTTTCAGAAAATGTTACCCAAAGAGAGACTCAATAGTTTCTGTGGTTTGGGGGTGCCAGATCAAGGAAACCAGGGGCATTTTATTGTGAATATTTTCCCATGTTTTGAAACACGTACACCAGAAGAACAGGCATTTGCTTTTGTCTTGAGGGAAGTAGGCTTCCCATGCCATTTTCAAGGAACAACAGCTCTTTTTTGAGGGCACCATTCAGAGCATGAAAGATGGCAGGCTAAGGAAATACTAGGTCTGGTGGTTCGAAGTTTTGGCTCAACTTACTGCTAAGCAAGGAAGTTTGTTTCCTTCTGTGTGAAACACAAACAGTGTTTATGCTTTTGCAAACTGTGAAAGCAAGTGAGTAAAATCAGGAAGGTGGGAAACTGGAGGCACTCAGTCCTGGATCTCTGATTAAGTCCATCAGGTTCCCCCATGGCTGCAGTCAGCTACAGAATATTCAGAACAGGTTTATATGGTGCAATCCAAGAGGTAGTCATGCTACCTCCAAACTGAGTTAGCTTTAATAGCAGAATAATAAAGCCTCGTTATTATTGAATTCTGTCTCAGTTAATTACCTTGCTCATAAGATATCATGAATTCTGTCCTGGCTTGGGCGGGCTCTTTCTGGTCTCTAAATTAGCTCAGGGGTCTTCTCACACCGGAGGGAGTTTTAGAAGCAGGCATTTATTTTCATTTTCCAGTAGTCACATATTACTGTATTCACTGTGGATAGCCCAGACTTTCACAAATCATTGCTGGTTGACGTACAAAACACTATTATCAGAAGCACTGTCCTTGCTCTGCTTGAGATAGGCATAAAAACATGGGTTCCTTCTGTCTGTTTGGGGTAGCAAGGTCTTGTTTTAAGACAAAATTGCTCAGAAAATTGCCAGTTAGAAGGAGTTCTGAAGAGTGGATGGTGTGTGTCTGCCCACAAACCCTTTCAAAGTGATAATTGTTGTTCTTTCAGCTGATAGAGGAACTGAAAAAGGGAGAAATAGGACTGGCACCAAAGTGTTACAGGATCCCGCTGGTATTCAAGGACACTTGGATAAACACATATTTCTTTTCTAACAAGCACATTTTAACTCTTAAACAGCCAAAACAGCATTGCCATTTTTGGGGCTGAGAAAACAAATCTCAAAAATTGCTAAATATTTTCACAGACTCAGCTTGATAACCTGTAACTGCTGCTCCCTCTGTTTCTCTTTTTGATTTGATAACAGTTGGACTGGATCCTTTCAGCTTTCAACTGCTCTCTCTCTCTAGAGCCAAGCATACTTTGAGTTGGTGTCGATGATCCAGTGAGGATTCCTTGGCCTGGAGTACACATTTTTAAGAAAAAGCTTTGCGGTTAGGACAATTTATTTATGCTTTTGCTCAATGTTAAAACAAAAAAACCCCCCACATTACTGAAAGATAAGAAAATATTTGGGACCAAATTAGCCACTTGTTTGGCAGTGTTTTTTGATCAGTTTAATTTTACTAATTCTGACATTTTTAGGGAATTATAAGTTCTAGTTCTACTGGTAAAGACACTAAGCTACTTTAGTGCTCCTGGCTGGCACAAGGAAAAATAAGCATCTTGGATACAGAAACAATTGCAATTATTCCTGCACAAAGCTTTTGCTACCTTTTACCCTAGAAAGGTAAGGTGTTTACACACTGTAGTCTTAGACTACTGATAGCTGCTGCTTTTTGTAAAGGATAGATGAAGTCAGTTCATCAAAAATACCCCATAAAGACTCTTCCGTGCAATCCTATTGCCTTACTTGGAGCTGCATATTGTTTTTCTTCCAATGTTGAGTTAATTTTTTTTCTCTTTTGCAGAAGTGACTGTCACAAAGTTGGTTGTTAGGTGATTAAGCAATGCCTCCAAGTGATGCAAGCATGCTGCAACAAACATGTCCCTTCTTGCCAGAGAGCCAATGCCCAGCAGGCTGGGCGTGAGCCCAATCTGCTTTCATACAGTCACAGCATTTGTAACACTTCTTCAGGAAAAACACCTGGGTGAGCCTGGCAGAGGAGGCAGATGCTGGCGTGGGCAAAGTGCCACCACACATGGCTGCAGCCACCAGCCACGGCTCCCTGGGCCCCCAGCCCAGGCGATGCTCCCACCCCGGTGGTTGGTACTCTTCCATCAGCTCTTGGGAAGCAAGGCTGAGCTTTGGCAGACTGGCAGTGGGTGAGACAGAATGCCTAGGACTCGTGGTGCCTCAGAACTTGCTGGGCAGGCAGCTGTACTCTGAGTCTGCTCTGGGAAAGGACACTCCTTTGCCTGGGAGTTTTGTGCCTAACCAGAACCAGTTGTGCACCTAAGAAAAACCATCACCTCTACATGTCCTTGTCATTTCACCCTCCTGACAGAAGTTATAGCTCCTGTATCCTGCTCTGAGACTTCTCTTATGGCCAGGTGCCACTTTTACGCCTTTTAGAGGGGTAACAGAGTGGCTGGGAGCAGGAGCATCTTCAACAGGCTATATGGAGCAGTATAATAAATTGCTCTTCCTGACTGTTTCTTCTGATACTCTGCCTGAAGCGCTGTCCTCCCATCTGTGCCTCCACTTTCAAGCCCACTGTAAACTCCCAGGGAGAAGAGTTTGGGCTTAGATAATGGGCTAGAAAATGAGATGTAAGAATATACTAGCTGTCCCTTTCAGTCTTCTCCAGTAGCTGCCTGTTTATAGGAAAAAAATACAGCTGAAAAGCCCTATAAACAGAAAATTTTTTGGCATAAGAAAGAAAATGGACACGACATAAAACTGAAAATACAGTGCAACAGCTGGAATAGAACAGGGATCATAAATCAGGAGGGATGTTGAAAAGCAAGAAAAAGGGAAATTTGTTTTGATGGACTGAATCTGAGAAATCTGGTAAAGAAACCACTCAGAAGCCTTTGGGTCTTTTGAGCAACAAAGCTATTTATTTGTCGGCGTCGGGAGCAAGGGTGGTTCGCACCACAAAGGGCTTGCTCCAAGGTATCGGTGCAAAACAGAATAATTTATACAGTCTAACTTCTATGATTACAACATCTTAACATACATATTCATACGATTGCAACATCTAATCATACATATTGATAATAGGCAGAGTCTGGGCGGAGTCCAGGTGGAGCCCTTTCTTGGCCCCCATTCTTGGTGGTACATCCTCTGGGGCTGGGGTCTTCCGTAGTCTTCTTCAATATGACCTTTCTACCTTTCCATGGTTTTTGTCCCAGTCACTGAAGTTTGGAGAAAGCCTTGGCTTTAGGCCTGTTTCTCCTATTCAGATGTCTACCTTGGCTTACTTTGCCTTAATTTATGGCCTACAGACCCATTGTATAATGTTTCTAGCATTCTTCTTAAGATTAGGTCCAAAGAACCGAACGGAACAAATTTTTCTTTAGCAATTTAGGCAGAGCAGGTACAGAGGGGCTTCTCTCAGCTGAGCAGGATATTTCAGTTAATTCTTTAGGCCTTGCTCTTGTTTCAGGACTTACGTGAAGAAAAGCATATCTGGAAAATCCTGATACATTTTTCTCATCTAATAGTAGTGGCGGTATGGGGCCTGGGGGAAGAGAGATTGAGCACCAAGTTGTCACTCACTGGAAACAGGCCAATGGCTTTCATGCATGCCTGACTCTGATCATGGGAAAGGCAGGACACTTTGCATTCAATTACTTACATGCTTGAAGCAAACAAATTGGCAGGTTACTGGATATCAAAAATCTTAACTTACACAATTTCAGATGCAACTTTTACTGAACTGTGTGCACTGCATTTAAGTTGAATTGTAATTATCATCAGGGCTGCTTGGGCTACAATAATTTTTTGGCATTGCTGCTGTATATATTTGGTTAGAAGCCAAAACCTTACAAATGCATAGTGTACAGGTGAGGGGATGCCTGTACAGATGCCTAGCAGACTTTAACTGCTTACTCAATTTAAAACACAACTTAAAAAATGTTAAAGTGAGTTTTTTACATTTAAAAGAGGAGACACTTTGATCTCTTTGAGCAGTAGTTGCTCCTCAAGTCTTAAAATATAAAATAAATATTATTTTTCCAGTTGTTATACCAACACAATATGCAACAACTCTGACGTGTTATAACATAAAGTTATATAATTTGAAAATTAAAGAATTAATATCCTGAGCAAGCTTGTCAAAATGAAGTGGTTTTAAATTTGTACCAAAATTAGAGGTCAAATTTCTTTACAAAACAGATTCCAAATCCTTAGCTCCATTTAAGATACAGAGCTATACGAAGGCTGAAAGGTAGAAATCTCTGACTTTTGACATTTATGGGCTACTGCCACACCTTTAAGCTTGCATGTGCTTGTAACATTTCATTTTAAAGGAAGAATTCAATTAATTTCAGGGACAGTCTAATTCCCCTTATCCATGCAAAATGATGCTGATTTTATGGCATCTGCTGAGATAACATTTGTTATTAAAGGAGGGTGTCCATTCTTACATTTTGAAGCCATTTTTGTCTAGATTCTTCATTGTTAAAGCTGAAGAATAAGCTTGAATGCAAGCCCCATTGGAATCCACGTGAGAGGGCAAAGCTGGCATTTTTATGCATTCTGCACTTAGTGCATTGTTTTTTTTGGTTTTTTTTTTGGTTTTTTTGTGAAACTAAAATGTGCACCTTTAAGAGGAGAGAAAGCTCCCATGCTTTCTTTCTTGGGAAAGAAGCTTCTTTTCACAGCTTTTAAAATTAACCTTTCATTATGAGCCAGAGAAAAACAGTCCAAAGGATTTTTTTTATTGTTTTTGTTCCTTTCTAATGTATCTTCCTTCTGATTTCAGCCTGGGGAAGAGCTGCTGCCGCCACGTACCTGGTTGGCTTTCTACTTCTAGTCATCTGTTTTGCTCTGGCCATCATAGCATTTGCCATTGACACACTTCGGTTCAACTTCATACGTGGGATTGGAGGCTTACTTTTTGTGGCTGGTAAGGAGTCACGCTTAACTTGTGCAGATATATCCATACTAGAACTGATTATTTCCCTCTGTTGATTCTACATCCAAGTCTCTGCCTTGTGTGCACTTGAGCTCTCTGTGAAAACTAAAGTCTGTCACAGCAGTGGATCAATTTTTAGATTCTTCGAACTGTGGGTGAATTTAGCTACAGGTTTTATGGAATGGGCTGGATGTTAAAATATCTTTTGTTTTCTCCTGTTTCTTCAGCTGTGTTCTCCGTCATGGGCCTGGTCATTTATCCAGTAAAGTTCTCATCTGAAATTGAAATGACAGGAATCAATATGTTCAGCTGGGCCTATGGCTTTGCTTGGACCACCGCCATTATGGAAATATGCTTGGGATTCTTCTTCTGCTGCCTTCCTAACTATGAAGATCAGATCTTGGGTAATGTCAAGCCCACATATTTTTACTCTTCCCCATAAGCACCTGCAAACCTGTTTTCATATTCCAGAAATATCTGACAGACTAGCTATGTTTTTCAGAATATTGTCATCAGGTGATAGAAAAGGCTGGAAACTTTTCAAATGCAGAAAAATGGCACTGGCATCTGCAATAAAGTTATTTACTCTATTTTGGATCTTTATATCTGATGTGGGTTGGTTATAAATGTTAAAAGATGTAGGTTTTCCTCATTTATTCCCATGAGTGAGGTGTGTGTGGATTCCATTGCATCTTGAATACATTCGTATTTTTAATTAAATTCAGAAAAACTTTTTAAACTGGCAATTAACAAGACAATGTGTTTCACCTTCCTGAAGGAAAGCAATTCACAAAAAAAATCCCATTTTGTATATATCATTTTTAACCTAAGGATTTTGCAGATTTTTCAAGAAGTAAAATATCTTAATCCACTGATTAAGTAGTAAATTAGTCAGCCAGCACTTCATAACTTTGCTTCCATTTTTCTTTCATTCACTTAAGCTATAAGGACAGGGTAAAAGAGGATTAAAGTCACCTACTAAAGCCAGCATCTTTATTTTTACCCATCCATATGGAATGTATTTATGTCTAAATATTTGCAAGAGTAAGCAAGAACCATCAGTAATCCCTTAAAAATCCTAGCATGCCATTGCTGGTGCCACTACAGAGTGGGCAGAGGCAGAGGGGATTTCAAGCCACCCCTGCAAACTACAGACCTGGTTTGACAAAGCTCCTGGTGTGGTTTTCTTCTTGGGCGTTTGACACTTTTTTCTGCTGTATCAAAACCTATGGCTTTAAAATGTTTTGTAATATGGTCCAGCTTTTTTATTGAGTGTAGAAAGGTTGGGTATGATTCCCCTACACATGAGGAGTTGAGCTGGAGCAGTGTAAGTGTCAAACAGTTGATAAAAGGCCCTTTTTCCATTCATTTGTTGTTCTTAAGTATTTTAAAAGTGGAAACTGCACACTGTCATATGTAACTGTAAAATGCATAAATACGCCTTGCCATCTCACACTAAAGCTCTCATGGAGAAAATCACATCATTAAACACCTTTCAGCATCTTATACTCCACAGTGCCTCAAGCCTAGATATATTGCAAGCAGTGAAGTATACTCAAGACTGCTGGTTTTTGCCTTGTTAAACCTAACTTTATAGTGTTCCATTTATTCTCTTAAGTGAAAAAAAATTGGATAATTTGTTATGTAGAAAAGCAGTCTCATTTAAATCCTTAGCTACGGAGGTTTATTAGCTTTGTAACACATCTCCAATTTTTGTAACAATGAATGCTTTATGAAAAGTGCCCTGCCAAGTATTCTTTACTCCAAAAGATAAGAGGTAAAAAATTTTTTAGTAAAAACCCCTTGGTAGCTGAAATTAATAAAGGCACAGGGCTTCACCTGGGTTGTTTGGTGCTTTTGTTTAAGCCATGTTTGTTTAAGCAATTAACTCCATTCACTTCTATGGAGTGTGTCTAACTTTGATCAATAAGCATGAGAGATGTGTAAGACCAATGGGGAAAGTAAATGCAACAAGGAATAGTTAGACGGGAACTTGTAAATACCTTAAGAAGATATTTGTTAGCTGGAAGAAAATCAAAATGGAATAGAGCTGAGAACACAGTTTGTATAAAATGACTTGCAATTCTTTGTGTAATATTATCCATTCAGGAAAAAAACATCATAAATATTTTCATTATACTTATTACACCTAATAAATGATGGTATCTATGTGTTGTTTCAAAAATGAGTCTTAATTTTTGTTCTCTACTGAGATTGGGGAAGTGTGGAATCCTCCAAATCCTCCTCTTCTCAGGCACCCCGTTGGAGTGCTTGGGTGTGCTGGCTGGATTTTGAGAGGGGAGAGTAACTTACACATCTAGCATCACAGCAGCTTGTGTTATTCTTCAGTCTTATTCCAGCTGTCTCCTGAGGCCTTTTTTACAAGCACATGAGCATAGTGGACATGCTCTGTTTGCTTACAGGCTACGTGGTGTCAAGTAACTATATGCATGATTCTGTGCTATAATGTGCTACAGCTCGTTTTGGCATAGATGGTAACACACTTGGTGTTCACCATATAGGAAGCCAGAAGTCCTGCTCCATAGGTTTGCTCCAACAGATGTGTCAATCCCCTGAGGAAGCAAAAAGAAACTTAAGCAACTACTGTTTGTATTTACAGTTTCTTTAACATTAGCTGGACACTGACAAAATATCTGGAGGTGGGAAAAGGTACACAAAACAAGGTTTAGGAGTGTGACTCCAACCTTGATGAAAGAGCAGAGCATAATTAAAAAGCAAACAAAATCTCCAGCAATCATCCCCCTTCATTCCTCCTCGCCCTTGCTGCTCTCAGCAGCTTTACAACTTCCTCTCTCTCCTCCTCCTCTTTTTGCTCCTCCTTCTGCCTGAGGGTGTCTGAGCGGTGTCAGGTCTGGAGGCAGTGTCTCTGCAGGACACAGCCCCAGTCCTCATTCCTCACTGACACTTTCCCCTTCCTGGGAGAGACGAGGAGTGAGACAACTTTGCTGACCCCAGCACAGGAACAGGGATTCTAGCCTGGTTCCCTGCCCCAGGCCCTTCCTGGGAAAGGCTTTCCCTTAAAAAAACAAGGAAGGCAGGTGGGTATCCAACAGGCAAAATCATCACAGGCACTGGGGCTCAAGTGCCTGCCTTTAGGGTAGTTTGCTTCCAGTCATGCCAGACCAGTTCACCACAGATTCCTAAAAAACACATCCTAAACCCTGCAGCAGAAAAACAGTGAGAAGTATGGAAGCGCTTTACAGATGCCAGTGCTGTTTTCTGTGACTGCTGCAACAGGGGTGCATGGCAAAAACAACATGCAAAATACAATCTGTATTTTGACAGGAAAGGAAGCTAAATCCAGGAGCCAAGGATGTACCTCAACTTATTAGATTATTAACTAGCTATGCTACCAACTGCTAGGTTAACAACTGAACTGTTAAAATAGTCTATAATTTAAGGTCAAGTACAATATTAACTAACAAAATTGTTAAATTAATTTGAGCTAAGTCACAATCAGAAATCTTGGATTTTCAAACAAATGAGAAATTAGAGGAAGAGAAGACATCCACTTAGTTCTGTGTCTCCATTTGGCAGTGTTCTTGCTCCAAGCCCTACCTATAGGAGAACAGGGCACTTAAACACTAAGAGCAGCACAATAAAAGACTTAAAGTTTCATTGTGCCCAACGGCAATGCTAAAGAAAGAGCACGGAAGAACAGATGCCTGAAGCTTTTGGGGACATTAGGTTTGCTACAACAACAGAAATAAAGATGACTGCCAAAGGCATTGCTACTGTTCCTATCAAATCAAGAATTCGGGAAACATCCTCCAATAAACCAATAAATGTATTATATCTAATTCAACTATACTACTGAAAAGGAAAGGAAAAATTGTTCTGAAAACAAGTGGAGTGTCGAGCAGCTCTACAGATACATGCTGAAACAAAAGAAATAATGAAAAATTCCTACAGGCAGGTTAATATGTTCAATTTAATTTCTGGCATTTCGGTCAGAGCTTGTATAACATATGTGCTTGTTCTTTTCCTCAGTTTTGTCTGCAAACATGTCCATATTTCACTTTACATTTCTCAGGCACCTGCGTTTGGTCTTAAAATACAGCCAGCTTAATCAATAATTCAAAATGCAATCTAGTTTGAAACTGTATTTAAATTGTGCATACTTTGTTGTACGAAGTAACGACAAGAGTGAAGGTTTGACCTCATTTACATAATTTGCAAAACATTTATTGATTTTCTTGAGGCTGACATTTCATCCTTGAAGCACAAACTCTTTTTTTATCATGTGTTCAGAATCAATATTGTCTCTATGGGATGCCCCAGTAAGCAACTCTGTTTACTTCTGGAGTAGGACACAGGTATGTATAAGGTAAGAAACAAGCATTGCAGCAGACAGCATTATTTCCAGAATAAAGGACAATTCAGTGCATGTAAGATTAGCAGAATGTGAGTCATAAGTATATCACACAACATGGTCACAGTAAAAAGATGCATCCTTTCTTTTAGCACATCTCAGTTTTGCGACAGTTATTACTTCTTGTAATTCAATTTATTGGAACACTTCCTTGCACATTTCTATATCCAGTGGATTTCTGTGTGATCTGAAGGTGAGTAGATTTAAGAAAAGACTGAAATGATTAAGCTTGTGATAATGGGCAAATAGGATTGGCCCATTTTTACACTCTGTCAAAAAGCAGGAATCAAACCATCTTGCTAGAAGGACAGTGATCTGAAGAGCCAAAGATTTCCTTCTGGGTCATATTAGAAATTCAAACCTGCGAATCAAAAGACTGCTATACAGATAATAATGAGGAGAGACAGTCAGGTGGATCTTCCTTTATGTTTTTCCACACTGTCAAAATACTGCTCATATGCTCATCTGGACACACTGGTTAGTTCCACAGATTTCCTGCATATGAACTGATGCAGCATATTTTTTTCGATTTTGCTTTTCATTTTTCGTGATCAGAGTGAAAATGTGAATGCATCATAGAATTTTGCATGTGACTGATAGGCATGGGGAAAATTTACAGGAAAAACTTGCAAAATAGTTTTACTATTTAATATTAATGTGATGACAGCAGATCAAACTGTACTTTCTTGGATAGCTTTTATGATACATCCCTTTACTTCTGCCACTGTTTGCCCAAGCCATCTGTTCTTCTGTAGATGCAATTTTGTGAAAACCTACTCTAATGACTGGATCATAATGAAAAGAAATTGTATTAGGTATCCATGGAGAATCCATCACAGAGCACTTGAAATAGCCCTTGACTGTTCAAATGCAGATCAAACAGAGAGGCAGATGTTGCCTGTAGGATTTTTTCACAGATAAGTGTAAACCCAAAAGAAGCAAATTCGCGCAACTGTTGACTGTAGACCCGGCTTACATGCCCAGCTCCCCATTTCATACAAAGTAACTGGTGCCCTAGAACCTTGCCCTTAGCATAGCAACAAACAGTAAGTGAAAATGAAAACAAGAAAAGAAGTGAAGGAAACATAGTACAAAATACAAATACAAATACATATACAGGCAAATACATATACACATACTTAGTATCACCATTTAGTCTATGGTTGACCTCAATGTGAGTGAGGATGGACCCAAGTTATGTAAATCACAATTGAGGCTGCACTGTTATTTCCAGTTTTTCATTCTTTTCTTCCAAATGGAATTCTTCTCACTGCACTTCTTCTATAGAGCATTACTGCTTTTTTTTTTTTTTTGGTAAACTGTCCTAGTTTTACCACACCCTGTCCTGACAAGCACATTTGTGCTTTCCATGCTCATATTAATACAACTATGTTTTTATCCCTTAACCTTCCCTCTTTGCTTCGTAAATAAAACAGTTTGAAGTAATATGTATATGTAATATATGTATGAAGTAATAATATGTTGTGGACATTAGGAAAATTAGAAGAATGGAAGATTTTCTTAAGCTGTTTTAAAATTTACCCTCAAAAGAAGAAAGAAACAAGAACTGATGTTCAAGAGAAAAACCCAGTCCAGTGAAAAAAATGGTGTCCTAAAATCTACTTGCAGTCCTAACAATAAAATGGTTTGGGGTGAGTAGCAGCCAAACTACCTTTGCATCCCCTCCTTCACGTGAGTTTGTACTCTCTTTTGTCTTGCTGTTTTTCACGAACATTAACAAATCTTCTGGGCACCAGTTTCTGAATCCTCCAGTACGGATCACCTGCCCATCACCTCTGCCTCCTACATTGCCCAGGGAAGGGAGTTTCAGGGAGGAAGCCTGAAGGACTCATTTGGCTATTGTATGATATGCTGGTGTCTTCATGGCAAGATAGTTGTCCATTCAAGTGGAAGTTTCCCTTTGTTTTAACATACAGTCCCAAATAAGTTACTAGGAAGTTGGAACTGCCATTTTATTAATCTGAAGTGGTTTTGTGCGGGGGTAGAGGAAGGTTAGAGATTTGGAAACTCACAGTGGTTAGCCCAAGAATTTTGTAAATCAAAAATTCACTGCATCAAGACTTGCAACCTTCCTTAAGATACTCCCATGTGTGATACACAGAAGGAGGAAGGGAACAGATGCACCTATTTATCTTCATAACTGTTAGTCCTGATGCTTTGACACCAAGAAATACTTTTTGGATTAGTAACAGAAGGATGAGAACAAACAGCTGAAACTTTACTCTTTACCTGAGTCACAGCACAGGTGAGGACATGTGCTGGCTATCAGAGAAAATCGATTATCATCTTGTTCATTATCTTATTCCAGCTTTGCTTTGCCATCCATCTGCCATAGGAGGCTGATTTGAAATATCATCTGAGAGCAAGCTTCTGAGTTCCATCCAATATGCATCACTAGCCAGACAAAAAGAGTACCTCTCCTTCTGGCACTGCTTGTGACAATACCAGGGGCAGCATTAAGGCCTCTGAACTTTACTCCAAGACAACTTTTTGTTTAAATTGCAAAAACTTTCATTTTGTCTGCTCCATCCCTTTCAAACCATCCTTCCCCAAGTAGCACACCGCCTTCTAAATCCATGCTCCTGTCTCAGCTGCTGCCTCATTTCCCATGACTTCCACTCCAGAGAATTACTGTCACCCCAAGGGTTGCCTTGGGCATCCTTCAAGTCCTTCCTTTCTCTTGCCAAAACTAGAGCATAATCTTCTGAGCTGGCCACGCAACAGCCAGATGAGGAGCACTCCTCACCCTGTCTGTGTGAGCATGCTGGAGGGGAGTACTGCTCATCTCTGTAGCAGAGAGCGCATCTAGGCCAGCATGAGGGAGCATTAAAAAGAAAAGTGAAGAACTAGGTTAAAGCAAACTTCTTTGGTTCTTCATCTGCACAGTTAAGACAAATAAGGGCACAAGAACTTTTTGCTAAAACACTTTCTGCAGTGGTGGACTTGAAGTGACATGTTCTGCCTTTACCTCCCAAGCTCCAGAGGGCACTTGGGAACTGTGGTGTTTGCAGGAATTAGTCCTCTAAAGGTTCAAAGAAAGTGGGAAGATTTCCTTTCCACATACATTTCCACCTCCTCCTAGTGATGCAACTCGAGATTGCTCTGAAACCTGCAACGGGATTGTAACTAACACAAAGCAAACAGACAAAAGTAGATCTGAGGAGGAAAGATGGCTTCAGGCATCATAGTGGATTATCATCTCCTACATATAACATTAGTTTACACAGAATATTACACAGACCATGGAAAGGATGCTTTGTTCTAATGTAGAAAATGTTGTTACAGGTGGGGTGCTGGCTTGGATTAATACTGGAAATGGGTCTTGATATTCAGCAACCTTGTGTAATCAAAACAGCTTTAATCTGGGCTGTGTTTATTTGTATCTTAGTGTGGAAAAAAATCAGAACTTTGGTATTAAGTTTGCCTAAATAATTGATTATTTAGGACATTTTATGATTTCTTTTTATTTGGCTTACTTTCATGAGCATCAGCCCTCCAAAAAATATTTATTTCAGCTTCCTTTTCCCCGTTTATTTTTTTCCAGATTTTAGGATTATAAAATTTTGAACTGCAAAATTTAAATTTTCCTCCAAACTATGCAGGTATGACATTTAATTGTTTCATTTTTATTTTATAGTGCATGAAAATATTCACAAATGACAAATCTGAGAGTTCAAAGTCAAGCTGGGATCTGATTTGCTTTTCAGCGAGTAATCTTTTTGCTCCAGAACTGGCCTCGTTCTGCTGTTGTAAATACAGTACCTGCTTTGTTATTAAAAACAGTAGTATGGCTAATGTAAAGCTAATGTAAACCAAAGAGAGTCTTTCTCTCCAGCAGTACCATCCAAACAGCAAGTGAAACGCTGAGAAAGGCCCAGCTTTGAAGGTTATCAGATGAGAGATCACAGAAGTCTAAGCCAAGTTACAGATGACTGGGCTTGTACGTGGGCTCCTCCTCACTTGTCTGGTTTTGAGAGTCTCTGAAAGTCAAATACAAACATAAAGACTTGTTGACAGCCTGTGAAAAATCTTTTGAAGGCAGAGGAATGCCAAATAATACCTTGCCTCTGCCTTACTCTCCTGCCACTAGAAATGTCATCTGTGCCTCGCTACAGCTCCATAGATGTTTTAGTTTCCTTGTGTTAGGGAGCTCCATTTTGTCGGTGTTAAAAAAATAAAGATGTAGGCCAGCCTAGTGATTAAAAAAAGAATGAACTAACATGCTGGGGCCATTCTGAAAGGGAGTGCTTGTGTCTGTTTCACAGAGCTTTATCATCGTACTTCCTTCGTCCCCCATGGCGACAGTAAGTAGGGCTGCAGTCCACCTCTTGCAAGTAAAAAGATATGAATTAATACCCCTCAAATAGCAATTCCTATCGGCTTTGGCACTGAAAATTACTGTACACGTGCAAATAGCAGGCATCTAGAACATTTACTCACATGAAATTAAGCTTAGCATGAAACAGTTGATCTGAGCAATAGGAAGGCTGTGTTCCAGCTTTAGGGCACCAGTACATTTCTACTGTCACAACAGATTAAGAAATACATTGTGCAGTTGTAAGGAGCTGAATCGGCAGAAAACCCTGGGCTGAGGCGCTGGCGATGAGACATATTCAGTATCAGTTCTTGGGCAGAAAATGCCCCTCGAGCTAGGGCTGGGCTGCTCCAAACCTCCTTGGCAAGGAGACAGGAGGCACAGTCATCCAGCACTTGGTGCTGGGGAGCAGCTCCTCTGCAATTGCTTGAGGGCAGTGAGACAGTTGGCAGAGAAGCCATTACAGCATCGAAATTAAATTTACAAGCTGCTTTCCCATGGCAGTACTGGGACAGAGCATGGTGCTTTATAATTATGTTTTAGGAGCCTCCGCCCTCTTGCCCTAATTTCAAATTAACCATTGTACCCTTCCCAATAGAGATTGCAAACATCCTGCAAACAGGAGGAGGAGGCCTGGAAGGACCATTCATTCTATTGTAGATCAGTAGCAGGCGGCAACCTCGAGAAATTACTTTATGCCAAAACCAGCACCTTCTTGACTTTGTCACCTAATTAATTTTCTCTTGTAAACTCACTGATGGTATATTTAAAGCCAAAAGGATAAATGGACAGTGAGTGGAATGGAGATGTGGTGGGAATGGAAGGAGAGGAGAAACTGAGATGAGACAGCAAGGCAGCAAGGCAGTGGGAAAACTCTGTAATGCTTCAGCCTCCATGCTATTTCTATTGTCAGCCAACTGTGACCTGTCTAAAGTGGAATACTAGGCCAGACATGTCAGCAAGGGATGTTCTTTCACTAGTTTGCTTCCCTAACTATATCTAGGTGTTAGATAGCCTCCTCTCTGTAGAACTCCCGTGTTTATCCCTACCTCATCCTAGACGACCCAGATACTGCACCAAGAAACCAATGTTGTTCAGTAATCTCATGATCTTTTGAAAGGTGAAACATCAAAATGGTACCACTAACAGTATTTTAAAACATTTTTTCACTTCAGTTTTGTGAACAGTTTCATAGCTTTCGTAAAGTACTGCAGGTTTATATACGTATTTTTCAAGTGTTGGCAACTTCTGATTCAAATTCAGAATGTGTAAGACCTACGGTTTCATCTCCAAAAGTTTGTCAATAGAAATTTCCTGGTGGCTTCAAAGGATCACTAAACTGCTCTGAATGCCAAATGGCACAGAGGAAACCAGGGTATTAGACTTGAGATGGAAGCCAGCAGCAGCTGCTTTAATGAGGAAGAAAGGTGTAGGTACCTGCTAAAAAAGCATTGGTTTACCTCATCTGAATATAGTCCTCCCCTCGTGGGTTATGCTACTTGGTCAGTAGGTTGCAACCATGAAGGAAACATCACTTACCCAAAACACAGATCATCCTCTGACATTCTCTCCTCCTCATCCACTGGCAGAAGGAGGGTTTCACAACTCTGCAGCGTCCATTCTTTTCATGTGAGTTTAAATTAAGGAAAGACCATAACGTCATGAGGGTCATTCAAAAGCAACAGAATTGCCCATCATAATAATTTAATATCTCCAATAGGAGGTTAAAAGGATGTTTTTCTCTTCATCTGTATAATAAAAAGTTTCCTTTAAACTTTAATAGTCCTTATTCCATCATCTTTGACTAGCAGAATGTATTATTAGTGACAAATATAATTTATATAATTAGAGATTTATAGGCTTATATTGAACCCTTTACCAGCCTGTTTCTGTTTCAAGACATTGCAGTTTTCTTGTTTGTTTTTGCAGCTGATAAGAGCCTGTATGGTCATTAAAACTGAAAACAAGAAAAAAAATCATATAGAAACCTTTTCCAGTGGAAAAAAAACCAAACATATTTGGACAAAATAAGACTGTAACACTTAGTTTGCAGTTTCAGGCACTTAATTTTTTCTTTTTATTCTTGTGGAAAAACAAAAGCAGTGCTTAATGAGATGAAATTTTGAATCTTATCAAAACAAAAGGACTTATGAAAACAACTTCAGTAAATCTTTAGTTTATGTTTCTAAATAACTTTTCCTGTAGATTTTTTAAATCTATCTCACAACAAGCAGAAATATAAAAATATTAAAACATAAATTGTAGAAAAGAAATATCTTCATTGACCACTGTCAACAAATTGAATTTTCAGGGATGAGTTTTATGGAAGTTATGATTCTGGTGAATAACCAGGACACTTACTTTTCATTAAGGAACTTCTGCACAGGCAAAAAGAAACCTGAATAACTGGAGAAATGTTCTTGAAGTTAGATGTCATGAAATGAGAAGGTAGAAGAAATGTCCATTCTGGAGGGCATTGTGAATGTCCATTTGAAGAGTGAGTACCAAACCTCAAGTTCTGTCACTGGGACTTCAACCTCTTGGGTTGGGTCAGATGCTGCCTTAAAGCAAAGCCATGTTCAGACTGACCCCCCAGAACTGGCTGTGCTGCTCACCTCAAGCCACAAGCACTTGGCACATGGGTCTACTCAGGTCTATATGAGGAAAAATCTTGGGACAAAGCTGTAGGGGACACACGGATCCAGAGACTCAGCTGCCTCTGTGTCTGCCTCTTTCTTCATAATGGGAGGTGTTGCAACACAATCAGTTTATGACCAACGAGGTTGCTATTGCTGAAGATAATATGTTGTAAAGTATTGGCTTCTTCTTCAGTCCAGGGTGGCGTCCATGACATTTCCTTTGCTCACTGTGTAGTACAAGATGGATTACAAGCAAAGGGAAGACTATTAATTGTATAATTAGCAAATGATTTATGTTGAAATGTTACTGATTTAGTAAGAGCTTTTATAGCAGCACAAACAAGGAGCCATACCTCATGTAAGACAAAATTTTTGATCATAACATTAAAGCTCAGGAGCTTTAATGTTAAAGGTTTTTCAAGCCACACTGGACTAAAAAGTTGACTGAGTGATCAGCAGCTGCACTAATTGGAAATCTTTCAGTCATCAAGGATGAGGTGGGAGCAAAGGACAAATGCACATGCTCAAGACAAGAGTCTGCATTCCAGTTCAGTGAGTTAATATTAACCCACATTTTTATTCACTCTTGTCTGATTACAACTAAAGTCCTCTGATAGTAGAAACTCAGAACAACTTGTCCTTCCAAAGACAACTTTCCCTAAGTATCCTAGTGAAGAAAACCCTGAAACCACACAGAAACAATAAAAAGGATCAGGAGTTACTTTTTAATTTTTCCTTTTCTTCCCCCAGGAAATGCAGAGTGACAGTTACTGGTCAGCTCAGTAAGTGAACCACAGAAGGAGCAAGTAGTGTTGAGGGGGCCATACTGAGAGTGTTTTTAAAGAAAAACCTGTCAGTGACGAATCAGCTCAAGAAGAGTTTGAAGTGGCAGCTAATCCTGATATGAAATGCCAGTATTTCAAGTACTGCAAGGGATTACTCTTTGTGTTATTTTTCAATTGCATCTTGTAACTGCTGCAGCTAGTGATCCATGAGGGTGTACTGAAGGGAAAGATTTTAGCCAGTTGCATGTGCTTCAGGAAAGTTATAGTTTCCTTCAGGAAAGTCATCTTTCAGCAGTTTGTTGTGGTGAGGGTTTAGGAGGAAAGGGAGCCTACAGGGGATTGATCTTAGCTGCTATTTCATTGAGTGGGAACCTCAATTTTGCCTACACATGTGGATACCAGGGATGAACAGAAAAGCATATCCAGTAATCCAGTGAGTGCAGTAACAGAGTGCTGTAATTCTCCAGTGCCACTTACCTCCTCAGAACATCTGTTTCTGTGCAAAACAGGGATAACAACGTCTTGTAGAATTGTTAAAAAGATTAATATTTGAGAGGTACAATGAAACTGTGGATGTTTTTGAATTTAACTGTTACTGATTTCTAAAGCTAGCAAAGAACCTGAGCCTATTGTTCCTCAGGATGCCAACACAGCCACTCCTCAAATGCAACACCCAAGGCAACGCTACTAACACCCTGATCTGAAAAGAAAGGAAGAAGCTGCTTTCCTTCCTCTTAGTACTCTGTGTCCTCACATCCCAATTTGCTTAGGTCAGACACGATCGTGATTGGAGCAGGTGAAGCAATACTGCCCATTGTGTCCTTTCCCATGTTGTAGAGAGAGAGCAATTGTGACAGCACAAAATAACTTAATTAGAAGTATATCAACATACCAAGAATGTTTTCAATATTTCAACTTTTCTGGCTGCTTCTGAGCAGCCTGCAAACTGTTTGAGAGTTGTATATATTCTAGCAGAAACCAGCAACACTTCTTTTTCAGACCTGATTAAAAGTTCAAGCTTTGTAGGTTAGAGAGGTTGAAGCCTACCCCTCTGTGATAAGCAGCAATGGTGCTGGTACTGCTTTTACTCCAGTGCCTCAAGGACACCAGAATAACCATAATTGTGGCATTAGCAGTGCCAGCATTGTCATTCCCCTCCCAGTTTATGGTACAGCAGTGATTATCTTGGCTGTCTTGGAAGATGCTGCGTTGCAGACGCTGGTTTGTTCTGGTAACTGAGCAACATGTTGCTGTTGCAAGGGGAGGGGAGGGAGGATGAATCATGAGGGTGTTGTTCAGGCTCAGCGGGGTTTGGCTTGGAGAAAGCACTGAACAAGGAAATCTAATAAATCTCGTACAAAGCCAGGAAAACACTAACGCTGTCATTGTCCAGGTCAGGGACTAGCTGGTGCAACAAACAGCAGTCTATGCACAGGAAATATCCCCTGGCTTCACAGCCAGAGGTGTCAGGTAGCCTAGTAGTGACCAGAAACCAAATTACATTTTTTGTGTGTGTGTGTGAAGGTGAATAGAGAGACTCACAGGATACAGGAAAACAGCTTTTGGAAGAAGTGTCTTTAATGGATTTTAGGGCTTCTGGCAGAATTTGAAGCTTTGAAATTTAGTACCAATTTTAAAAACATATGTAGACTTAAGGAATGGATTATTGTAATCAGTTTTTCTTTTAACTTTTAACAGGTTCATGAGAGTTTAATATCCTATAGTAAGCATTATGCAAATTTTCCTATTTCCTGCTATTAAACCAGGAAATAATGAATTGTAGGTCTGTCTTAATTATACAACTTGATAAGTCTCATAAATAAACAAGCAAACCAACCCATGAAACGCAGTTTTTGAGTGAATATGTGTGTAAATCTATAATTTCACTAATGAGAGGCTGTGCAAATAGTGATACATTTGGTTTAGGTTGTATGTGAACTGTGGCAAACCTCTTCATCAGGGAGCCTCCAGGTGGGAATGTAAAAGTAACCAACTGAAAACTTGTCCTTTACACCAGGTAACAACTAGGCTTATCTCAAACCACTAATTTTGTTGTTCCTTTCTAAACATAAATCAACCTTGACTGAGTTTGAACCCAGACATTTAGAAATCCCTGTCCTAAATTGAGCTTGCTTGAACCATAAGGATTTCTGTTCATATCAGAAGCTGTCTTATTCTCGGGTCTTCTCATCTGCTAATATTAGAAAGATCAATTTTGCACCACAAAAATGAAATGTGACTTGAACTCTTGCTTTTCCAGAATCTGGCAATGGCTGTGACAGTCTTTGAAAGGTGCAGAGAAGGATTTCCTTACAGTTAAATTTCTTATTACTCCCTTAGTTAGTTGTCATTGCCTACTGCCATAGGTTATATTTCACTGATCTGCCTGCAGAGTGACTTGTGTTAGTGCTCCCTACCTTGTTTCAGACAAGTCAGTTGGAATATTTCAAACTTGTTTCCACCAAGTCTTTAATTTCTTCTGATTTATATTAATTAGCTTTGCTGATTAACAGTGACACGAATTATAAAATGCTTTTGCAATTGTGATGTTAACAGAAAGCAAGCTGTGAAAGAAAAAAGTAGCTGAGAATCACTTTTTCTGCAGTCACTGGATCCAGAAGAGAATCCCTGTCTTTGCAATATGAAGTGTGCTTCTGAAAGCTTCTCTAGCTGGGCCCAACCATGTTTTCATCAAGGTCTTTAGTAAGCCCTTCTTTAGGAGTATGTGGATGTGATTATTTTTTTTCAAACTACTCTTAATTCTTTATCTGCTTCCTTCAAAATCCCACGGACCTCCTTTAGAAACACTCCTATAAAGTGGCAATATAAAGCAATTCTCTGTAGCAGACATATTTAGCTCATTTTTCATTAATGCTTTCTCTGGTTTCAAAGAAAAAATCTACTGCACCCTGGAGAAAAATAAAGATACAACAGCACATAAGTGGTCAAGATATTTTCAAATAGACATGTAAGATACCTACAAGAGCTCAGGATCTTCTGGCTTTATCAGTACACGTAACAGATAACTCAAACTAACTAAGCAAAGCCAAGACCATTTGTTTATATTAATATTCTAAGTCATATGCTGAGTACCACAGATCTGTATTTGGTTTGGGGATTCATTTTTGCGATATTACTCCAAGAAAAATTCTCATTTGAAGCAAAGAGCCAAAATTAAAATTGTTTTCTACAAGTCCCAGAAATACAAATGGAATTAATTAATCGGGTGCCATCAGGAGGAAGGACTTGATTGAGCTGAAGCAACTTTTCTCCTTACTTAAATCAGGAGTTTGAAAGCACTACTAAATCAGTGTTGGGGAAGATCTCACTGTTGCTTCTTATGCTGTAGCTGTTGGTAAATGAAGGCAGGATTGCATGTTCTACCACAACTGTCAGCTGTGTGTATTTCATGTGAAATAAGTGTGAGGAAACATGAAAAAAAAAAGTAAAGTTAAGAACACACCTTTGACATGGACCTGAGATAAAAATGTAGACAGCTGCAGTGCAGCCTCCTTTGACAGTCAGTATAGTTAGTCAGCAGAGTCTGAGGAAAATCATCTCTTGCTCTCCTCTGAGGAGGAGGTGAGCCCAGCCTGAGCAACTCTGGTGTAGACATCCAAGAAAGGTCAACCAATCTATATGTTTATCTCATTTTCTCTTGATTCGTGTATTTAATGATCTCATATTTCAAGGTTGTAAGGGACTTGACACTACAGTCTTGCCTATTGCATGACACAACACAAAATATTTTTTAATGAGTAAAATATCAATAGTGCAAACTCAACCTTTATAGGTTACCTGCCAGAAGAGTGAGATCACTTTTTCAACTTTTTAAATCCTTACTCTTCTGAAGAATTAACAGGAGAAAAAAACCCAAAGCCCAAGCAAACCCTTTTTGCTTGTTCTAATCCCTGGATCATCTTATGGTGGGAAGAAAATGCTGCTCAGACTTCACAACTTTTTTTCCATACTGCTAAGTTGTAGTCAGCTTGAGACTGAGCTCTCATACAGATCCTGGCCTTATGACCCAATGCTTTGCTGATACCTCCTGACCCAGAGAGGCTTCCAAAGGCAAATGACCTCCACTCCTGAAACAAGCTGGGGGTGACCCTCTGAGGACCAGGGACTGTCAGGAAGGAGGGATGACTCTCCACTTGTTCTGCAGGGAATGGGCTCAGTCATTCGTCTCCAGCAGACCTCGGGAACAGAAGGCCTGTAAAACAAAGAAAGAACTGAAAAGATTTGCTTTCAGTGGCTTCACTGGGAAAACTTGTCCTGTGTTACCTCAAGTTATAAGCCATAAGACTAGAATGAATATTTTCTCTAACAGATGTAAAGGTTAAACTCCTTGGGGTGTAAAGCAAAGAACTGAAGCCTCCCCGCTTGCATCTCTAGGCTTGTATCCCTGAGAGCTGGTGACATTGCTAGATTCCAGCAGAGTCATCTCTACACTGCTCCCCAGCAGCTGAGCCAAGGAGACTTACTTCAAGCAGGCTGCTAGGAAGCAGAACAGTGCTAACTCCTGCGAGTTAGCATGTAAATGTTTCTGTATTTTTGGCCCCTGAAGCTTCTTGCAAGCCTCTTCCCAGTGAAAGGGAATTGTACAGTCCCTTCTGACTACATTTTATGGGTGGCAGCTCAACGGTTCATTAAAATCTCCCTCTCCAGAGATGATAGCTCCTGCCTTCTGAAGTCACAGCTCCATAATGTAACTGAGGTGAAACCTGTAGACACAGGAGCTCTTTACTTTTGTTCTTTGCTTTATGCCCCATTAAGCTTAACCAGTCATATGGATGGAGTTTTCCATTCACCCCACAAACCAAACACCCCCTCAGTCCCCCCTGCCCTGTGTATTACAATAAATAGGCGACAATGCACACAAGAGAAAGAATTAACTGCAGCAATCAGAAAGGCTACTTAATGGCACAGGTATCACCTGATATTGGTAAAAGCAATCTTCAGGTGCAAAAGTTGTTATTTAACAGGCTTATAAGAAAACCTTCTGCAGCTATATTACATACCTGCAAACCTATTCTACTTTGTCTGGATTTTTCTTTTACGGCACAAAACGGTCGAAAGATAGTGTTTAGGAGCACTTTTCACCAGGAAGACTGTCACCAGCTCAGCTGCAGCTTATCATGCCCTGGAGTTCTTTGAAGTTTATCCTAAACAAATCCAAGTAAACAATAATTAGCTGTGGATGGGTGTGGGTCTTAACCAGAAGGCACAAAGGGTTCATATTTATTAATCCTCTTATATAAGGCAAGCTTATCTTCCAGGTAGAAAAGTGTTAGGACTTTCAATGGCTCTCTTAAAAATATCTCACAAGAATCTCAAGGATCTAATCCTTTTGAAACTGCTCTGCAAGAGGCAGTCTGCTTTCTAGATTGAATACTACAGCCATAATAGTAGCTTCTAAAGTAAATGTTGAAGTATTAATGGTCTGCTTTGGGCATTTTGCTCAGGTTTTTTTATATCTTGATTTGCTTTTTTAAACTGTGAGAGCAGCTGGAGCCTTCCTGTATCTGTGGCAAGAAGGGAGGACTTCAATCTTGTAACAGCATTTTGCAAGTAAAAAGTCAGTTATTATGTAGGACAAATACTAATTTGTTATGTAAGGCTATAACAACTTTAAAATTGATTGGTGAGTCATCCCATATAAAACTCTGTTGAGGACCACAACTTAGTTTTTGATGTGGTGGCTGGTTGACTTCTGAAGTTATATTTTTCTCAGTTGATTGACTTGGAAAGCTAACCTTAGCTGTCTTTATTATTAGTGGCTACATTGACCTGGTTTTATTTCATATCTAGAGACTTATTTTTTGTAGTAAGGAGGCTGTAATCCCTGACAGGGATTATCTGGGAGACCATAAGCACTCTGCTCTCTGTTTCCTTAGCAGACAAGGCTGGTTAAATAAACCTTGTGGCTGTAAAGGTGTGCTGGTTATTGGAAGGAAGAGCTGTAAACATTAGTGCAGATGGTCTAGTGAGTTTGAAGTTTGAGAACAAATTTGGTAAACAGTTCAGTTTTGTTGTTCTGTAAGACAGAATTGATTCCTTGTATGTAAACAAAATCAATTCTTCCCCTATATAGTAAGGGATGGAGAAAATGTTGTAGTGACAGAGTCGACTTCTCGGCCTCCTGTGGTAGCAGACAGTTTTTGCTGTCCATGCCCAACTTGCAGGTCACATGAATGGAGAGTTTTTTGAATGTGAACATGGTGAGCAAAAAGGTTGGAAGTCCCCAGAGGGTTAAAACCTGAAAACAGCTATTGTGAGTAATATGTCTAAATTTGGTCTCATGTTGTCCACACTCAAGCACACAGCAAAACCTCAGGTGATTCAGCCCAGAAGCAGAACACACACACAGAGGTGTGATACATCAACCCTTTAGATAGAGAAATGTTCAAAAATCTCCTCCTCCATATACTCTCTAACATATTTTCCAGTGTAGGATTCTGCTCAAACCCTCTGATTGAAACCAAAGCTCAGTTTCTCAATTCTGGTTTAAAGTTGTTGACAGTGAATCATTTAATGGCCTGGCCAAGAGATGTCATCATGTGCCACTTGGTGGGCATGTGTCCGCATTGTTTACAAGGCTCACACGTTTGCAACAGATGAGAGCATTGTTTCCCTCTTTCATCTCACGTTACAGTGACACTGTCGGCACATTTATAGCAATTAAGCTCTTGAGGGTAGGTGAAGTTACGAAGCCATTCAACAATCCACTTTTATTCAGCAAATTAGAGAAGGGAAGATTCAATTTTCAAACTTGCTGATGCAGAACATGCTGCTTGTGCACATATGGGGAGTGTGACCTGCAAGGGTACAAACACACAAATAGTGATGGCATCCCTCTGAGTTAGGCATAAAGAAGTTGCCTAAGTGATTCCTTTCCCACCAAAGCAAGAACAATATTAATCTTGTCTAACCACACAAATTGAGCTTGTATAGATATATTCTGGCTCCTGTCCAGTTACTGGAAAGCTTAACCATATTATAACCCCATTTGACTATCTGTTGCTTGGGAATCAGCTTCGGGCCTCCTGAAGGCACAAAAAAAGTGTGAACAAACACTGGCAGACACCGTCTTTATTCTAAAAGCGCTTTAAGAACCATGACAGAGATCTCCATCTCTATTGGATGCATCCTTTCTCCTGGAGCAGGTGTCTTCTCCAGCCTCTGCCCCGGACAGCTGTATGCTAGTCCTGGGGTGAGGAGATGGTACAACTTCTGACAAGCCCACAACAAAAGCCACTGACTTGGGAAGAAGAGTCCCTGCTTGTGTGCTTGCAGGAGGGGCAGTAAGCTGTTAGAGACTCATGTTTATGGTTGAGTAACAAATTGTTTGGTAGGCAGTGTGGCATTAAAGGAGTTAATAATAATCAAGGCAGAGATTAATCTCTGATTGTAGCAACTCCAGGCAGTTCAATTTGCTTCCCTTGGCCTAGTGACAGAGTGAAACTGCCAGCTGGAGCTGTGTGAAGCCTGCTCCACCCAAATCGACATGGTTTCAGCCAGAAAGCACCTTTCAATCTGCCCATCCTGCCTTCCCGCATGCACAGGAAGCAGAAATCGTGTACAGCTCTCCAGCTCCTCATCTCCAACTCCTAAGCTCCTCTGCACTGAGGGAATTACCCATGATCTTATCCTTGGTGGAAGCTGACATCTCCTCAAATTTGTTGGGCATGTTCACATGCTGAAGAAAAGGTAAAGTGGCTCGATGACTTGAGATCAGTCTCTGCCTCCTTTTGTTGGAGCCGTACTCACAGCACACAGCCTCACACGTACAGGAAGGAGAACAGGATCAAAGGGATTAATGCAAAGAGTTGCAACTCCACACTGAAATACAGTTTCCTCATCTCACTTTTCTGACAGCTA
Source organism: Lophotriccus pileatus (assembly GCA_035583135.1). Taxonomy (NCBI): domain Eukaryota; kingdom Metazoa; phylum Chordata; class Aves; order Passeriformes; family Tyrannidae; genus Lophotriccus; species Lophotriccus pileatus. Next base: position 50,461,529 of record JAWWES010000115.1, on the reverse strand, counting down.
CACTCCACTGCCCTAACTCTGGAGTTAGACTAGACTCAGGAAAGGAATAGGGTCGCCTGGATTTGGCACTGGGGATTAATTTTGTACCTGCACATCTCTTTGGAAAAGACTTAGGGAAATGTATTCATTATAGCAGCATTCTTTCAAGGGGAATCCAGTATCACCCATTTGTACAGAAGTATTTTTTGTTACCTTTCCACACTGCCTAGGTTGTAATAAAGGAGGTGATCTACAGCATACCACAGCAGTGGTAAAAGTAGGAAAGTACCTGTATGTTGCATTAGCAGCAACAACAGTGGTTGAACCCACAGGGGAAATTCCAGTAGACTGGATGAAGTCACATGGAGTGAAATTTGGCAAAAAAACTAGATTATTTCTTTTACCTTAAAATGGTGACCCTAAGGGCTTACATGATAATATGTAATTTTATCCCTAATATGGTTAATCAGTCATTCACCAAATTAATTTGAATTACTTTTCCCCATGCAAGGCTTTGTCTACTTTAGGACAGTGTCATTGCCAGACTTAATTCTGATGATTATGTTTGTTAGAGAAATAATTACTTCAGGCTCCCAGCTCAGATTCCTCAATTTTATTTCTCATGCAAAAGCTCAAAGAATATTTATGAGCAAACTGCAGGTATAAATATACTGAAGGGTTGTGAACTTATGTGATACAAGCCCATGGTGACTCCAAGCCGTCGCAGTGAGGCACTCAGGTGGTGAGCTGCTCTTTGAAGGTGTCACAGACTGCAGCAAGTGCCACTTTCACCTTTTGCTGAAAGAGTTACTAAATTCTGACTGACACTATGGGGAGATTTGCCATGCAAAATGACACGCTTTTTTGATGTGAGATCATAGAAACATAGAATGGTGTGTGTTGGAAGGGATCTTAATGATCATCTAGTTCCAATCTCCCTGTCATAGGTAGGGACACCTCCCACTAGACCAAGTTGCTCAGAGCCCCATCCAACCTGGCCTTGAACATTTCCAGGGATGGGGCATCCACAACTTCTCTAGACAACCTGTGCCAGTGCCTCACCACCCTCACAGTAAAGAATTTCTTCCTTATACCTAATCTAAACCTACTCTCAGTTTGAAGCCATTCCCCCTTGTCCTGTCGCTATATGCCCTTGTAAAAAGTCTCTCCAGCTCTCTTGTAGGTCCCCATTAGCTACTGGAAAACTGCTACAAGGTCTCTACAGAGCCTTCTCTTTCTTCTCCAGGCTGAACAACCCTAACTGTCTCACTCAGTCGTCACAGGAAAGGGGCTTCAGCCCTCTGATCATCTTTATGGCCCTTCTCTGAACTCACTGCAACAGGTCCATGCCCTTCTTACACTGGGGATCCCAGAGCTGGATGCAGTACTCCAGGTGGGGTCTCATGAGAGCAGAGTAAAGGGGCAGAATCACCTCCCTCGACCTGTTGGCCATGCCGCTTTTGATGCAACCCAAGATATGGTTGGCTTTTTGGGCTGCAAGTGCACGTTGCCAGGCCACATCAAGCTTTTCATCCTCCCACACACCGACATCCTCCTCAGGGTTGCTCTCAATCCATTCTTCCCGCATCATGTACTTGTGCTTGGGATTGCCCTGAGCCATGTGCAGGACCTTGCACTTGGCATTGTGGAATGTCACGAGGTTCACGTGTCAAGCCAAAGGTGCCTCTGGAATTATGTCGTTTCATCCCTGCTTCTTTTTAAGTGATAAAGACATGGTGCTTCTTTTAAAAGAGCGAGATCCCAGGGACTAAAAAAATCAGGAGTGACTGCACAGAAAAATTAGAAAATCATAGAATCATTAAGGTTGGAAAAAACCTCTAAGATCATTGAATACAACCATTAATCCAGCACTGACAAGTCTACCAGTCAACCATGTCAATAAGCACTACATCTATCTGTTGTTTTGAGCACTTCCAGAGACAGTGACTCCAGCACTTCCCTGTGTAGCTGGTTCCAACGCTTGACTGCCCTTTCAATGAAGAAATTTTTCGTAAATGACCAAGTATGTTTGGGGCTAAGCCATGCAATAATGTAGCGATGGCAAATTTTGTCTTCTCCAAAGACCAACAAGAGTCTGACTGTTTCTTTTGGCCAGTGTCATGACAATCAGCAAACCTTTACTTTCAGACACCAGAGAGCCACAGTGGAGAAAGGAGGGTTGGCCTGGGAAGGGCCTGTGAGAAAATGCTGCAGTTGGCACCGGGAAAAAAGGAGAGGAGGAGAGGGAGAGGGGGAGAGTGAGAGGGAAGAGGGGAGCGTAAGAGGAGAGGGAGAGGGAGGGAGAGTATCTGCGTTTCTCTGCCATGAGGAAGGAGCACCACATTATTACAGGCACTCAGTGCAGAGTGAAACTGCTTCCCTGGGCGCTGCTGCACCCCTGCCGGGATTCCCCGCATTTCCCCACAGGGACCGTATCCCAATCCCGCGCGCCCCCTGGCGGCGCCCGGCGGCGCGGGAGCGGGACAGGCACTCCCCGAGGCCCGCAGGGATGGGCCGGGATGGGCCGGGCGGGGCAGGGATGGGCCGGGATGGGCCTCGCCAGCCGGGCGAGCGTGAGCCGCAAGGGAAAGGCAGAGCAAAGGCTGGCAGATACCTTTCCGCTTTGGGCAATCGGCCCTTTGACGACTCGTCCCGGGCTGGGGCTTTCCCACGGCCGTAGGGGAGCGGGCAGAGCTTTTCGCTTCCCTGTGAGGTGTTAAAGGGCCGAGCGGCAGCTCCTGCGGCGGGGGGAAGGAGCTCCCACGCCTGTGGCAAGATGGGCGCGGGCGGAGCCGCCCTCCTTCCAGGCATCCACAGGGCTCCCGGGAGACTGCCGGCTAGCCCAGCTGCACCTTCCCCATCTGCCTAAAAGAAGGAATTAGCAGCGGCCAGGCAACAGCTTAGGTTGCCTTCCTGCCTCACGCAGCTTGGAAACTGCCTGTTCGGATTGCCACATACCACTCGTATGAAACCTGGGACAGGCTCCCAGAAATACCTTGGATTTAAATCTAGGTCTTCCCCAGATGGGGACAGGCAGATGGATTGGATTGGTGACCTCTGCCTAAGATGAGGAAGATGTCGTAGGCTGGCTGCATGGGAAGAGTTCCACCTGATGGAAGGAAGCCCAGCAAGCCCACTGCAGTGAACCTTGTCCTCAGAGGAGCGGTGGGCTATGACCCCTCCCGCTGCTTTGTTGTGTAGCTTTTTTCGAGTGCTGAGCACACACACACACACACACACAGACACACAGATCTGTGGGGTCAACTCCCAGCCAGCTCTATAATACTCCAAAGCTCAGTGACACCAAATAGCACAAAAATAAAAGAATGTTCATCAGCAAGGCCCCGAACCCTTCCTTCTTACTGGAAATCCTAATGCAAAGATCATGCTGTATCAATATTGCATTCTTAGTAGGATGTTCTCAGCTCAGTATGTTTTGTAACTATTTTTTCACTGGTTTGCTTTTTCTTAGTCATCTATTTTGCCTAAAAGCTGTGTAAGCAGGTTACGTACAACTTTATGAGTATACAGTGATAACCTAGCAACTAAAATATACAGAAGATTGCTGGGGCTAATGTGCTACTGGACTGTATTTTGGGATGCAGACATGTGATGTGTCCCTGTTGGGCTGGCAGCTCTCAGTGCCAAGTGGACGTAGCAGCCTCCACTGGACCTTGGAACAGGATGATTCTTTGTCTTATTGAGCCATTTTGACTCTCTATTTCTTAGGGGTTTATACTGTTTCAAATTGCTACTTGTCACCTTGAGTCCTCTTGTTAGGAGTTAATCTTGCCTGAACACCTTTACTTCTGTCTTTGCTTTTACTTCTCTTATGTGGTACAACTTTAGCTTAAGTATCCCCTACAGCTTATTTACCCCACAGCTCCTCACTGAAGTAGCACCAAGGACATGCAAGTGTGCCTTGCAAACCTGGGCCTTGGCTTGCAGGCAGCTGAATCCCTGGGCTGTGAGGTTGTGGGTGGCAGAAACACACCTGGCCTGTGAGTTTGTGAGCTCAAAGGGGGAGCTCAGGAGGACCAGCCCACTGCAGGAATAATATTCACACTCAATCACAGCCAAAGCAAAGCCTAACAGTGAAATAAAGTGCTGATGTGATTCCAGTTCTCCTGTGTTAATAATATGTACCTGAAAGGGCTTGTCTTCATGATGTGTCTGTCACCTGCTAAAATAGGATTTGACTCATTTGAATGCATTTTGTATTAAAATGCTGATTTATTTCTGTAGACAGATTGCCTCACAGAGTAGAGCAAGCTCCATTGGTATGAGAATATAAACATAGACTACTAGCTAAATTGTAAGTGTTCCCACACAGCCCATTTAGGATGTGTGAAGCAACTTATGTGAAATAAAACTATTACATACATGTGTTCTTTTTTATTTGTTTTCATGCATTTCTTTAAGACTCTTGAATCAGCATTTCTCTGAAGGAAAGGTTAAAAAGTACACCAAGATGTTAAGTGTTTGTTTAAGGTATGGGATTTTTATAGATATGTAATCACATAAACACTGAATTAATGCAAGGAACAATAGAACTGTTGCCATTTCTGTCGGGTATTAGCCCATCTGGTAGTGCTGAGTTGTCAATGCCCAGACCTTTTTACAAAGCCTACCAAGAGCAAAAAGTTGAGATGGCCAAGTAGCCAAGAGGGCCAAGACCTCAAGGGTAACCCTATTTTACATATAAGGAAGAAGAGAACTTTCTGACTTGTGCACCCTCAGTCTCTTGGTCTCTTGTCAGCACTGTTCTCTTTTGAAAACTAAACAATAATTAACCACTAGATGGCTGTATTCAGTAACAAAAGGCTGCACATACCCCCTTTTCCTTCTATAATCTCTGTTAAAGATGCAGTATTATTTGTATAAATTCTGTTAGTCTTTTCATGGTCAAATTCATGCGTACAGGCCAAAGAGGCAGGACAACCCACCCTGACAAGGTTATTGGCTGTGTTAGCAATCCTGATTATTCTGTGTATTGGTAGTTGGGTTACTACTTCAGCTAAGGAGGGCTGTAGGGTGCAATGCCATACTTCTGGGTGGCAGAGGAAGGGTAAGGCAAAAGTAGGACATCTCTGCCCTTCCTCACAAAGGAGAATTCCTTGGATGCCAAAAGAAAGCTCTGGTGGGTTAATCTTGGCTAGCAGCCAAAAGCTTACCCAGCTGCTCACTCCCTCCTCTCTGCCTTCCTTCTCCTGTAGGACATAGGGGGAAAAGAGGATGAGAAAGATCATAGGCCAGGATAAAGACAGGGACACTGCCAATTGCTGTTATGGGCAAAACAGGCTCCTTGGGAGAAGCCAATGTAATTTATTGCCAGTTGAAATAGATTTGGGTAAAAGAACATTAAAGCAAAACCTTTCCTCCCCACTTTTCCAGGTTCAACTTAATTCCTTCAATCCAGACTCTTCTACCCACTCCAAGTGGTACAGGGTGGCATGGGTGGTTTCTCTCTGCCAATCCTTCCTCCTCACACTTCCTCTGCTCCACTGTGAATTGCCCATGAACTGCAGTTGCTGTTCGGAAAAGTCTGCTTTGACACGGGCTTTCTACAATCTGAAGTCCTTCAGGAATATTCATCTGCTCCAAGGTGGGTCCCTCATGGGCTGCTGGCCAGCTGCATGGGCTCCCACATGGAACATCTCTTCCTCCTTTCTCTGACCCTGATGTTCTGTCTGCTGCTTCTCCCTCATTTTTACCTCCTCCTCAGTCTCTCCTCCCACTACAAATCATGGAAAAGAAATACTTACTGTGTCTAATTGGCTTTGAGCCTTCTTTCAATTATCAGTTTTGAAGGGCCTGCCCTTGGGTGCACTGGAAAGGGTGCCTGGCATTTCTAGTGCCATGGGAGCATCCTAGGTACACCTGGGCTTTCTTCAGTGCCTCTGAGAGGGTGTGCAGAAATGCTAATCTGCCAGCCCTAGGCTCTTGTGAAAGCCTGGCAAAGTCATGGCACACGGACAGGGCTCCAAGCATCATGCCACCAGGAGCTAGCTGTGGAACTTGTAGGAAGCATGGTCCAGGCCAATGGGAAGGTTTCCTGCAGCTACTGGTTGACTACTGCTTGCTGGTGATGGTCCTGAGTTGATGGGCTGTTCATCCATTACTGCCAATAGAGTAAAGGGAGCTGTTGGATATGGCATCAGTTAGAGAGGCCCCATTGATTAGCTGATAGCTAAGAGGTGCCTTTTTTTGTCTCTCATGGAATCCCCTGTCTGTATGCTTTAGCAGATAGTGACCAAGAATACTTTTTAATCATGGCTCTATAATGCTAAAGCTAGACTTGTGTCCTGGATCATAGGTCAGAGATGGTTGCCCAGGTTTTTCTATTGCACTTCTGTGGACATGAGTGAACCAAAAATTTTTTTTTGCATTTTATCTCAGTAATCCCATGTTGATCACTGTCAGCTTTACCAATCTGCCATGTATCAAGGGGTGGCTGGCTTGCATCTTTTGCTATCTCTAATCATAGATGCACAGCCCCAGTCATAAAATGTCAGGCCAGCCTTGTGAAGGTCTACCTGTACAGAAGCTCTGTAGATCTGGCTGTTCCTTTGCTCCGTGTTCCTCAGTTTTGTGTGCCACAATGATGGAAAAGGCAGCTGTGGGTAAGGCCACTTGTCTGAGCAGGACTTGAAGAGCCACGGGATACATCTGATAAAGACATTATGGAGTTCACTAGTGTGACGGAGGGGTCTTGTCAAAGCTGCCAGTTTGTACATTGGGAGACCAGACCTCAAGTGGACACTGAGGCAAAGAAGGGAAAGGCCTGCAATGTGGATGTAGTTGGTGCATCCGTACTAGCTTCTTCAAAGTCTGGGAATGTAGTATGATTTCTCTGGCCATGTCTGCATTGCTGTTGAAACACTTCTTCCCCAAAACTGACCATGGCTTGTCTCACCTCATCCCAAAGTTAAAATATCTTAGGAGTGCTTCCAAAAGCTTCTCTTCTCAACAGCGTACCTATGACTCATGCTTAGAGAGTCACAGCAAGATTTTGTTCTTGGAAAAAAGAAACAAAATAGTTCTGCCAATAGCAAAGCTATTGCTGTGATCAGTTAGGCTTACAGCGAAAGTCAATAGCAAGAGATCTCTGGCCACTGCAACCTGGAAAGTAAAACTTCAATCCGGTTATGTTGTCCATGCTTAGAAAGAATATAAAATATCTGCAACAAAACTTGAAATGATGCATTGATTTCAGTCAATCAGGCAGATAGAAAGTTAAGACTGATGAAAATAAAATTGTGGGCCTACTATATAGGTGAGTTGCCTACAGGTGAGTTATTTCAACGGTTCTTAGCATCTTGGCAGCATGTCCACGCTGCTTTGAGCCGATCACAAGCACAGCAAGGGGCACAGCACCCCAGGGCAGAGGAGGTGACTGTCAGGTCATGCCTCCCAGGGCAGGTGGTAAATTACAAGAGTCCTGTTCAGCTGTAACACACTCCAGGCATAATAGTAACACAATGTCCCTGGACAGCAGGGTGAGGATAAAGCCCCCAGTATGCTATTGACTGCAGCAAGATGCTGCCGTCTACTATCCTCTGAAAGTTTTCTCATCTGCCATTTCATTTGTCTGGAACTAACAGAAAATGTGTGCCTCTCTTTTAAGTGCTTCTCTGGCTCCTCATATCTACTCTGTGTGTGTGTGAAAGCAGAGCTGCCAAAGTCTTAGCCAATGTGGATTTCTATGCCCTGTAACATCCATTTTTACTCTTTTACGTAAGTGCAGTCATCTTCTTTGAGGGAAATAACTGCAAATTTTGCATTTTTAGAGGTGACATATGCATGGATATATATACTTAGCTTTAGTCTGCCATACTTGAAAATGTTGATCCATTCCGTAAAGGAAATATAACACTCATAGAGTAAGAAACATTGTGTATTAAACATTGGCTTGTTTCTATTACCAATTAGAAATCAAGTTCTTTTAAAAAGCAACATTAAAAGGGGCTGAAGAATTTCTTTCATAAAAGATTCTGAAATTTTTGAAACCTGAATGTTGAACTTGTCACTAAAGAATGCTAGATAAGTGATAAAAGTTCAGCAAAAGAAATCCAATCCTGCAATTAGTCTAACTTGGACTCACTCAGGAATTCCACTTTAACAAAAATCTGGGGTTTTGGTGTTATTTTCTTAATGAGGATTTTAAGCAGATCATCTGATTATGTCAGGAATTTCTCATTTCCTCTGAAATAGTATTTTGGTAGAACTGACACGACATTGTGACTATCACTTTGATATCATTGCTTTTTTTTTTTTTTAATTCAGAAGTGTTGTGAAATGTAAGCACTCAATAAAGCCCTGGGTTAACCACTGGGGTTTTCTGGAAGAATACTGTGGCACCAAAACCTTTTTCTGCCAAGCAAGGATGAGTGTCTGGTTCCTGGGGATTCCAGTGTGCACTGCTGGGGTTAAGAAGAAAAGTGATGGAGAATGGCAGACCAGTCAGGCAATAGCTACTGAAATAACCTACCCACAAGGAGGGATTGGTATCTTGTTGGCCATGACAATCTTCAAAATCTTGTTGCAAATTCTCAGCTGAAAAGGATAGTGTTTTTTATACACCTTTTCGCTACTCCAGCGGTGAGATTTGAATTTAGATTATTAGCCACAATATTCAAAATAAAACCACTATGGTCAGCTGAAAATGTCTGAGATGCGATTTATATGAGGCTAAAGTGGTTTAATCAACATTTTACCTTCATCTTAGCCTTGTAGTAGAAGGAAGGCTCTTTCTCCAGGGTATATCATGTGAAACTGGTAACTACAAATTAACAAAACTTAATTAAAATTGTGCAAAACCCTTTTAAACATTTTTATTAATGTCATGCCAATAGAAGTTAGTATAGATTTCAAAGTATGCAAATAAAGCGTTACACAAGCATACTCTAGAGACATTTCCTATGCTGAGTGGTGATTTATTTATTAACTTTTTGTAAATTTCTGTCAATTGACAGTAATTCTTCTGAGTTCTGTTTGTTGTTTCTAATAACAGGACCAGGGCTCATGCAAATTTGGAGAAAACACATGGTTGCAGCCTTCTAAAATGGGGAAATGATGGATTTCTTAACAGACCGTAAACCTAATCTCGCATCCCTGTTTAGTCAGTCCTTGATGAAACTGCCCATTGTGATGCCAAATAGAAAGTGAGTTGTGATTATGAGCCTCTCTTTAGGGCTTGTCAGCTATAAGCCTTGCTCAGGCCATCACCTTCACTTACAGAAACATTGTACATTCAAGAGATGATGGTGACTTTTGTTTGCTGCACCAGCACTGAGATAGGATTGGGTAGGTATACATAATATACATTTATATAGAATATCTCAAACACCTCATCTAGTGTATGAAAATGTTATGCAGAGCAGTGTTACTAGGAATGCTACTAAAAAAAACCAACATCAAAACTGAAGCATTGAGAGGTCAAATTTATATAGGAAAATTGTGGGAAACTTAAGAACTGCCACTCCCAAACTCACAAAATTATTGTATTCACAGACAAACCTCTAGAAAGGATTAATCGAAATGCCACGTTCAGTGGAAACTGAACTCCAGTGCTTGTTTTCTCCATATGATGAATACTTTGTTCACCTTTTCCTTCTTTCTCTATGTGGCTGCAAGTACTGCATGTTAAATGTGCTGCAGCAGCAGTACCGTGCTCCTCGTGGGTACATTCTGTCTGTTCTGCGTTCCTTTAGCAGCTGTCATTGATGCCTGTCAGCAAATGTTTGTATGAAGTTATTGTTATTTTGTTAAAAATATGACACATAACCTCAAGGATGAACACTGAACAAAAAAGCAAGTTGCCGATACTGATTCAAAAGGCTCAGGACTTTTCATCTGGAACTAAGGGCACCACAAAGTCAAGTACTTGCCCTTATTCATCCCACTCAATACCCCTGGCAGCTCTGTATCTGTAGTTTCAAGCATTTTGTATCTTTGATATCATACTGTTCTACCAACAATCAAGGTCTGAAGTGAAGAGAAAGATTTGTTGGAAAGCTTGGGGTGTTAACCCAGGCACTGGCCTACTTCTCACACTTAGATTTTAAGGGATGGCAATAGAAGAGTTTGAGCTGCAAGTAAAGCCATGTCAGTTCTGCGTGGTTTTCTTTAAGAGAGTAAAGGTGACACCTTCCTCAGAAAAGGATGTCAAGTTGTAAAAAATACAGGTAGAGAGGCAGCATATAGCAGTGGGATTTTCTTGGGCCTTTATGGAAGAACTGAGGTGCGTTGACAGGCAGCATCTTGCCTGGCTTGTGAGTACAGTAAAAATATTAATGGCTGTTTGGGTAACTTTCAGTCTCAACACTGAAATTTGCATGAAGTTTAAGAAGAAAAGAGATTCCTCTCTGATCTTCTCCTTTTGCGGTTTTAATCAATGAATGAGGATGCTTGGGTAAGCATGCCTTCCTCTACTGCGCTGGTAACCCAGTCCTCAGAATGATGGGTTTGAGTCTGAGAACCTCCAAGTGACATCTCTAACTGGGAAAACTCACTGACTGTCTGCCTCCTTCAAGCTGACTACAATAGTCCATAAATAAAGTGCTCAGGCAAGTATGGGTTGTTTACCTGGTTCGTACAAAGTGCACCATCCCTCTTTTCTGCTTTTGGAAAGAAACACAAGTCAAATCTCTCACGAAACTCTGAAGAGTAAGCTATAGCCCTCATTGCTATATCTTGCTCATTGCTGTGATATTTGAATATTTTGTGGAAGTCTATAATGCATGACTGCTTCTGAAGCCTGTGGTGTTTTCCTCTGCCTTCAACAGACACCATAAAGACATGGAGAAAATTACTGAAGAGGGAGGAAATATTTACAAATAGTAGCTATGTTACTTAAGCCAAAAAAGCAAAGAAAAAAAAAAAAAAAGAGAGAGCATAGTTAAATGGCAGGAAGTGGTTCTTCAGAGAATAATTCTCCCAAGCTCTTGTGCCATTTTTAGCCCTGATCCCATAAGCAGAGCACAACAGCTCTCGAAGGACACATGTGGGCTGCTGGCTCCACGGGGCATGTGCAAGCACGCTGCCAGTAGGTCTGAATGAAGAGGGAGAGAGAGCACCTGCATGCCTCTGGGAAGGTGATGCCTCAGAATAGGTAGGTATACATGTCTGTAGAGGATTATAGATGGCAAGATTGTTTCTCTTGGAAGTCTAGAGATATTTTTTTTTCCATTGCCCAATGAGGTAGCATTGCCCCATGCTTTTTTTATGATTACAACTAAAACCTCATCTTGTGCCAGTGAGGCTGCAGCGTGGTGGTTCTGGCTAGCAAGAGGCAAGGTGAAATTGTGCACCCACATCACGTTCTCTGAAACACAGACACTGCAATCGGATGCTGCAAGGGCCAGCCCTGCCTTACCCAGCTGAGGTGGAGCCCCTTCTGTCTGTCCCATGTGGGGAGAGGGGATGGATGCAGATCACCTGGGTCCCAGCTGTTCCTGGGACCTTCCCATGGCTGTTCCCAGAAGATGAGTACATCTTCAGCCTTTTCCACCAAAATGAACTTCAGGGGGAAAGTGCAAATAGCTCAGCACAAAGCAAAAGCCTGGGCGTGCTCCCAAGCACAGGGTGAATAGAAGATACTCCCAGCTGGGTAGGCTGCTAATCACTTGGTGGAAACATTTCTTGATTATGCAGCAGACAGCCTTAAATAACCTCCTAGAACAAAAGCAAACACTTTTCCACTCTTGATGCCACACCTTAAGGAGGGAGAGAAGCATTGAGAGGTAGCAGAGATGGGCAACCATTGTGAAATGCTGTGGGCTCCCCAGAGCGGCAGTGGTGCGAGGGGTGGGCCAGCATGGATTGTATGCTGGAAAGGTAGGCGTTTGGAGCAGAGCGGGGTGGTGGATGGTCACGGAGCAATGTGCATGTTTGCAGAGGGGAAGCCGAAATGCAGCAGGCAGGCAGGCCAGCTGGTGGCCAAGCAGGCAGGAGGAGGCTGTGGCAAGCAAGGGGGAGGCAAAAAATGGCTAGTAGAGGAAGTGATCAGAAGAATCTGCCCACAAGGAAACTTTTTTTAGCTGCCAGTGTGACGGCACTCTCACTGCATTACAGCAGCTGTGCCGACCGTGAGCACCGCCCTGATGCCTGAGTTGGCATTCTGGTCACGCCCAGCCCTGTCCTGACATGAGCAGGCAGCACCCAGCCTCTGCCAGTGGAAAGCATAGACATGGAGACACGGGGACACCTGAGCGGATGGGGGACCAAACATGCAGCAAAGCTGTGGAGATCCCCCAGCCCCTGGAAGACAGTGGAGCTGTGGGAACTGAACGCGTCATTTGAGGACATCAGATGAGTGTGCAGGATGTGCTGCTCCAGCTAAAGGCCTGCTTCCCATCTGACATCTTCTAGCCACAATTAATTTTGAAATGTATGAAAGTACCTGTGACATTTTGAAAAAATATTTTCCTGTTGCTTGAAGAGATGTAGCTGGAGATAAGACCTATGTTTAAAACAACTCATCATGAACTGAAATAAAAAACAACTGAGACTTATGTATGAACATTTCCACCTAAGGTACATAGACATTTGTGAAAATCACCTAGATAAAGTGTCTGAGGAACTAGAACTACTTTCACATGGGAAAGGAAGAGACTACATGAATCATTATATACTTCCAACCTCGATTTTACAGTAGTGAGGTTTTAGAGAGGAGCGATACCATCTAAAAGTTGGCCAAAATTGTTTCTAAAATACGCATTTGTGTAAATCCTACACTTCGAACAAAAAAAGAATTGTGTGACTTAAGTCAGAATAAACCACTTAGTTTAGCAAAATAACTACACAATCTACCAAACTCTGTCTTGTGATGACAAACCACATGAAATCTGTGCAGATAAGCCATCACCAGTGGCTAGTTTCCCGTGTGTCTCACTGACAAGAGGTGGGGAGGAGTATGTGTAATTAATACCCAGGGGAAAAGTAGTGAACATCTGTTGAAGTAATCCCTCATTACACTCAAGCGGGTATTGATCAAATGAAATCGAATATGCTTTTGTACTAATATTCCTCTGGAGAGGATTCAAGAAGAAGTAGTAGAGAAGCTGCAGTGTGGCCTGGTGGTACAGCATCCTGCCCACTGCTTCATGCCTGGAGAGGCAGAGGAGATGGGACAAGGGGAGGCCCTTGGCTGAGATGAGCCCATGCACTGCACTTCCAGGGGGCATAGAGGCAGACTTGTACCGACTGGATGAGTATTTAAAGGTGAATTTTTTTATTAAGATTTTCGCATGGTCCTTGATTAAGCTAGAAATAGGAGGGCAAAAATGATTTGAAGGTTGGAAAAAAATTCACTTGCAAGAGAAGTTTCTGAGTGTGGTGTGACATATCTTTTCCTGTTTCTCACTGTTATTCAGTGAAAAGATGGCTTTTTAATTGTAGTTATTATCTTTATGTGATAAACTTAGTTCTGGTGACAAGATAAATAATGTTTTAAGTAAGACTTCCTTTTCCTGTCACCAAGTTCTTTGGTTAAGTAACTTCTGTTTATTATGGAACAAAGCAAGGTACAATTCAAATATACCCTGTCCTTTTATCCAGCCTTTCAGTAATATTCACAGAATCACAGAATCTCAGGAGTCAGACAGTGTAAAATAGATGGATTAGCAAACTAGACCCACCAAAATAAATACATTTTAATATAGGCAAATACAAGTGTGATGTTGCATCCTTAGAGCAACAAACAGAATAAAGGGAATGGTGAGCAAACAACTCACTATGGGTTAACAATTTACAGGGTTAAAAGGAATGATGCAGTTCAGAGATGTCTAAGCAAGCTAGCAGAAAACTTGTTTCTTGCCCCTGTATTTTTCATTGCTGAGATTTTTTTTCCTTACTTAGAATTTAGTAATTTTATAACTTTTTACTGGTTCTTCTCAGGTCTTACTGAGATCAACATTTTATCTGTATTATGAAAGTTTTTCCACTACAAAGAGGATGTTTACACCTTAATTATGTCAACAAGTCAATATATAAATAGATAAAAGCCAGCTAAATGAACTTCTCACTTCACTTCCTTGTTCATGCCAAAGTAGTTTATTCTCATCTCCCTTGATAACCCTGAAAACCTTAAAGTAAACAAGTGGGTCATCTATTTGCCCCAATTTATAACATTAATCACTGTGTAAGCCGGATACAAATTCCCTGGTACATATCAAGTGCATTATGATTCGAAGAAGATAAACATATCATTCAGCAGCCAGTGGTGTACAGGAAATTGTGACTCAGTATTTTTCTTGTTGTTCGAAAAAATTTCAGATCTTTTTCTTTGTCAGAAAAAGAAACAAATGATGGAGCCAGGCAGATCTTTGATGCAATTCCATTGCTACAAAGGAAACCCCTATTTTCTTGAATGTATTATTAAGGCAAGTGGAGGATATATTGTTTTTGGCAACAACACCACGTGTCTTGCCATCAATACTTCTTCCAAGCAGCCCTACTAATTTGCTCTGATTTTCTACACTGAGAACATGTTGGGCCCGAACTGGGAATTTTTTGAGAATTCCAACACATTTCTAGAGCACTGTTAAAATAACCAAGAAAATGGTAATGAAGCAATGATAATGAATGGTAATTCATAAGTATTTAGGTGTTGTTCAGTGCAGAGACATACATCTGGTTCTACATCCTCCTTTTGGTCAAGTTTCATTTTGATTCCTCTATATCCTATGGGGTACCTGAAAGGAAAAAAGACAAAGTGACTTCAGAAAAATGAAAGAGGAGTCTAAGCATGAGACTCAGTTGATCCCAAAGGTATGCTGATAATGCCAAATGAGTACATCCTCAATGCAGATAGAAATAATTATTGTTATTTACCCTAAGAGAACAAAGATCTCTATGTAAACTTTGTTGATCTCACCTAAGTTTTTGATACTGTGAGCAGAAAAGGCCTGTGACAGATTTTGGAACGTTTAGGATGACGCCCCAAATTCCTAAGATGATCATCTTGCTTCATGAGAGCCAGCGCGGCCAAGTCAGATATGGCGATGCACTTTCTGAACCCTTTCCAATAACCAGTGGTGTGAAGCAAGACTGTGTTCTGGCACCAACCTTATTCACAATCTTCTTCAGCATGATGGGGGGCCACAGCAGACCTCGATGAAGGAAATGGTATCTACATCCGATATTGTACCGATGGGAGCCTGTTCAACCTAAGGTGACTGAAGGCCCACACTAAGAACTTAAATCATCTTGTCCGGGAGCTGCTTTACGCTGACGATGCCGCCCTCGTCACCCACACAGAAACAGCTCTGCAGTGTTTAACATCTTGCTTTGCAATGTCTTGCATTGGCCTTTTTAGCCATCAGCGCACTTGTAGCAAGCGTGGGTAGAGCCCTTCCCAAATGAGCTTTTTGGGCTGGAAGTCAGCTTGAAGAAGACAGAAGTTCTCTATCAGCCTGCACCTCTGGAAGTCTTCCATCATCCCCATATTTCCATTGGCGAATCAGAGCTCAAATCAGTCCAGCAATTTAATTACCTGGGAAGCATCATCTCCTCAGACGGTAAGATTGACGCAGA
>JAWWES010000115.1:50418391-50445913 GCA_035583135.1 Lophotriccus pileatus | reverse complement strand
CATATTGATCATCACCACTGGTCCACTCTGGCCTCCAATCGGGAGTCCTGGAGACACACGGTCTATAACGCTGCTGCTTCTTTTGAGAACACGCGCAGGATCACTCTTGAGGAGAAAAGACAGCACAGAAAGAATCACGTCTTGTCGACATCACCTGGGGAGTCTTTCTGCTGTGCCTTTTGCAACCGGACTTGTCTGTCTTGCATTGGCCTTTTTAACCATCAGCACGCTTGTAGCAAGCGTGGGTAGAGCCCTTCCCAAATCTTCATTTGAGAAGCCTAGCCATGATGATAAATCTCATAAATACTGAGGAGAGGTAGGTGAGTGCTATTTCTCCAATTTTATGCAGAACAAACACATAAATGGAAGAAGTGACAGGTTAATTACCCAGATATACAAAGCATTTAAATTCCTAACACCCAGTGATTTCGGGAAGTACTAGTGGCTGTAAGTTTTGTGTGTGTCTGTGGTTTGCCCAGCTTCAAACTGATTAGTCAGGAAGCTATGCAGAGACAGGCAATCTGCGTATTGCCCTGATTTTCTAACTTTCTCCAAGAGGAATCATTACTTTAGAAATGGGTTGTGATATTCATCTCATCAAACATGTCACCTTTACAGTGTAAATTCCTACATCTGGACTAGTCATCTGGACACTCCATTTAGTCAAGGAAGGGAAAGACAACACAGACGAATTCCAACTTCTGTGTCAGCACCACAAAAGCGGAATACCAAAACGCAACCTACACCAGATGTGGTCATCCACTTACCCTTGCTATCCTGAGATTCACTGGAAAAAAATACGAAACATATCCAGGGGATTTCCAATCCTTGATGTTATCTTTAGAGCATTCTAATTCAGTTTCAGAATAAAGAATTCATTTGTACTTTTTCTTGTGTCTACTTGCCTCTGCTTCATCCAGCTCAAAACAAGAAAGTTTATAGATTAAATATTTTCTGGCTGCACATGCCTAGAAAATTATCATTTCCTCCTTTTAATGACCTCTGTGATGTCCTGTGATTATTTTCCATTTATTATAGGCTTCTCTGGATTACTTCTATCTGCTATTGATCTTTTCATCAATGGAGAATTAAAATAAAGCTTTAGTAAATCTTTTATGCGTTATCAAATATTTTTAAATAGTTTATGGCTTTTTGACAGGGGGAAAAGTAAGTTACAAACAATGTGATCTGGCTAGACCTTCTCTGGAACTGAAAATACGTAATTACACCCTGAAACATAACAGAAAGAGCATGTTGAGAAAAGGTGAGGCACAAACACAGCTCTGGCAGCTGTAATGCAGATGTTATTATTACATGCTGAGACTTCACTGCAGACAAGAAGAAAATAGGTAAAACTTACCCAATAACTGCTGTTTGCTTCTGGACTTTACTGAGAGTTTAATTTGAAGTTGTTTACAAATAGGAAGTGCTATTAACTCAGAAGAATAAATATGGTGAAATTTGGAAGGTCGGCCCTTCGAAAAGCATGGCCCGACTTCTGCATTTTTACAGATAAATCCATCTGGGAAACAAAGAAGACAAGCATAAAGGACTAGCCTTAGGGGCTAGAAATTTTCAGCAATCTGTGTTTGTGACCCTCATGTTCTCCAAAACCCTGGGGAGCAGAGGAACATGACTGCCCTGGGAGCTGCCTCACTGGTGGGAGCAAACAAAGATGCGTCTAGATCCAGCATGATGGTGGGAAAACAGTCAAGCAGAAACCTCATTTTACTGCAAAATGAAATCACAGGTACCTTGGAAAGTTGGCTAAAGCTGGAAATATTGTGTCATCTACTTGGCACATGCAGATGTGGAAAATACCACAAAGCTCTGCACATTAAAGATCATATTGTTCCTGGTTCCAGTTTATGGCAGGTTTCTCTTCTGGGAGGGAAGAGTCAGCTTGGATCAGAGGACAGACACAAGGCAGTGAGGTAACTCAACATTGAGGATGCAGTAAGTTTACAATGTGCAGACACATCAACAAACCAAATCCTCAGAAAAAACTGTGCCACTCTGAGGAGGACTTACTGCACCATGAAGCCCGGAGTGGAAAGCCGGTGCAGCGCCAGCGCAGGGGAGATGAGCAAAGATAAAGGTCTGACGCAACACCAAGCTAGCTGAACTGCAAGTTGTTAAATTAAATCATGAAACCCCGGTGATAAGAAATTCTGCCTTAACAGGTCCTCTCTGCTGAGTGTAGAAAAGAAAAAGTGAGAGAAAGAAAATTCTGGTGATAAATATGTTAAATTTGACATTCACACAGACTTAAGTTTGGCTGGGCCTATGGGGCCTGAGCTACATGTCTGGTGTGAGTAATGCATTTTGAACTTTAATGGTGCACACTTCTGATATGACTCAAATGCACAGGAGTGCCAGAAAGCATTGGAGCCTTTCCTGCCTCCAAGCAGCTGACCTGGCACCAACCTTCAAAGAGAAGAACTCTGGCAGGGCTCATCATTTATTATTCTATCACAACCACCCAAACTTCTATTTTTTTAAAAAGTCTCTGAAAATGATAACTTTTTTCTTGTAGACTGGTCTAAATGTGTACATGACTATGAAAAAGCCATGCAACATCATCCCTTTCTGTTAGGTTGTACCTTAGTAATATATAAATGAAAAATAATGTGACTTACTTCTTCCTATCAGTAAAAATAAGCTTTAACCTCATTGTCGGTAATTAAGTTACAGTTTGGCTACTTTTCTTGCCTTTTAAGTAGTTGTGTGTTAGGGACCACAGCAAAGGCTAAGGTATCTAATTCTTATTAAACTGTAGCCAGCGACAGAGACATGCATCTGTTTGAATAGAGAGACTTAACAAGCAGGTCTCCTCAGATAGGCATGCCTTTGTGCATGAGGATACCAACAGCAGCAATTTAGAGTGCATCTTTTCACTCCAGAAAGAATAAAAGGAAATAAGAGACTATTTTTATATGATAGCTGGCCAAATCCCCACTTTAGTTATCCTACAAAACACCTGGAGGGAAGTTGCAGAGCAAATCAAATTGTTAAAGCTTTACATGAATATAAATGTTACTGGAGTTTGCAGCAAGACCTTTAGCCAGCGTCACTGTAGTCCTCACTCTTCTGCCACCAGTGTCAGGCAACAGGAAATGAAATGAGTCCTGCAACAAATAATGTTAACAAGTGAGATTTCTGACCAGATAATCTCACGCTGCACTGTACTTCATGCTGTGACCAAATCCTGCCCCACGGTGCTTAGCAGCGTATCTGACAGAAGTCAGTAAGAGAAGCATTGGTTTCAAAGCACAAAGCACCACACTGAGTTGTTTTCCTCACAGCAGATCCCCAGCTCACTGGGTTTGCTTTACATTGTAAATGAGAAGGGGATTTTGACCCCTTCTTGTGACACAACGCCCAACAGTGGCTCTTTTAAAAAAACAGTGCTGGTGGGAATTGGACTAGCTTAAGATGTGCATTTGTATGAGCTCACAGGAATCTCTTGACATCAAGACACAAACAGAGGACAAAACCTAAGATCCCACTTTCCCAGTAATTTACCAGGGGAAATCTAACTTCCTACTCAATACCATGTATGGGTAGTAGAGCTTAACTCCCCCAAAGAAGGTGGTTGGAGAAAAATAGACAAACAAATGAAAAGAATCCTTGCTGTCAGAGATCAGAGGTGGTGGGAGAGAGGAGAGGTTGCATACCTAATACTCACTTTAGTGAGGCTGGAGGAGGGGGCGGTCTGGATAGCATGCCGTAGGCTGTCTTTCAATATTAGACACAGGGATTTTTTTTGAAAATTAAGATTAGTACAAAAAGAAGTCATCACAAAACTCCCAAGCAAAATTACCTGCTCTTATTTTAGATTTCTGTTTGACAGACAGGACATTGGGGTTTTTGGTTATTTTAGTACAGATACATGTATATCTACACACAGACTTTACACACAGATGCTGGGGCTGACCAGGTTTCCTAGAGCAGCTGTTTCGAGTAAAAGAGTTGCAAGAGCCCTTGGTAAGTGTGCTGGTCTGCTGGGGCTGGACAGCCATGGTTCTGACCAGACATCAGCAGTGGGCAGCTGCTGGAACCTGGGCAGACTCACTGAGTTGCCTTGACCACAGGCTGATAAGTGATAACATTTGCACAGGTGCAGGACTAGACTGTGAGGTACATCTAAATGTGTCCTACTACATTGAACAGATAGACCTGTCTGAGAGCTAGTGGCAGTCTTCTCCAAAATAACCATGGATGATCAAGGAAAGGGGAGTTAACAATGTAGCAGCTCAATTAAAACACTTGCCTTTCTTACTAATCAGCTAAGGACAGCCTTTCTCTGAACGAGGCAAGGGTTATGCCATCAGTATTTATCACTGATGTGGGAGAAAGTATCACCACAGGAATGAACGAACCAGTTTAGTATAGCCTATTGAATCTGCTCCCATCAGTGACAGGTTTTCTGCACTTTATGTCAAATGTGGGCACCTGAGAAATGGAGCACTCTGATGCACATCTAACTCCTGATTTTAAGGGGCCTTGGCAGTTTAATATAACCTGAAATTATAACTGTTCAGTGTTGTGGCTTTCTATTTCAATGGTGTACATATTACACTATAATCTCCTGCTGAAGTATACAATATAAAATTATGCAGCTGCTGCTCCCCTGTGGCTCTCACCTCAACAAACCATGCATAATATCACCATGTCGAACTCATGAGGACAAAATTATGCTCAGCATGAATTTTTTTGAGATTTATACCCAAAACACATATCTAGCATCTAGACACTAGTAAAATCTTCACAAATCCCCTCAAATATTGCCTTCAGCCCCAAAAGTCCTTCATCCCCTCTGTCAGTAAAATATCCAGGTACTGAGGATGTCTGTAGTGAGTCTATGTCCCAGTTTTCACACTGCAGAGGTGATCAGAGGCCTTCCTGCTGCCAAAGTCTCAGCAGAACGCTCGAATAAAGCATCACTGTGGGCATATGAGCTACCAGGGCTTGGTCCTATCAGGTATTCCCTCCTCCTCTTTGCCTCCTAAACACAGTTTGGGATGAGCAGGATAAGATTATAATTACCTCCCAGTAGGTTGACTACCTCCTTGACATAGCTGCTTAAAAGTTCCTGCAGTGCCTGTTCAGAAGAGGAGTTTAGAGTCAAATATTCTAGTCCCAGACACCTTAACATATCCCAAGAGCTTTGGTGTCATGATCTCTACTTTTGTGTGTGTATCCTAATCACTGAACTACCTTTTCTTCTACGCCTATCACTGCTAGTGTAAAGGCCAAAGCTGCCAGATAAGTGTGGTTTAACTGACTTTAGACACTTTAGAAGAATGGGGTGGTATAGATTAGGACAGTCTGTAGCAAGTGCAGGGACATTAGGATGAAAGACATCTGGCAAAATGGCTATCACTTATGATTTAATCAAGCACATAAAAAGTATATATGAAGCCACTCCTACATTTATACTAACTCAGTCAAAGGCTTTTCATTTCCATGTATTTCATTCTTACTTGCTCCAGGCCACCAGGGGTTCAGCTGGAATCTGTACACCAAGTTGTATGGCAGGCAACTCATGAAAGTTTCATCAAGTCGGAGATCCTTTCTTCAAAAACCACTTCTTGCCAACTATCTTGGAGAAGGATGGTTTGCCTGTGAGTCTGCCTGCAGCAAAGAAGCACTGCTGGTGCTTCAGGCTGCAGGTTGCCTCTGTCTCCAGGTAACTCTTCTCTTCCACTCTGCTGGGTGAGGGGGATTACTGTGCAGAGTGGGGATGGAGGCTGAACAAGTGCAGAAGGAAAGGCTGGGGAGATGGCTCACATGCCATCAGTATGCTGCCTTTCCCTTCTGTGTGTAAAGTGTACATCACAGCCTGCACCTGAGATGGTAACAGCAGGGACTCTCCATTCTTGCGTTACTGGCAAACTGCTGACCACAGTGTCTGTTGCCTAGGGCTCCTGGGATACACACTTATGTCAGCAGTTCAGTGTCAAGTGTTTTCATCCAACACGGTATGTGCTGTTTTGTGATACCAGACCTATTAAGTGGCCTAGTACTTCAGAACACACCAAAGATTTGCTAAGCAGAGCGCTAAAGTGTCAAAATATAAATGTATGTTCTCTCTGTACTACTGAAAATGTAGTAAGTGCTTTCTTCTTTTCTATATCATAAGTTGTCTATGAATTGAGTGGTTAGATTCCTGAGAAATCAAAAAACATAGATAATATTCAGATCACCTCATATTCATCTAAAAGTATCCCTTCCCCAAATAAAATGAATATATAAGCACAGCCTGCACGGCAATTGTTTCCTGCACTATATTATAAGGAATTCCAGTGCAATACAAGTAGTAATTTAGCCAATTGTTTCATATTGGGATTGCTTAGCCTGGAGAAAAGTAAGGTCTCTCTGAAGAGGAGACCTTACTACGCTCTACAACTATGTTAATGGAGGTTATAGCTGGGTGGGGGTCAGTCTCTTCTGCCAGGTAACAAGTGACAGAACAAGAGGGAATGGCCTCAAATTGCACCAGGGGACGTTTAGATTGGATAATAGGGAAAAATTCTTCACTGAAATGGTTTTAAGGCATTGGAACAGGCTGCCCAGGGAAGTGGTTGAGTCACCATCCCTGGAAGTCTTCAGAAATGTATCGATGTGGCACCTGGGGACATGGTTTAGTGGTGAACATGGCAGTGTTAGGTTAACGGCTGGACTCAGTGATCTTGAAGATCTTTTCCAACCTTAATAATTCTGTATTAGTTTTGACTTTCTGCTAAAAAAAGAATGAATCTCCAGCTATCAAAGATTTGTGTCTTAGTGAAGTGACTTCCAGAAGTGGTCACAAAAATGGAGAACTCCAAATAAAAGTTCTCTCTTGCAGAACCGGAAGGTAAAAAATATATGAACTTGAAGAATTGTCTGGCCAAGGAGCAGAAAACATCAAGAAGGTCAAAATACCCTAAGGACATTAGGGAAATACCAGAGTATTTAAAAAAAAAAAAAAAAGCCTCACTAGCTTTAATGTTCTCACACAAGCAAATCACAAGGGGCAGGCTGGGCACTCATTTACATGGGAGCTTCAGAATGAGACCAGCCTCACATGACTTGAGGGTTATGAGTAATGGGCCCAGAAAACAGCAGAGAAAAATCAGTGGGATTTGGGGCATTTGATCTGAAATCCTTTCTCTCTGCAGAAGCTGCAATTAACAGCAGCTTGAGTAAATCAGCCTTATGACTCTCAGGGTGTCATGATGGAGGTTCTGTCATTTCAGTGATCAGAAGCTGATGGCTGCTGAGACTGGATGCCTTGAGCTGCCTCCAACTCCTGCTGCCTGGCTGCAGACATCCCTCCCAGTCTTTCCTTGCTCTTTCACCATTGAGGTGTCTGCCTGATGCAAGGTTCATGGGCATGTGAGTTGCATGAGTTGTAAAGAAGGGGGAAGTGGGGCACTGGTCAACAGAGAGTCAGATTTTGTAAGAGGAATATGCTGTAGAGATGGGGTTGGTTGTATGCTCTGAAAGGAGAGGTATGTGAGTGAAGAGGGAGCTGGGCTATGGATTAATGAGTTAATCAGGATAGACAGCAACTGGCCTGGAAAGATCAGCCTCTTAGGAGGTGGTCCATGACTGCATAGGGACCTTTACAGCCCTGACTCATTTTTTTCTTTCAGGTCATGAGAAACACCCAAAAGCCACGGTAGTGTACAATATTGGCTGTCTAGGCAGAGACTGAAAACACCTGAGTGCCAGTAAAGGAGATAAAGTGTAGAAATCCCCTGGCAGTAGGGCTCAGTTAGACTGAGCTTGGGATGAGAAGAAAACATCACTTTCATGTCCTTTTTCAAGCAGCAGTTGGCAACTTGCTCTTCAGGAGCTACGCTGATGCCAAGGCTTCCCTCCCTCCCTGCCAGCCCTGGTAGAGGGGAGGTGGTGGGGCTGGTCTGTGCCTCTGGGGCTGCACACATGGCTGGGCAGAGGTGAGGATCATGTGCTGCCATCATCACCTTCCAGGGTGGCATTTAAGCACCACTGGATAGAAACCCTGACATAACTGATGCATGAACAAAGAAAGCCAGGTCAGTGTAGCTTAGGTTTCCTCGCAGCCTGCTCCTGTACCATCCCCACTCTCTCATACCCCTACTTCCAGGGACTGAAAATTCTCTGCACCCACAGGAGTGCCCAGGAGTACACCTCCTTATGCTCAGATCCCTCAACAGTACCAAGAGCTCTTCCTGAGAGAACACTGAGTTACAGCAAGTTATCACCTCTTCAAAACACTTGGCTACATCATCTGAACCAGGGAGCACTCAGTAACACGGTGAATGGTATTACTGAACAGAAATGCTTCCTTAGGAGATCAGTGTCCCATCCTCAGTTATGCCCTCTCTTTCTCATCAATATAAAAATAACAAGTTCAATCCTTAAATAATTTATTTCTTTATATCAGAGAATGTTTTTCAATTATACATTTAAGTTTGTAACCTTCAACACAAGAGTAAATATATATATAAAAAAATCCTAGTTGTGCAAATTTCAAATTGCATTGTTTCAAATAATATAAATATTTTAATAAAACATACGTTCACATTAAGGTTCACAAAATATATAAAATCTAACAGAAACAAGTAATGAGTTAATTTTTTCCTTTTTAAAAACTGTTTAATAACTAGAAAAAGATTCTAAACTTGAGAAGCAAGTTAGAAGAGGTATCACCTCCAAAATCATAGCAGCAAAACAGATGATGAAAACTTACAAGGTGTGAAAGAAGAAGAGAGAAGCAGGTACCAGGCACAGTGGTAAGGGTGAGGTTGCTAGAGAAAGTATTGCAGATTGAGAAGTGGATGCACAAACTCCAGGAGTAAAATCTCAACCCTCAAGAACTCTGTTACTGAGCTCCAAGCTGTTTGCATGACAGAATCACATTAAGGATGACAGAAAGTGTGACAGAAACGGGGAGGGAGGATATGAACAGCACACACATACTCCTTACAGTTGCAATGCAAGAGAGAGAATAGTCACTCGTTTCAGAACTAAAGCTGAAGACAAAGGGCTTCTGGGGTTTTATTGTCCATTGGAGGTAATTCCTTCCATATGAGTGGGAAATGGCAGGATACATTTTTCCCATCACATGCATTTCTTCTGTAATCACCTATATTTCCACCTGTCTCGGTTTTAGGAAAGGATCTAAATGCTGGTTCGGTTAAGCATGTTGAAGGAGCAGACCAATGCTGGTCTTGTTTCTGGCTGCCGTTTGCTGAGGGCTCTGCAAACACAGAACTGCTCACCGTGAACTCGCTAAATACCTGTGGGAGTTCCCACCTTGGCAAACTCTGTAAGAACACCAGCAAGGACATGGACAAAGTTTCTTCAGACATCAACTGGAAGTTGCATCAGTCTGTCCTGGGGAATCCCGTCCAGGAAGCACTTGCCTCTGACTGATGTATGCAAACGTAAGGAGCTCCTGCACCTCTGACAGAGGACACAGCTCCTTGCTTGGGAGAAGGGGAGGTATTGAGAAAGAGGCAGAACTGGGAAGTTCTTTGGATTCAAAATGCTTCACACTTCCTCCTGGGAAGTCCAAGAATTAAATACGGCATTGTAGGAACTTAGTCATGAATGAGAGCTCTGTGTAGAAGGCAACGTGACCTTCTCAGCAGTCCTTGTATGCAGTGTTTAGAGGAAGCAGACATTTACTCCCATTCTTGGGAACAAACACGAACCAAGCAGACAGCTTATATTTCCCCCCACTCTCCCATTCCCAGGACTGTAAAGTGTTTTGGACATAGCACCATTTCAGTGAAGGAAGTAGCTGGTATTGCTTTCTTGCTCCTTACCAGCTCCTCCTCTAGCCATAAATCTGCTTGAACTGGTAGCATTCGTTGCAGTAGCCGTTGCACTTGGCATTGCCATAGTGATCGCAGGCAGGGGCTCGGCAGCGCTGCTTTGGGGGCTCCTGTGCTGCCGGGTCCCTGGGACTTCCCGATGCTGGGAGCTGACTAAGTCGCCGGCACTCTGGGCACAAGTCTTCATTTCTGCAGGCCCGGTTGTTTCTACATGAAGCCACAGCACATTGTCTCTTCTGGCTACTCAATGCTGCTCGCTGCGCATCTCCATGCTGCCCCGTTCTCTTGAAAAATATTAAAAGACATTGTCAGTTGCTGTGCTGGCAGTACAAATGGTTTTTCATTTACTTTCAACTCTGCTCGTGGTTTGTACAGGTAACCACTTGGGGGTTGTTTGCATGCACATGCTGCTTCTGCAAAGTGTAAAACCAAGAGCCAAGTTCAGTTTTACCAAAGAAAATCACAAATTCTGTCATTTCTTAGGAATGAATGGGTTTTTATCTTTGGTAACAATTCTGAAAGGATCAAACCAAACACAAATTAAAAAAACTTATCTGGAACAAAGACAATCTGTAATGAGATCAATCAAAAAGGCAACTTGAAGTGAACTGAACCTCTTGATGCAGTTGTATACCTCTAAGGGTAAGAATGAAAATCCATCCCCAACCAGCAAAACAAACCAACTGTTGGTTCAATTGCTTCCACTGAAATGGGATTTGCTCAGCTAGCAAAATCCCAGATGAGGTCAAACTGAGCAGAGCCATGACAACCCTAAACTGAGAATGACTTTTTAGGAGCGCTGCTCAGTTGCAGCAGAAAAAAAAATCATGAGATGCTCTACGCTTGTCTTTCCACGATACTTAGGAAGCAGTCATTTGAGGATTTTCTAGTATGCATCCTGAGTTATTCACACAAGCGAAAAATATGCAGCGCTAAACAAGAGGAAGGTTTTGAGAAGTTCACACTTACTTCTGGCTGTCTCACCAGCTGTTCTTCTGTCCTTCTGGCTTCCTGAAATCGCTGGTTCTGGGCTATAATGAAGCAGTTCTGGCAGTACCCCTCGAGCATCGTGCTGCCCAGGGTGCCGCAGTCGCGCCGCTGGCAGGACACAGTGTTACGGAAGCCAGCAGCGGAGGTCCCCGTCTGACCCCCTGCCGAAGACTTCCTCTGAGATCTCCTCTGGTGGCGTAGCAAAGCGCTATCTGTAATGCAAAGTACAGACAGGAGGAGTTTGAATGTGCCCAATCGATCTGGTGACCCAAAGCAACTATAAAAATCTGTGCAGTCTACAATTAAAAACAAAGGTAAAACATCTACTAGCCTCAAACATGGGATTTTGACAATCGTGAGACCTACCAGCTGGCATACCTTCCTTCATGTTACGTGAATAAGGGAGCTAATACAGCCTGATTGTCATATCAACTGTTGAAACAGATGATTTGGGAAAAACTTGTCCTAAGTGGGAAACCTAGATCCCTTTGTTTTCACCTTTGATTTCACCATGTCATCTGTGATCTAACCTGACATTTCCCTTTCGGCCTCTCCCATTTCAGTCACATTGGATAATTAAAGTACTGTGGTACAGAGTTTAATGGGAAAAAGTGCATTGTAATTTTTAGTCTCATGAAGAAATCTTATATATTCCACAATCAGAAGGAAAAAAAATTTCATTGTGAGCAATGCTGGAAAATAAGCTATTGCAAGCCAGCACAGAAGTTCCCTATTCTGAAAGCATGTGGAAAGCTCAGAGTTGTGAAAGATGTCCCTGCCAACAGCAGAGGGTTTGAATTAGATGATCTTTAAAGGTCCCTTACAACCCAACCTATTCTGTATTTCTGTGGTTATATTGGCACACGTATCAGCAAGGAAATAGCCTGAAGAGATACGCAATTCTCTCTTAAGTGTGCTGTTCACCCTCTATACCTAAGGGCTCTTTACCTGTGTAACAGGGCAGTAGCATAAAAATGATGATTTCATGTTGTGATTTATTCCCAGACTATTACCTTTGTGAAGGTCAACCTTTAAAGATACATGTGCATGCACACACATGATATTACTAAGAAAGATCGCATGGCATATTATAGCATTATTATATTATACACTTCTAAGATACTCCAAAATACAAGCACATTATCCACAGTCAACTTCTACTTGTTCTGCTTATCAAAGCAACTACAGTGGTTAGTCCAGAGCATTAAACTGTTACATGCAGAACAGATACAGATCTTCAAATTCTTTGCAAGCTTTTTAAATGCCCTGCTAACGTAACTGGTTTTGAGTACTGTCAATATAATAGTATTTCCCTCACTGATCCCTTCAACTTGTCTAACTGTGAAGAAAATTCATACCAAATCATGATTGCAGTGGATGGGGGGGGAGTTACCAAAACCCACCCGCTCTTGAGTTAGTTTTGCTTCCATTTAAGCTGAAAGAAGTTTTACAAGAGATTTCACGATTTCCCACACTGTTGCCGTGTGACCCTTTATGGGTGTGCTGGTTTTGGCTGGGATAGTTAATTTTCTTCACAGTGGCTAGCATGGGGCTGTGTTTTGGATTTGTGCTGAACAGTGTTGACAATATAGAGATGTTTTTGTTATTGCTGAGCAGTGCTCACACAAAGCCAAGGCCTTTTCTGCTTCTCATACTGCCGTGCTGGCAAGGAAGCGGGGGGTGCATAGGAGGTTGGGAGGAGACATAGCCTGAACACCTGCCTGCCCATGGCAAACAGTGAATTAATTCCTTGTTATGTTTTGCTTTGTGTGTGTGGCTTTTGCTTTCCCTATTAAACTGTCTTTACCTCAACCCATGAGTTCTCCAGCTTTTACCCTTTCCATTCTCTCTCAATCCTGCTGGTAAGGGAGTGAGCGAGCCGTTGTGTGGGGCTTGCTTGCTAGCTGGGATTAAACCATGACAATGGGATAATAATGGCTAGAAAAGCACCTTCTCCTCACACTGCTGCTCCCGCTCCACACTGCTTTCCCCTGCCCTTTTAGCACCCAATCCACTCAGAGTTTCACAGTTCAAGGAGTCTGATCTGCAGCCAAAGTTGCCAAAGCTCACTACATGTCCACTTACCATGGTTTTCTCTGTACTCAAAGAAACACAGTGTGCAAAAGCCCTCATTTTGTGATGTCCCAAAAAACTTGCAGCCAGGTTTCCTACAGGGGTTACCTCCCCTGTTCTCCCCAGGAGGCAGCGCTGGTGGCGGGGGCTCCTCACCACGGCTGTTGGGAGCCTGATGGCAGGAGTACTGGTGCAGGATCTGTGAGATCTGGGATGGGTCAGACGTTGATCTCTGGTGGCAGGTGGGCAGGAAAGCGGGGCTGCCATTTGAGGATTGCTCTGTAGACCTTTTGAAGCAAGTGCTGCATATGCCATTGAAGGTCCTGTTGGCCTTTTGACTGCACATTTTGCATGTGGCGTAGTCTAAATGTCTCTGGTCATCCAAGTTGTTGCAAGGACCAAGCTGTCTGGAGTTGTAGCAGCGTTCGCACAGCCCATTGTGTTGCACATTCTGTGTAAAGGGACAGTCTGGTGTTCTGCATTTCATGGCTGTGGTTTCGCTATATAGGAAAAGGCTCGGAGCCGTCGGAGGTGCAGAGCGAGGCTCTGTTACAGGCCCTTCTGATGGCCATCCCCCAGGTTCACAAACATCCCTGCGGGAGGAACCCGACCCAGCTGCCTTTATTTTCTCAGGTGTTGCTTTGAAGGTCTGCTTCCTTCCTTTGTTTGCTTGGGACCTCTGCTCAAAGCATTCGTGGCAGTAGGGCTGGGTGTTCACAGACATGTAAAAAGGGCAATTCAGCGTTTCACATTTCATCTGTAAGAGGGAGAGCTGGGAAAGGGACAGCTCCTGTTTGTTCCTGGAACAGGCCTCTCTTCTAGCAGGTTCTGCATTCTCCTGCCACTTCTTGTACTCATGCTGTACCAATTGAAAGTAATCTTCCACGAGGTTTATTTCTTTGGGTAGGTTGCCTTCATCCAACCTGACAGCCAAAAAAAGAAAGATTGCATCAGTGGTCAAAAACAGCAGATAGTGGGGGTGGAGGCAAATAAAAGCAATGTGGGAAGGAAATGAAGAATTAATGCACATCCATTTTACTCAGATAGAAGATCTGGGACGTTACACCGTTGCTGTAAATGGAGGTAGTTTTAAAAGCAAGTGTTCCGCGATGGAGACTTTCACATTTAAAGAAATGTTCTCACACAATTCTAAACAGAAATATTCTTAAAAGGATTTTCTAGGTGAGATTTTTCTGTCTAAGAGCTGTTTGCATGAAGAATATGGGTAATCTCTCACAGGTGAAAAGTCCCCCAAATCCTCAATATCTCTGAGGACCAGCCCAGCTGAGGAGAGGTTAGAGTAGAAAACCCCTTTCTTCACCAGACCACACTAAGAACAAGCCTTTCCAGCAGTGGAGTCAGCATTTCATGACACAGTTTATCATTCAATCTGCTTCTGGTTCTGTCTTATTGGATCTGTATCTACCAGCGGAATTCTTCAAACAAACTATGGGGCTTCTATGTGGTGTATGCAATGCTAGCATTCACCAAAGCATCCCTACTTTGCCTCTGGGAAAACCCCACACTGGAGATTCACCATGCCACAGTTGGTAGGATGAGGAGCTAATATCACTGGTAATACTCCAGAACACATCTACACAGTGGCACTAGGTAAGCTTGTGTGCTACTCTATATGTGCACATATCTTTTGGGTAGAAGGGCTTCAATTTTCAAGGTTCCTACAACAGAAGCAGCCAACAGCATAAAGATACCTCCCTGTGTGGTAATGGAAGCAAAGACAGAGGACATAGGGAGTCACTTCCCTCCAACACTCATGAGGGGACTGGTTGGACACTGCTGTCACTGTCCACTAAATATGAGAAGCTGATGGGTCCTGCCAGCTGCTCCCTGCATGGTTCTGATGCTCAACCATCAGGGGGATAAGCAGAGATGCCAGTTCCCCCACTGGCCACTGCTTCCTGCCTACTGCAACACAGAGCAGCCCAGGGTGGGGAGGCATCTGTGATAAGAACATACCGCCGAGTACTTTCCCTAGGGCAGCCAAAATTACACCAACTGCCCGTTATGCAATGTGCCCTTACATAAAGCACAAGAGCTTGGCCTAACTAGTTCCTGCGTTTAACTACATGTAATTGAGAAGTCACTGAAACTAATTAAATGGGTTTTTTTCTTCTAAAATAGTAGTTTCAGCCTGCTAAGTCTGAACACATTTTTGCCTTTAAATTTCAGACTGGTTTGAGCTCATACAACTTCAAAACATGTCAACAGTAATGCCAATGTTTCATATTTCAGACAGTAAACATGTGGGCTACTGTGGAAGGAAGGAAAGACCAAAAGAACACACTGGGCTGCCTGGCTTCTCCCACCTCTGTAAACAAGATAACTTTGAGGAAACAGGAATGACACTCACTTTGCAGCATTAATTAGATGAGTTGTACCATGATCCCAGCCTTGCACTGGAATTTCTATCACTATCAAGTAGACTTTTAGCAGCTGCTCTTTCTCCTTCTCTTCTGTATCTGTCAGAAAGTGCACACTTAAATCCTCAAATCTGCCTTGTTCATTGGTGACCAGAGGTACAGCCCGGATTTCTGTGGGGAAACAAGATGGATTAAGATACATATATAGATATGGGAGTAACCACAAGATGCAACATGGAGACAAGACACAGAACAGAGATGACACCACTGCTGACAAATTTTTGAGAGAGAGAGGAGAACAGCTGTCCAGAGCAATCAGTTTTTATACAGTACCACTGGGGGAAGTTGCAAAGTCAGCCCCATCCCACAGTAGTTTTATTGTTGCCATAGCAATTTTCTTCTCCATGCAAGCAATGTTGCAGATCTTAGTCTGTTATACCTTCCATGGGATTACGCTGTAACCTGAACCTAGAGAACTGCTATCCACTCAGAAGAGATGCTTTAAAAAAGGCAAAGCATATATTTCATTATCCCAGCCAAGCAGTGGTACAGTGCTGTGAGACTACATCATTTGAAGCTTCTTCTCTTATGATGTGGTGTGGAAAGAAGGCCAGAACACAATGAAGCAGAGGCCACCCTTTGACTAACTCCAGCCTGCAAGCAGGTGAGTTGTACTCTACTTTCAACCAAAAGTTTGAAGGCAACCTTTAGTTTCTATTCAAATTTACAGACAAAGCTGTTCCTGCTCACATTTTAAGACCGTATTTCAAAGGAATCTTTTACATTTATTTCACTTGAAAGAATGAAATCTAATCATACCAAAATCAGATCATATTTTAAATGTTTTATCAGCACAGTGGTATTGAAGAAGGGACATAAATACCAAAATGAGATACTTGAAAAATACCTGGCCCGCTGTCCTTCAGAGTCACCAGTGGTGTAAAATGCATGTTGTCATAGCCGAGCACAATTGGGTATCTGTAGCATTCTTCAGGTGGCCAAAGGAGAGGCAAGTAAACACCACCAACGTTCAGAGGAGCAAAACTGGAGCCTGACTCTAAACTTCTCACCACTTTATCTGCATCAGGAAGAAAACACAAATAAACACAAATAAATATGTGCTCCAGGCAAGGGAAAATATATTCTGGGTGTTTTAGAAAAATTCCTGAAAACTCCCTGTTCTGAAATGCATCGACCAGAAAACAACAATTATTGAGTGAGATTACTAACACAGCACAGAGTAACATGGTGAGATGACTGGAGAGGCAACTCACCTGCAAGAACAATGACTGGCCTTCTGAGGATGTTAGCAAGAATGAAGATGTGGATTTCTTCCAGTGCATTATATGGAAGCCTGTTTTGAGCCCCAGATGTTTCTGGAGAGGTCATTTCAATGAGGTATTCCCACTCCTCCTCCCAGTTCTGAGGAAAGAAACAGCCATCAGCAACGATTCAGACATGGAAGTTGGGAACCAGCTGCAGCACAGCAATGCGCAAATAATCACATTTTCCCATTTCCTCCAAAGGAAGACTATTTCTGCTCTCCACTAATGGCAGAATCCATGAAGCCAAAAAGCAAACAAAGTCAGCAAGGCATTGCTGGCGAGCACTCAGAAAACAGCACCATTCCCTCAGGCCGCCTTACCCGGGTGTCATAGTGGAGTCCTGTTTCTACAAACTCCTGGGATTTAATAGCCTCCCGCTGCCAGCGGAGCTTGAAGTTCCGTGTGTCAATCTCCCTGAGAGCGCTAAACAATGTTTTTCTTAAGACAAGGTCGATATCTTCAATACCCCACATGTACTGTGATGCAGCATGCATGAGGCAATTTCCATCACCTGCAAAAAAAGAGAGTCCATTAGCCTTAAACGGCTACTTAAATAAAACCCCACAAATGCACGGGATGTAGAATCACACTGCACACATGCATATTCCCTGTACACTTCTCTCTAAGCCTCGGACAGAAGGGTTTTAACAAGGAGACCTGACAAGATCACAAGAGCTGTGATCTCTATTCAGAGACAGAAAGGAAAAAAGTCCCCTCTCTATTGGTTTTGTCCCTGCACCAGCCAATGTTAAGCTGTCATTGAGCAGTGCCCTTTACCTATCTGACTTAACTTTGACTGGTATCATGAACTAAATTTTGGGGTCAACTACAAATGTCAAACAGTTGAAATAGCTTTTAAACACAACAAAGTCATCTTAAAATTACAAAAAGCATGTAAATAAATCTCCCTCATCAGTGTTTATACAAATATACACCCAAT
Organism: Lophotriccus pileatus; assembly: GCA_035583135.1. Classification (NCBI taxonomy): domain Eukaryota; kingdom Metazoa; phylum Chordata; class Aves; order Passeriformes; family Tyrannidae; genus Lophotriccus; species Lophotriccus pileatus. Next base: position 50,428,389 of record JAWWES010000115.1, on the reverse strand, counting down.
GGCACATGGCTGCAATAATGGAAGCCACTAAGAAAATATAGTAACACCAAACCTCACATTCCCTGATGAACGCTGCTTGGCATTTGGCTGTGACTGATGGAGGAATTGTAATAAAAAAAAGAAAGAAAGAAAAGAGCAGGTGATTATGTAAAGTAATCATAGGAACACCTCTTGCCTTCCTCTCAGAAATGACAGTATGCTGGGATGTTACACATATTATTTAGAGGGATGTTATTTTAAAACACAAAATTAAAAATAAATAAATGTAAAAGAATTATCTGATTTTCATTTATACAATCTCCTGGCATTGGAATTGCAAGAAGGGGAGCAGTTTCAGAGGGGAAGAAACTGAGAATCAGAGGAGGTAACTAACTTAATTAAAAGGTGGTACAAAATATGCCTATGGCTGGGTTTCAAATTCTATCTCTATCCATCTTCAAAAGGGAATGTCTCCCCTGAAAGGGAGACATCAAGAATCATTACTGTCATATCCTCAGATTCAAAACTAGGTCTGACGTTTACTACAGTGGTAAATAGATTCACTCAATGCTAAGCAACCACAGTAATTTTCTTGGAATAGAGGATATCAACCCTGGTAAAGCTACTAGATTTTTCCCAAGTGGGAAAAAAAAACCCCAGACTCAAAGAACTCCCACAAAAGAATTAAACCCAGTTTGCCACAGACACTATGAGTTCAATTACACCATTTGCAAACACTTTTGTTACTTCTTCTGTGAAACTGCAGAGAAAAACCTACAACAGACCTCAGATCCTGAAAGAGATATAATTTGATATCTACTCAATACTTCATAAATTGTTATGGGATTGGCATATATCAGATTCCTGCAGCAGCTTTCTGGTTTCTGAATGCTGTCTTGCAAAGCTTACTTCAATCTGCAGGCTGCTTACTTGAGCTCAAAAATCGGGGAACAACGTTTAAGACAGAAAAATTGACTGGGTTTCCTTCTGACCAAGAAAGATGACATATTAATCCCATTAAAATTTTCCCTTTGCAAAATCTAGAGCAAAGATAAGATTAATTTTTTTTCTCTCTCCGAGAGCTCGCTTTCAGTTCTTTATTGAGAAGCACTGCCCAAAATTCCTTACACAGCACTTGGAATTCCCCAACACCGTTTGACTAGCAATTGAGCAACAGTTGTACTTTTTGTTCTGCTGCGTGCAGAGCTGCGCAGTGAAGCCTCCCTCGGACTTTCCCAGGGGGTGTGGCTGGGTGAGCTGGAATGAATGCCAATTCATTATACGAGTGAAATCACTACAGCCAATAGATGCTGGAATTTTTAAATTCAAAAAAAAAAAAAAGAAGAAAGCAAAAAACCCAAACAGTTTCGATTTTTATACCTCCTACTGCTCTCCTGTCCTCACTTCAGATGCCTGCAGAGAAATGTGTGGTGATTCAAAAGGGTTTTTTTAATCAAAAAACCCCACCACTCCACAGACTCACAAACATATTAGGTAAAATATACATCAAAAGATCCTGTAGGAGATACTTTCTCTGTTTTCAACAACTACAACCTTCAGCATAAAAAAACCCAGAATTTTCTGAAGAAAGCCCACTGTTGGTTGAAAGAACTAATATACTCCTCCCACAGCTATGGCTTAAGCAGCTAAATGCTTAAAAAAGTACTCTTCATGCCACATCAGAGAAAAAAAAATGTTATTTTCTGGGATAATACAGGTCTTCTCCATGCTTCTGCCCTTCTTTCAGAGATCCTCTCCTTCATCCAATCTACCTTCCTTCTCATGCAAAGGTCCTTCAATACGACTACTTTGCATAAACCACAGGTTCCCAAAGCCATTCCTTCTACTCATGTGATTAATGACCCCGAAACACTGAACTGAAGCCAAGTTTATAGTCTGCGCAGGGTATGGGGAGACCACAAACCAAGTCCTTCCTTTGCCTTCCCTCAACCTGCCCTAGCACTTCAGCATCTTGTATACTGTACTCCTGCTCATGGGCGGGATCCAAGTCCACATTGTTCCCATGTGTAACACTGGCCGGCTGTCACAAGACAAAGAAAGAGGTCAGTGTTACTGAATATAACCTTGTTAGCAACAAGGGTCTGTCCAGGCAATGTTGACCCCTGCAGGATTTGTATTGACAGAAGATGAGAGATTCTAAAATCATTACTCTTTTTGCCCTGGGCAAAAATAATTGCATATATTGTCCATTTTCCTAGTAAATCTCTTAGAGTGTACCTTCCGAGGTGAAGTTTTGAAGATGCAACACTTGATGTTACTGTCCCAGTACCTGTAAAGCGCTGCCTGCAACTCCAGTCCTTCCAGAAGTTCGAGATTCCACAATCTCTGTGCACAACCTTAATTACAGTCATGAGAATCTTACACCAATGAAGAGGCCACCAGAAGGTCAGTGGCTCTGCAACAGTTACAGAGGCGTACACCAGGATCAGGCTCTTCTAGGTCGGGGCGGTGACATCTACTAAGTGGGTCTATTTTTATGGCTTCTGTACAACAGAGCTGTGTACAATCAGACTGAGAAATATGGCAGAATATGGGATGGGAACAATGTGGAGTAGGAAGATAAGGGCAATGTGTATATAAGCAGATATGAAAAGAAGTATCCACAGAACACAACATGGACTTCAACGAGGCTGCAGTGTTTCTGTAACTGCTATGATCTGCTCCTTAAGCAAAGAATATGTATTTTCCATCTTCTTGGAGTCCTCACTGTCTCAGTCTATCCTTCCTGGTTTAGAGCAGCCTGTGCTGTAATGAATCCTGAGTCCAAGTTTGCAGCTGAGTGACCATAAGTCATAGCATTACTGAATCTTTCCTCCACTGAATGTGAAATGCTCAGTGACTCTTACAGTCATGTGCCAAAATTTCCTGCTCAAGACAGTGGACAAACGCAACCTGTTCAGGAAATCTTTGTACTACTGCTGTACCTTTTTACTTACAGCACCAGATGCAATACACACACAGCAACCCAAAAGCCAAGTCCTCAAACCAGCACTGACTGTTGAAAAAAAAGGGCACTGCAAACTTTGTGTTGCACAAGGATGGCTATCAGTCACACACATGGGAGATACCAGTGACCCTTAAGGGACAGTGAGAGCTGGCAAACTCCAGCAGGTAGCTGAGGATGAGGGAGCTGGCCAGGTGCGGGGTGCTGACCCCAGTGTCAGGTTCCAGAGGCTCTCTGTCCAGAACACTCCTGCTGGCACTGTTGTTAAAGATGGATCAGCAAGCGAACCTTGCCTGACAGTTACAACAGCAGAGCTTATGGAAGGATATTTGCTTTTGCTATATATACACAGGAATGTAACTCAGTCACTCAAAGCATCTGAAGTCTCCTCTTGCCTGGCATTAAAGGACGTTCAGCACTTCCGACAGGGCAGCCGACACATACCAGTCAGATTCATGGAAAGGCAATGGGTTGCAAGTCAAGTTTCTCCATCTTACTTGACTCTGAAGTGCCACAGGTTACTGACATTGTGAAAATATCTGTGAAATTTCCAGGCTATTCACAACACTGTGGTATGGGCAGGGGTCTGCTACAGCCTGAGGACAGTACATCATGTGGAAAGAATTTTAATTTACAAAACTAAGACTAAACAGCCCCACATTTTTAAAATTATGCACTTCTCTTTCAGTAATGTGGACTCAGATGCTATTAATAAAGATGCTACATTCACATTACCCATTTTAGTGTGAGTGCAAAGACTTGCTCCTAACTTACCATTAGTCTTCAAAGGAACAAGTCTCCGAACCTCCATGCACCAGTTGAGCTTCCTCTGGCGCTCTAGTGAAGTCTGGGTAGCCTGGTCAGTCAGGGACTTCTGAAGTGTTTCCCGAAACTGAGGACAAAACTGGCACATTCTGAACATTTCTATGGTGTATCTGTGCATAGTCCTGAAGTGGTGAATTATTCCAGTGGGAGGTTTGACTAGATCCTCAGGTGTCCTTTCTCTGATCTTCATAGCCTTCAGCATATTGCTCTGATATAAAGCTTGAGGAAGGATGTGTTGGCCAGCCATGTTTCTGGAAGACATCTGAAATGAAAAAGGATCCTTTTATTGGCATGTTAGTGTCCTTGTACAACAGTGCTATTACTTCTGCAGAGACCGAGATGGCACTTTCAGAGGCTGCAGTTTTGCCTAAAACAAGTACAGAGTGGATGCAGTCCAACTGAGCCTTTTATTGTTTTTAAAACTCATATTCACTAACTTTTCTTCATTACTCAGGTATAGACACTGACCAGCTTATCCCATTTAGTTACTGCCATCATTTACTGAGATATTACAGACCAATTATTCATAACCAAGGGAATTGCATCATCAGTTAAAAAGAAGCACTTAAAGTAAGGATAAAAGAAGGCAAGATCAAGGGAAGGGAAAATTATCCTGGAAACTTGACTAATTAATAATTGCACAGTGTAATCCCATACAAACTTGCTGAACTTTCAGCACGTTTCAAGCTCTTGTTTTGATAACATGCCAAAAAAAAGCAGATAATGACCATTTCAGATTTTGTCAGCCCATACATTCTGAGAAGTGATGGTCAGCAGCATACACAAAAAGCCCAAAGAATTGCAAGCTCTGCTAGTTATCTGTCCCATACTTACAGTGGCCAAATATGGTAAATGAGGAATTTGTCGCAGAGCGAGCACTCAAGGGCAGATTTATGTTACTTTTCTTGAGGCTGTTTATATTTTGTGAGTGGTAGAGCTACTGCACTGAGGTGCTTGTGCTGTGTGTGGGGGTGCAAACTGCAGTGCCACTATTACTCAGTGAGAAGTCAACATAGCTGAAAAAGCATTTCCATTTGGCTCAAAACCTCCAATATTTTTCCACAGTACGACATATAAAGTTTACTGCCCTGCATCCCTTTCTTCAGTATCTCTGGCCTCATTGGGCTACAGGAAGAAGAACATAGAATAAAGACCCCACAACCCTGAAACTGTCTACACTCTCTGAAATACTTATTCAGAGGACACTAACTTTGTGGCTAGCTAGAACCAAATGTAAGAACCACATCCCTCAAAACTCCTGTGCACTACAGTAACTACAACAACAACAACCATCTGCTTTTACATGGAGAGATTCTCCATGCTGCCCACATACATTATTGCTCTGTTTAAAAACAAAGCCAAATTTGTATAAAAGTATGCATGCCTAACATGTTTAGAGTACAGCTAGTCACATTAGGAGAACCCACCACTGTGATTATGAACCTGGGGAAAAATATCAAGCCATAAGTGTATATTAAGATCTGGACATCAATAAAGGGAGATAAGAAGCAACTAAAAATTGTTTATGCCACTATTAGGAAGTTTACTCATGGAGCTAGGAGTCTGGAGGGCCAGAGGGAGGAAGAAGGACATGAATCTGACAGACTGACTTGGAAGGCACTCCCAGATCTTTGGAGGCAGAAGGCCCCTTTTGCACAGAAGGACTTCAGCACATCCTTCTCCACATGGAAACAGTTGCTCTCTCCTGTTCTCCCAGACACATCCACTGACAACATCCACCTCCAACTGCCCAATCAAAGTGCTGGAAAAGACCCTCCCAGGGTAAGAGGGGACCTCAAACTCCTGGTGCCAAGAGCTGACCTCTATAACCTCTCTGAGAACCAACTGATGGAAAGATACGGTAGGCATCCTGTCAAGCCCCAGAGACAGGTGAAAAGAGGTGATGCTACCAAGCCCTCTCTACTTTAGGGCAATGTCATTCACGTAAGTGTTTCCTCTGCACCTGAGCACTAGGGACAGGGCTCAGCACTGTCACATCTTGCAACATGAGGAAAAGCTATCCCTTAGGTAATAAAGATGGCATATTCTTATAATTCCCCCACCAGCATACAGCCTTAAAAAGGAAACAACATATTTTCTCATCCCCTCCACTCACCAATATAGTTTTACACATGCTATTTATCTAATTCTGTATATAAATGTACGGATGATTCTAAAAAGAAAATATAAACAACACCTTACTAATCTGTATAATAAACACAGCCATATTTCGCTGGAGATGACCAAACTGCTTCCTTATGTGAGTGTAGACATCGACTCAACGGGATTTTTTTACACAAAGACTAATCACATGATTAAGCACTACCAGCATGGACCCTTGAAAAGGTTATTTCCAGCCTTAAGTAACAAAAAGTACTGAATGTACAGAAGCATCCACTGAAACTGCATTATTTGATTCTACGTTTTACAGGCATATTTTCCCCTCTCCATGTGGAAATTACTGTCTGTGCTATTTACAGTCATTAAATGTCAATCAAGGTAAAAGCCAAGCAACACTTATTTTCAAAATCAATGCGACGAAAAAAACCTACAGATCTCAACAGCCATCTAAGCTACAGATTTAAGAGTCAGAAAAGTGAGCTATAGTTATATTAGTTTATAGTGTACTACTGTACCGTGTGCTATGCTACTTTAAACTTTTGACAAGTAATGACTATGAATTCCCAGGAAAAAAAAAAACCAAACAGGTGTAAACAATGATTAGAAACAGCATCCTTTCTGAACATATAATTCTGAGGATGCTGGGCTCGGGAAAGCTGAATACTGTTCTGAGATCTGCCAGTGCTTTCATAAAGTTATTTTTATTTTCTACCCTCCATCTGAAAACTGTCAGTAATAAACTTCTCTGTAAGCTGCTAAGACTCATAAAATAAACGTGCTTAATACCTCTTCAGCGTCCACGGATTTCTCTGCCTAAGTCTTCGCTCGGTACAAAACAAAGCATAGTATTACTCTCCACCAGATAAGGACCAACGCTGTTTTATATCCCACAGGACTAGTTTACACACAGTAAGTGTTCCGCGTTCTTAGTACCCTGACCTACCGCTCTGCTGGAAGCTGGGTATGCAAGGTGGAAAGGACGTAATACCGCCCGCCAGCTTCCCCAGGGAAGGAGCCCCGAGCTGCAGGACGTATTTCCCAGCTCGCCGCCGTGCCGCCGGCGGCTCTCCCGCCCTACGAGCCCCCGCGGGGTCCGGGCTCCGCCGGGCCCGTGCCGAGCCGGTCAGCAGAGGGCAGGCACAGCGGCACCGCCCGGGCGGGGGCTCCAACGCGAACCGGGAACCGGCACACGGCCCCTCGGGTGCCCGCCGGGATACGGCCGAACCCCGCCGCCAGAGCCGCCCGGTCCCCCGCGGCGTCCTCCTGCAAACGGGACGGGCGAGATGGAGCCGGGACGGGGGCGATGGAGCCCGCTCGGGGCTCCGCCGTGCCCGGTCCGCCTCCCCTCCCGCAACCGGAGCGGCGCTCACCTCTCCGCGGCGGGCTCCTCCTCCGGCCGATCCTGCCGGCGACTCCTTCTCAGCAGCGGGTCTGGGGCGCTGGTGGGACGCAGCCAGGCTCGGGATCCATCAACCCCCACCGCGCAGGGGCTCCTTCCTTCCCTTCTCTCCGCCCTCTCCCTCTCTGAGCCGCCGCTGCTGCTGCTGCTGCTGCTGCTGCTGCTGCTGCTCCTGCTGCTGTCGGCACCGCCGCTGCGGAATGAAGGGCTGAGCCCAACCTCTTGTGTTTTCTTTTTTTTTTTTTTTTCCCTTTCTGTTTAAGGGCCCGGGCGCAAAGAAAAAAAAAAAAAAAAGGGAGAGAGAAAACACACAACACAAAAACCCCACCGGGGATTTCCACCGGCAGCCGGGCAGGGACTTTCCGGCGTGTGACAACAACAGCCGCCGCCGCCCCGCCCGCCGCCGCCAGGGGGCGCCGCCGCCGTGACGCACCCGCGGGCTCTCCGGGAGCCGGGATGGCGTGTTTTCCTTCCTTATTCCTTTCCTCCCGGGAGAACGGAGGAGGGGAGGGGAGGGGGGGGAGAAAGTGTTGCCTGGCCCTCCCCGTCCCGCAGGCCTGGATCCCAAGTCGCTGGGTCCGGAACAGCTCCGTGTCCCTGCGCAGAGCAGCGCCCCGGCTGTGCCCCGCACCCTCCGAGCGCCAGCACGAGAGGCGCCGGCTTCACCGGGAGCCCTTGCCCCGTCCTCGTCCACGCGTGACAAGGGCCTGCTGGCCTCCAGCCCTTGCACACAGGTCTCGGGGCGTAGGTGCCCGGGTGTGGGTACTCACACCCCTGCTGTCAGCATCCCAACAGCACTGGAAGGGAGCCCATCCCATAGAGGCTATTCTCTCCCAGACTGTTTTTGAACCCAAGCAAGTATTTATTTTTTTGATTTAGCTTGCATCTGCTTCACAGTTTTGGCTTTGTAGTATAAGTAACCATAAGTGACTTCATTTCTTTAATTAGAGGTTAGGCTGATACATAATCCCATATACTGGCATTTTTGGCAGGAGATGTTAATAAGCTTTAATCCAGCCCTGCTCAAGGTAAGGTCATCACAGGCAAGGGGCAGACCCTTGGGCTAAAACTATGGAGTCAGGGAGAGCTTAGTGCCTGAATATGTTTATAAACTCTTGAGTGCACCTAGCAGTTCGTAGGAATCATTACATTTAATTATTGTAAGCAATTAATTCACACCTTTAAACAGTGTCCTAATACCTGTGCAACGAAAAAACTCACTGAATAAAACTCTAATACTTAAGGCCTGTTAATATGATTTATGGATGGGATTTGTGCTGGAATAGAGGCAGTGCCTTGCTCAAAAGCCTTACAACCTGAAGGCACCCAGAAATTAAATACAGTGCAACAAAGCTTCTTGCAGTATTAGAAGACTTCAATGTCACAGATGCTGAGCTCCTGCCTGTTCCGGAGCATCCACCACTCTCACTGCCTGGATGAGAAGCTAGAGTTGCTCACACCTTGAAATCAGGTCTTAAATGTTGACTCCTTCAGAGAACAGGTGGGTTTTGGAAGAGTTCAGCCTTGAGATCCCTCATCTCACCTCCAGTAGTAGCAGCTGGCTCAGCTCATGTGCTCGTGTCACACAACTGGTTATGTGGTAACATAATCTTTCCCAGGGTTTATAGGCCTGTGCTGGCTCTGCATAGCTGGCCATCCTTCTTCTCTGCCTTTGTTCAAAAAAAAAGGTCGGGGATGTGGCTGGAAAAAAAATAATCCCTTCCAATTTCCAACACCACCCCCCTCACCCCCCCTTGGAGAGATTTCTTTTAAAGATTTTTGTGGGTGTGTTGGTTTCTTTCTATTATTTTTTCCCTTGCTTTCTTTTTTTCCCTCTAGCCTCTCTGCTGCCTTGGGAAGTAGTTGGGTAGGAAGACTCTGCATTTAATGATTGATAGCCTGAGGGGTGGCTAAGATCCAGGGGATTGGATGCCTGAGGGAACGAGGCCTGACTGATTGCTTGCATAACTAGAGCAGCACCATGGTGTGATTTACCCAGCATGTGTTTTTGCCAGTATCTTGCCATTCCCTGCTTGCTCCTGGACATTTTTCTCTGTCCCCTCATGTGGGCTGAGGTACCAGATTACTAAAGTGATCTAATTAGAGAAGAAAAAAATTCTTCATGTGATATGAAGAACCCCAAAGAGTTTTACAGAGGGCATTTGAAGTGATGGAGGGTTTCACTGTGGAGTGGGAGTGAGGAGCTAAGGAAGGAAGTAGGGAAAAAAGAGCTGACTTGTGCTCTGCTTTGTGTATGAAACTGCAGCAAATAGATTAACAACTGCTCCTAGCCCGTTCTGGTTTTTGCTTAGGAGAAGAAGGAAAGGAAAATAAGTGTGAATAAGAAAACTGATAAATATACTCTGAGCCCATGAAGGACATAATGAGACCCAGGAAAACCTGAAAAGGCAACAGCTTATTTTTGTTTTCTAAATGTTAAGCACATCTGAATATTCATAATTACTGTTTACACCTTGATAAACTGAAAGTTGATTGCACATTGCTACAGCTGATGTTTATCGGACAGGTCTGAGCAGGATGGCAGGAATTCATTTGATCTGAGTTTGCACGGCACAAAGTGAAGTTCTTCTTGTCAACCATAACTCCCAGGCAATATGGGAATACATTACAAACATCAACAGCATCAATAATTATGAAATGCCCTTTTCTGAATTAATCCTATTTTTTTTGGTAATTATATCCCATAGT
>JAWWES010000115.1:50388076-50418291 GCA_035583135.1 Lophotriccus pileatus | reverse complement strand
ACATCAACAGCATCAATAATTATGAAATGCCCTTTTCTGAATTAATCCTATTTTTTTTGGTAATTATATCCCATAGTTTATCTCATAATTTATTATATAATGCTTATATTTGATGGAATATAAATATATATACATATGTAAAAACTCAAGGAAAATTTTCTTCTTTGAAATGTGTGTAGATACATGCACACACACAGACATATATATATATACATATACATATTTTTATGTATATATATACATATCTATATCTCTTGAGGGAAGGGAGAATTTCTTGCCATTGAGGGCAGGATAAGAAATACTTTTAATTGCAGCTACCTACATTCTGGTTAAGCATAAGAGTGAAAAAGCCCACTCTTCTAAGTGGTGAAGTTTATATAACCCTGGAGGACTCTTTCTAGGGAAACAGCAGAATATCCATTTTCTGAGAAAAGTAATCAGTTTCAGTTTCATGCACATCAATCAATAACAATCATTTGTTGTGCTTAGGAAGAAGAAGAAATCTCTCAAGGCCCCATTCAGCTCCTTATCTCTAAATTATTTTAATTACTTTGTTTGTTTTACTGTTCAGGAAGGAGTAGCTCATGCTTACTAAATTAAACCAAGACGTCAGAGTGTTCAGAACACCATTACCAAGTGTTTCAGAGGTTGCATTAGGAAATACTCATAGTTAAGACAATACTTTTATAATAATCTATCATAGGATGATGACTATGATAATATTTATGGATAGTAACATTCAGACTTGAATAGCTCAATCATTGCCAGGTCTTCTAATAACATATAATTCTGTAAGAGGTGTGATTCATCTAGAAGGGAGGAAAAGGATCCTAAAAGGGAAATCCCTTCTATTGCAATAGCTGTGCTTGAGGTCACGCTTGAGTTCAGCACTTCTGTCTTCCAGGAGCCTTTCCGTTGCTTCTTTTCCTGGTGTAGAAATGATAAAGGTGCAGAGGAGAAGAAGAGGGGAAAATCCCTTAAACTTCTATCAATCAGAAAGATGGTGCTTACTACTGAATCAAGTAATGACGGTAAAAACAAACAAAAAAAACACCCAAACTCATCTCTGCCACTTAGATAGCAAGAACTGAACTGGTTTTGTGATTTTTTTTTCCATTATACTCCTCTGAATACAGTAAGAGAAACTACAGATTCCCAAGGAGACTTTTACCAGGGTATTGTGGCAAGTGACAGTACTGGAAGTAGGAATTCTTATTTATGCCGCTGGGCCAAGGCTTCTTCTGCTTTTGGTCTGCTTTTTCCTTTTTATTCTTCTTTTTAATATGTGTGATAGAAATGTCAGAAGCAAAGGGCTGGAATTGCAGTGGGTTCAAAGAGGCTGAAAGTTCAAATCTTGCCTTAGCCTCTTTTGTTAAGCTGAAGGTCAAGCTCTAAGGGTGGTATTCTCCCCTTAAGGCTGGTGAAACACTGCATTAAGTGACCTATGGAGGCAAACAGTGGACGTTTTTAAGAACAGATTTATTTGCTAGGAGAGGATAAGCATGGCATTAACCATACTGAAAGTTTGCCTTAACCATACTTACCTGCTGGTCTGGAGATAAGTTTCATCACTGTTTTATGCTTGTCCCTGAAATGTGTGAAAAACTCAAAGCAGTAATGATAAAATCTTTCTAACCTGATTTTTATCTGTTTTACATTCCTATGATATCTGTACATACTGCAACAATCCTCAGGGCCCCTAAAAACTACAAACATACCTATATATAGCTACATTTGAGATGCAGCATAGCCCTGCATTACTGACCCTCTGCAATACATAGTACAGAGAATTCCAGCAAGGCCCCAGCAAGAAGTAAGAGGGAGACCAACATTATTTCTGCTTAGGAGAGCAAAGTGATTTCTCTGGGTTTTGAAGCAGTCTCAGACAGGGCTTGTACCTAAACTGAAGGAAATAAGAATAGCAGTAGTAAGCCAAACCAAAGGCCCATGGAGCTCACTACTCTGTTTCTCACAGAGGTTGAGAAGGTGCTTAGGAAGGAGTGTAGGAAAAAAGTGAATAATTCCTGATATTTTCCAGGCTGAATTTTGTCACAGTTTTCTTGTGGGATCTGAGGCTGTGGCTTAGCATTATGGTACCTCAGTTTCTCAGTTGTAAGTAAGTGTGAGAATGTTTCATGCCTCACAGTTTTTCATTATCTTGCTTGTTTAATTCTAACTACAGCTCTTTAGAATTGTTTTCTCCTGTTTTGTATTTGCTGTACCTTAACACCTAGACACATGGTTATTTACTGTGCAGTGTGGTCCCTGCTTCCAGAAAGCTGCCATTCAAGTGTATCAGACTTCACTTAATGTGAACTCTGACTGATGGAATGATCTTTGCTTTAGGTTGAGCATTGTGAGCATAAAGGATTGCATAAATAACACCATGGAGGGATGGATTCTGCACAGGGACGGTCTTCTCTTTCCAAAACTGCTTGCCTTAATGCACAGAGCAAATTTGCACAGAGAAAATGTTTTTTTTAGGTAGTGCAAGCCTACTCATTTTAACTTTTAACTTGAACTTAACTTGATCTTGAGACAACTGCTCAAGATTGCAGTCCATTGCACACCACAGCAGGGGACTTTAAAGAAAAGTATGATTTTAGAGCTGTTTGTTTTCAGCCAGCAGTTCAGCATCTGAGAGTCAGCAACTGGTTAAAAAATAAATAGCTAAAGACAATGCCTCATCTGAAATCAAGAACGGACTACTACTGTTTTCCATTCTATATTCCCATCTGATGAGATTGCATAAGCATTTAGCACAAAGCTATACCCTCTGGGAGTGAATGGGAAGGGTCAAGGAATGCAGCTAGCAAATACTTGCCCACATAATTAAAGCCCTTACTCCTCTCTCCTTGTTCCTCGAACAATTTCAACATGTAATGCAGTCAGTCAAACTTTCTTAGATAGAACAACCTGCTGTTCAGCAGACTGTCCAGTGTTCCAGATCTTTAGCATACTGTGTTCCTTTCCCAGTTAACTCTAGTCTCGCTGGGAGTTCTTACTTGCTCCCACAATATATGCAGTTTGTATAATCTGAATGGCAAAAAATTCACTGCAACCCATTCTTATTTCTTTTAGATATGTCCAATAATGTATTTTGTTGCGTATGTGTTTATTAAGCTAACCTTACACTCTTTAAACTCAGTAAATCTATTTTAAATTGTGTTTAATTTCCATGTGCTTGGTGAATATGTGAATAAATACATGACTGGATCATTCCTTGCCAAAATGGAAAACTGCTGACACTGTTTTCTCTCAAGATGGAAGTACCTCTTCTCAGCCGCTCTTAGTGATGGAATGATATGAGGATGCTAAGTGAATAAAGAGTGACCATGTGAAGGTAATCTTTAGTCACAAATCATAGAGCATAAAGCTTGTCAATCTTTTTCCTATGAAATTTTTGCTGTTTCTCCCAATTCATTGAAATGTGCAGAAATAGCCAAGAAATATCAGTTTCTACAGTACTCGGTGAATGCTTCTAACCAGCTTTTATATTCACAATTGTCTAATCTGCCAGACAGTAACGCAGTCTGTTGAGCTTCTTGGGCAGTTTCTGTGTCAGCCCCATAACTGCTGCCAGATGTCAGCATCTCTTTCAGGAACAAACTGTTTTGATTTTGTTAAAGAGAACAGAGTTGTGTAAGGGGTCTGGTACCCACAGTGCTTACTGTAAATACTGTTTTAGAGTAACTAGTGTAGGTGTGAGAGTTAATCTCAGTTGGCCACACCCTCAGCCAAACTATTTAACTGGGATTTTACCTCAAAAGTGCTAAGCATTTCATAGGTTTCAGTATCTCATATGTTAAGAGGTTGACTACATTTTGAGTCCGTTCAAAGCTCACAGCCTTTTTCAGTGACAATGAGGAAGTTAATTCATTCTTGGACTTTCAAAAGCAGAGGAAAGGCATTTCCTTTGTGTAGAGCAAATTCTGTGCCTGGGGAATAACATGAGAGGCTTTATGAGTGGCCAGCAATTCAAGCTAGCTTTCCAAGAGGAGCAAAAATCTGTTTGCCCTGTGTCAGCAGTGCCAGAATTTCCCCAAGAAAAATTCCTCCAAAGAAGGATGTTTGTTTACGCACAAGAATTTACCAGCATATGCTGAACTAAATAAGAGTCCCTAGATTTTTTCCTGAAAACTAACAATCATCTCCCACTAGGGAAATGGTGAGTTTGCTTTATAAACATGGGTTTAGTCAGTGTTCACAAGGTGACTCTGATCATGTGTTCTAACTCAACAAGTACATTGTTTTCTTCTGGTTTCAAAGAGGGACTCCCCATTTCTGCAATGACAGCACTTGTTCGTAAGACTAACGTAATCGTTTATTCCTAATGTTACAGAGACAGTTTTGTAAGATTTCTGCCATGTATATGAGGGAATGTATTTTCATGTCATATGTCCCCACTTTTGTAATTTTTGCTGCCACACAAGCGAAAATTATATCTGCTTTCTACAAATTACAGTTTACTCATTCAAGTGGAGACAAGTAAAAGTAGTCCCAGATAGATTTGGGAATTGTAAAGAAAAAAGTAGTATATCATGTGTAGGAGATACTATAGAAATTTATTCATCTCTGGTGTACGTGAAGCACCCCAAGTAATTGTTTCCATCCACACGATCCTAGAGTATTAAAACTAAGGACAGTTTGATCTGGATCTTCCCTTCCATACAGAATAATAAATGTTGAAAAAAACCCAAACCAAACCCTATGCAGATGCTTTTGCATGATATCTGAAGATAGATTGAAGGAAATACCCAAGATAAAGACCGAAAGTCCATTGCCAGAAATTTAAGTGCAGTATGTATAGCTTTTTCCTAGTAAGGTCACATCTGGCCTGTGGAGCAGTAGTCAAACACGATAAGAAGTCCAGTGCACAGCTGATCCTGATCTCCTTAGCCTCTTCCTTCTGCTATTTTGCCATATTTTCCCTTTTATGGTTATACATTTTGGCCATATTAGTTCATTTTTAAAACAGAGAAGGCTAAATCACAAGGTGATAGAGGCAGCAGAATGCAAACAACAGGAATGAAGACTGTGATATGGTGTCTACAGAATAGAGAGCGGGTGGTTCTCACAGCTTGCCCATGAGTTTCTACTATTTGACACTCTCAGTAATAGCTTTTCAGCTCTTCTTCATGAGTCCTTTGAAACTTTGTGCTTTTCTTTTCTTATGAATACTGTGTCAGGATACTGCACAGAGAGTCTGCTGGCTGTACCTGTGTGTGAACCAATCCCTGCTGTTCCAATCTGCCTGCATTGAACTCCCCTGAGCTCCTGACTCTTGGGGCAGCCATGGCAGTGTAAGCTCAAGTCTGTCTGCCCTAACAGCACCCTTCCTGGTCATCTAAGCAGGAAAGTATCTCTTTTAATGTATCCAGTGTATCTAACAGCATTGTGATCGGCTATAACCATGATTCAGAATCTGTGTCCTGAGAGGGGCTTAATCTGATTTACTGCAGTGTGATGGAAAATGAAATCGAGCGATAAGCTTCAGGCTTTTCTAGTCATCCTTCAAGATCATCAGTCCTAGGATAGTATGTCAGCATCTGAGTGGCTCACTAGGTATACTCTGACGTGGTCACTCTCATCAGGCCCCTGTAGGTACACTCAGCTTGACATGTCTGTTTTACAAAAGTCCTCCATTCAAAACAGCAGTCATTAGTTATTCCTGGTCACAGGCAGGACCTTACTCTAAGTATGCACCATTCTAGGGGTTCCTGTGCTCCTGTGACTGTTTCTTCTGGTTGCAGGTACATTACACTGGCTGTGGGAGCAGGTATGTATATGATCTATCTGTGTTCTCTTTCTACAGTCCATTGAATCCCTAGAGGTGCAGGGAGGAAGTAATTTCTGCACCCTCTACCTTTGTGATAGATACCTGTGGAGATTGCAAAAGGAAGGTCTGTTCTGCCCCCCTGGGCTGCTTGGCATGTGTTGCTTTAACTGGGCATTAGTGCAACCAGGGTTCTCTCTAGCCTCATGTTCTGCAGAGAGATTAGTTCCTTTATAGATAGGACAGATGGCACCAGAATGGGTGTAGTTTACAGCAGACCAAAGGAGAGCTTTGCTATTATTTCAAAGTTCAAAGTGGGAGTCTTATAACTCCAAACTTCCTGGTACCAGAGCTATCCTGGGCAGAGAGCATGAGTCCTTCTAATGAAGTCCTGCATAATGCTGCTGTAGCTCTGAAGTAGTTCACCTACTTCCACTGAACTGTGCATAAAAACCCACAATGTTGTTGTAGTGCATAGCTAATTTAACATCTGAATTGCTCATCAAAGGTAAATCCCCTAGCTTAACATTCACCACTGCATGAGCATTTTTGCAGATTAAAGGCATCTACACACACTTACCCATTTCTTGCCTTAGTCCAGTGTCTGCTCAATGCTAAGCCATCACTGTTATTATTAAGAGAAAGTTGATCTTTGAATAATGAAATTCGATTCTGTTTTTTTGTCTTATGCCTAAATTATAAGCAAAATCGGGCAAAACCAGTTTACTGAAGTGTTCAGCATTGCTGGTGTTAAAACCCAGTTTCCTGTTTTTTCCATGGTTGTCAAACCACATTTTGTTTTGGATGAGGTATCTGATATTGGTCTCCACTGATAATTTGGTGACATGGGGGAGAAAGGGAAAGCCTGACTTAAAATGGCTCATGTTTTCTAGGGACAAGATTAAGGAAAAAAATACATAATTTTGTCTGTGTAAAAAAATCCACTAACTTTTTATTTAAATTGATCTTAAGATCCAGTCTTAGGAACAGAAACCTGATCTATGGCAGTGAAAAGACTTACACATCAGGGATGTGCTATTTGCCACTCAAAGAAATGTCAGTCTAAACCTGTTATTAGTCAACTGCTATTTGCACTTGTGGGTAGAGACTTAAAAGTCAAACTACCGGTAGTCCTGTAATGAGTTACCATGTGCAAATTCCTCTTAGCTTCTCATGGTGGCTGTGCCATTGTGCCTCCATCAGTCCTGGCTGGAGCTGTGTCTCTAAACCACGGCCTGCAGAGCTTAGCCCATGCCTTGGCTTGGCTGTGCTGCTTCAGTGAATAGCATATTTGCCTGCCATCCAAGAAATACACTCTGGTTGATCCGAAACCATCAAGAATCAGATCAAATACTTGCACCTGGCTTCAGGGTGAAGACAAGTGAAAGCGTCAATTCCTCTTGTTGCCTAGTGGCTCAGGGGAGGGCTCATATACAGAATGTTGTTGAATGTCAGTTTAGTGTCTGCCTCTACCATGGAAAGCCAGGTGAAGACAGAGGAAAAACCTAGCTTTCCTTTACCCTCCTTGGTGAAGTAAGGAAACCTTGCAGCTATGCTGAAGCATAGAGTATGCAGAAGGAATCTTTCAGTCCCTCTTGCTCAAAGTGTGGCACTTATATATATATATATTTTTTTTTTTTTCTCGGTAGGAGGGAAAGCACCAAGGAGATAGTTTTCATCATATACTAATGATAAGAAATCTTACTGAGATTATTCCAATTAATAGTTAAACATTTCTAAATACAGTAGGGGAGACTTGAGATGCAAAGTTAGGAGCACCATACCCTGAACTGTACCATCTGGTGATATTAGGTGTGGAAGAAGAGCCTGGGTCTCTCTGTAGTTGTCACATACCAAAAACCAAAGGCTCCTCGGTTAAAAGGCAGGAAGCTATAGCACTGTCTCCTTGTTCTTCATTTTGTTCTGTTTGGTTTTTTTGTTTTCAATGCTGTAAGTGGAAATGAAAGGTTTTCTAGTCAGTAAAAATGCAGGTGAATATAATTTTTCAGGTTAATAAAAGGAACAGAAAATTTTACATTTTCCCACAGATCAAACCACTTCTTTTATTGATTTTTCTGGTTTTTACACTAAACCAAACCAGCTTTATCCAGAGATGGACTAAGTTGCCAGCTTGTGACTGTGTGCTCCCCATAGTGGGTGAAGTATATTCCATCCCCTCACAGATCCATTATTGCCCACCAGGTGCAACTGCGCAGGGTGATGCAGAGAAGGTTTTCTGCAGCTGAGACCTGTAGGGCAAGGCTGGGCCTCCTGCAATTCCAGCTCTCCACTAGCCCAAATCAAGGTGGGAGGAAATAATTATATAGTTATTTTGTAAATGAAACAATAGAACTTCTCCCTATCTCATGCTTCTAATGTGTTTTGTCTTGCTGGCAAGCATTGTAGAGAACGGGAATATCTGTGACTTGGGAAGAGCCTGGTGTTACTTGAGTGGCAGCTGAGACTTGGTGATGATTCCTGGCAACTAAGGTTGAAGAAGACTCAGCTTCAGATCTGGGAAGACAGTGGATGCAGAATAGATTTGGTGGGATATGGGAAACTGCGTGTTGAGAGGCTGCCTAAGGAAAGCAATTCAATCAATTAATTCATCAGTGGTACTAGAGTAGAAACAAACTGGGAGCAGGGAAATCGGTGATGGAAAAAGCACCAAGTCTTACTAGGAGATAAAATACAGGATGAGAAAAGGAAAAAACTGGAGAAAAAAAGATCAAGTAAAGGAAGAACCGAGTGGGACAGGGAGAGGAGTAGCATAAGGAAAAGACTATGATGAGTAGTCAGAAAACAGAGAGCAGGGAAGGTGAAGGCTATCAGCAAAATGTCCAATATTATGAATTTTGAAGAGATGAAGATTTAGCCAGAAGGGACAGAAGAAGATGAGAGCTTTGTTGCAAAGCTTGTGGAATGGAGAGTAAAAGATGAAGACAGAAAAATTAGACGTGTAGGAAAAAACAAGTGCAACCTGAACAGGGAGGAGTGAAGAATGAAAATAGGAAAGTGTGAGGCAGTGGACAGAGACGTGTGTGCCCCACTGCATAGTCTGTGCTTGAGCATGGGTTGGAGTTCAAACTCATTGAGTTTTGCTATTTCTACACCAGGGATGGATTGTCCATTACCATTGTCCCATACTTCCTATCACTCTCCCTGAGATTAACACTGAAGTCACAAAGTGTGATACAGGAGAATTCCTGTCTCCTTCATAGTGCACAATACATCTGTCCTGGGGGAGTCAGGGATGTGAGGCGGAGTGAAGAGGACGTCCCCTGTGGGTCCAGGACCTTCCCCTTGCTCAGTGTCTTGTTCTGAAGCCGCAGTCTCCAGAAGGAAAGGATTGCACTAAGAGCGAGCACAGCATGTGGTGAAGGTGGTCACATGCTGGCCTGGGAAACTGTGCTTTATCCTCCTCTTTGCCACAGAATTTCTGTGCGGTGCTGGGCAAATTTTTGAAACCTACCTTTTCAGAGGTGATGACCAACTGGGTACTCCTCGTATTACGCATGTGTGGGTGGAGATTTCGGGTCTGACGTGAAGGAGTGCTGAAGTTCTCACAGCAAAAGCTGAGGTAATGCGTACTGTGCTTTGGAGACAGAAAGTAGAGTATTCAATAAACTGAGAAATCAGGTCCTAGGGAGTACAGAGAAGTAGTGGAAACTTTTGACCTTAGTCACTTTGTGCTTCAGTTCCCTCTGTGTAAAATGTGGATTGTACTACCCCCTCATGCTGCAGGGGTTATGATCAATGATTAGCTAACATTCAGAGATACTCGGATGCTTTAGCGATGAGGCAAGAGCAAGAGTCTCTGAGTAATTTTATTTTCAGAGCCTTTTTTTAGGAGTAGGGTGTGAAGCTAGACACCGAGCAGAGGGGCGGACACAAAAGCCCGAAGAGCTGCTCACCAAATGACTAGCTGTGCAGCCTGTGCATGCAAAGAGATGGTAGTGAGGTGGAAAAAAGTTATTGTGAGATCATGAAAGGACTCTTTCCTAAGGTAACTTAAATTCTGGGGTTTCCTACCCTGAGTGTTTGATTTGTAAATGTTTGATGAACATTTTTTTGGTGCAGTGTAAACACCTGTTAGCAAGCTGTTTGGGGAAGTGGACATTTCTCTCTGCTTGTAATGCAAGATGAATGAGGCTTTTCTTGTCACAGGTGTTGGTGAATAGATTTTATATTAATTCAGCAATCCTAATTACTATGTTGATATTCATAGTAGTGGGTCTGTAGAACAGGAGACAAGTATCATGACCATTTTACAGATCTATCAAGATTTGAAATGAGCACTGGAGAATTGCAAACAAACCCTGAATTCCTGCATCTTGCCTTTCCCCCCAAAGATCAAACAAGGCATGCATTTTTGTTCCAGTCACACTGGGTTAGAAACACTGCATAAATAAACAGACCTGGAGTTTACCTTGGAGTCTGGTGGTTAACTCCCTGTTTAGCATAAATAGGGTCAGGTCTGGGATGAATAATTATTTAGGAACAAAAAGGAGGTTAGAGGCAAAATCCAGGCTTGATATTGAAGGAAAAGTAAATGAATTTTGATTTTACAAAAAATCTGTGGGGTCTGGTTGGGTCTGATTTGATGGAATCAAAAGGGCTTCTGGTATCAACAGCTCGAAGCCAGGACAAGGATGAGGGGTCTGGCTTTGAAATTAAAGGCAGTTTCCTAGAACTGACATTCACCTGTACATTACTGAGGAAAAGGGTACTCCTTTTGATTTTACTGAGAACATGTGGAATCCCCTCTGATAGCTGATAATGAAACTGTAACTGATAGTTTTTAAGTCACACTTTTGGTGGTTTGTTTTTTTAACAAACTCCTGTGAGTCACAGGAATCTGTGAGGCCAGTTGTGAGCAAGGGGAGAAAAAAAGAAACACTCTACAATGTAGGTCAATAGTTATCGAAAAGTCAGTGGAGAAAACATAAAAGCCTCAAACCATAGGTCCTTACCCTAGTCACTATTTTGGGTTCAGAAATATTTAATTTCTGAGCAAAAAAGAACCCAGACCTTTGTTTTCTTCTCCCCCGTGAAAATAAGATCAGAGTGAAATTTATTCCAAATGTCATTGTGGCCTGTAGATTCAGAACAATGAGTCCAACACCATATAGGACATTTATTAATATTTAGTAACATTTTAAAGCTCAATACATACCATTTTCCTGGTGTCTTTTCTCACTAGTGGCTTCTCCTGGTCTCAGACATGAGTTTTCTCTTTACATACTTTGTATTTATAGCAGGAAGAGCAATGTCTTTTCTCTCCCTTTTTTCTGAAGTTTTTATAATATTTAACAATGTGGCTTAAAACTAAGGCCATAGCTTTCTTTAATTTCACTGTGGAAGTAATAAGTAAAAGGACAATATAAAAGTATCTACATCCTTTCCAAGGCAAACACAAGACAGTAGTCATTAAATTAAGGGATTGTGCTCTTTCTTTCCTTCTCTTCTGCAGCTCTACCTACAGCTGAAATGGTGAGCCTGACATCAGCTATTGGAAAATGTTTAATATTAGCTATTCTGTGAGCAGAAAATGCTGCAGGCCTTGACGTGTCATTTTTCTTCAATCACAGCATGTATCTCCTTTAGACAACTGATTCTCTGCTGTGTTTGCTGTTGTGGCTTATTAGGATTTGCCCACAACAAGCACTGTCAATCAAGACTGGTACCTGTGGTATGGAGGAGGCAATAGGTGTGAGCAGCTGCTGAGAGGTATGTTGAGATCTGGAAGAGAACACAGAAGTAGTAAGTTCAAGGAGGTATAAAGTTCTAAGATTAATCTCAAGCTATTAAGAACACTATTAATAAGGTTTTATCACAGATATACTGTTAGGGAGCTTGTAACTTATCGGGTTAAACTTCTGGAAGATTTTCTTTCTGTCATACCTTCTCCAGCATTTTTTTTTTTTTTAAGGATTTAGCAGCTGGACTGCTGATTTTAATTATTTATGATGTTGTTTCTAACACAGTCCATTTGAACATCTGGAATATTATCTGGAAGAGCATATCTATTTTTATAGTGGCCTAGTGAATGCAGACACACGAACTTAAGCCCTAAACTATTTTTTAAAGAACTATGTAAAAAGTGGGGAAGCTGTGCAGTGTAGGTAGAGTTATAGCTTATCTGAATAGCTGATATAGTTGGAAAAATAGAGGAAAAACTGAATGCATAAGCCCTTCTTCCACTTTAAAATGGAAGATTCAGTTTTCAAAAATGGTAGGGCATATTTATAGGTTGGACAAAATGTCTTTCTCTGAGAGATTTAAAGGGCAGAACAGAAAACTTTGGGCTGAAAGAAGATCAGTTTAGAAGGCATCTTCTAAAAGAGACAGGGCCATGTGCTAATGGTAGAAAAAGGCAAACAAACCGCAGGAGCTGAAAGGCAAAGCTAGACAAGTTCAAATGAGAAGTTAGCTTCTCATAGCTAAATTATAGTTAATCGTTATGGGAACAAATACAAGATGAAGCCAAGATCTCTTGAATGTCAAATCAAAACAGGAGATCTCTCTGAATGAAAAGCATCAGTCAGACATCACTGAATGCAACTAATTATACTCAGCACAGGAGTGACTAGGAGACATGTAACACTGTGATTGGCAAATGATTGGATTGCCCCTCTTGGCCTATCACTCTCTGAGGCTGTTGGTGATTACTTTGTTGAAGAACACATAAACCTCCCACTGTTTAGATAAATGAGCCACAGACCCAACCCCACACATTTTCTTTGAGGAAAACGGGCTGGAAGATATTGTCAGAAATAGCTAAATTACTTGGAAGTCCAGATCCCACCTTCAGAAGTGTCCTTTGTCTCATCTGCACTGAAAAGTTCAGATTATTGTTAGTATGAACTGGCAATGTATCCTTGTGGCAAAGATGTCAGGAGATGCCATCCCAGGAGATGTCTATCAGATCCAGCAGTGGAGGAGGGGATCCTTCCCATCTGCTCAGCACTGCAGACACACCTGGAGTGCTGGGTCCAGTTCTGGGCTCCCCAGTACAGGTGGACTTTCTGGGATGAGACCAGTGAAAGGCCATAAAGATGATGAAGGGATGGAGCATCTGTCATATGAGGAGAATCCATGTGAGCTGGCACTGCTTAGCCTGAAGAAGAGAAGGCTCAACAGGATCTCATGAATGCGTACCAATACCCATACAGGAGGAAGAGGGAGCCAGGCTCAGCTCAGTCGTGCTCAGTGACAGGGTGAGAGGCAGTGGGCACAAAATGGAATACAGGAAAGTCCACTTAAACATAAAAAAATGATTTTTTACTGTGAAGGTGATCAAACACTGGAAGTTATTGCCGGGAGAGGCTGTAGAGTCTTCACTCCTTGAGAAATTCCAAACTCAACTGGATACAGTGCTGAGCACCCTGCTCAAGCTGATCTTCTTCTGAAGTGGGTGATGTCTACCAGATGGTCACCAGAGGTGCCTTCTCTCCTCATTGACTCTGGGACTCTGGTGAAGCTGGTAAAGAGGGGAATTCAGACAATAAATTACAGCCTGATGGATTTCTTTGTCTGGTGAACCTTGGTTTGCAATAATCACATACAAGTATCACTCTCCATACTGGTCTTGCTGGATGCAGGTGCTGGCAAATAACTGCGTTGTCTCATACTAAAATATTATTGATATTCGTTGTGCAATGTGTGTTGATAAATGAATAAACACAAATATATTTATATGTACAAAATATTGTTTCATACCAATGCAACTTTCTTCAGTTAAGCAGCTGGTAATTTAAAAAAAAAGTATTTTCTATTGTCAGACTCTTTGCCAGCACAACTATGTTGGCAGAAAATCACCTCTTTTATCATGATGTCTGTACTGATTAAAAATAGAGAAATGTATACTAAAGACCCAAGTATCTAGAGAAGACATGTTTACGCAGCTGTGAAGGTGTTCTATGCTTCTGTGGTGCAGGAAAAGACAAAAATTATACTGATAGAAGTTATGTCCTTAATAAGCTATGTCTGAAGCAAGAATTGTACAGTTTCAGTAAAAAGCGCACCCCTAATTTAACAAAGTTAGTTGCCAAAAGTTCTGGGGTTGCCTGAGGAGTGAAGTGACTCATTTTTCCTTTTTTTTCCTTTTTTTTTTTTTTTTAATTTGGACACTGCATCTAGTGAGAGGGCTGTTGAAATGTGGATATTTCAAACATATCGTGCAATTGGATTAGCTGAGGTGAAACAGACTTGGATTAGCTGAGGTGAAACAGACCTGTGTGTGCAGACATCGAATATGAAGTCTCTTTACCGACATATGCAGTCTCTTAAAACACGTGTAGAATGAAACATCATCTTGTTAACCCACTCAAAAAAGGAAAAGACATAGCTCTTCCCTGTAGAGACTGTGTCCACAGAGCACTTACGGATTATAAAGGTGTGCTCACTTTCAAGAAAATGAAAAATGGTCAAATTGGGTAATAAACACCCTTGTACAGCTATGTTTTAACTGAATGAGACATACACAAAAATAGTAGTCTTCTTTGGAAGCTATATAGAAGATTCTGTTTTTAATATAATGTAGCTAGTAATTATTTTTAGATGGCTACCTTTGCCACTCAGATCTTCAAAGATTATCGTTTACTTTGGGGTGTCTTATTTTTTGTGTTCTGGACACCCAAAAGAAACTCGAGGAAGGGCACTCATGCAGCACTGTAGAAGAATCTGATTGCTTTAAGTACCACTCAGAAAGACACACCAAACAAAGGCAAATGAGATGGCTAGTCGGCTTTGAATGGTTTGCCCCTCAAAGGAATGGATTTCTAGATGCACAATGGCAAGCATTACTACTCGGTTGTTGAAGCTTAATCTCTATGGATTTCAAACACAAGTGTTTAATACCTCTGCCAGCCGTTGTCATTTCCCTGCCTGGGGAAATGGGTAGTTTTACCCTGTGAGAGTTGCCTCTGACCAGTAGTATGGCAAGGCTGCCATGGCTGGAGGAGGAACATGTGTGATCCTCCTGTTCCTATTTTATCAGTGGAGGAGAGTTTGCTGCTGCTACATACTGCTGTTACATGCTTGAAAAGTTGCACAGGAATTCAGATTGGTGATGGTGCATCGAGGTAATATGTGCTAGATTGCAAAGGTCCTGTCAGAGTGGCTGTAAGCAACAGTGCTTTTCTCCTAGCAGGCGCATGTTTACAGAATTAAAAGAGTTAAGTGGGAGATGCTGATCCTGGAAAGAAGGTCAAACCACTTTCATCCTTTCCTATTGCCTCCCTTTGTTTCCACAGCATTTATGACTTTCTCTGCAAATAACAAACCTGCTGCTGCAGACCTTCAGTCTCTCTTAACTGTGTAGATTCCTTTCATACCTGGCCACAACAGACCAGTTGTTGCTTAGGGACAGCTGTTGACATCCAACCCATTTTATTCACCTCAGTTACATGACCAGCGTCACCCCAAAAGGGATGTATCTGATTCACTTGCTGGCATAGTCACGTCAAGGGATGACAGATTGAATTAAGTGATATGTTGTGTTTCTGTATTCTGCTCTGTGTTCCATAGAATGGCCCATCCTTGCTGCTCTTGTCTGAAGTAAAATTGTGTGCTGAAGATACATGCATGTGGGAATGAAAAGCCTCTGGAGGGAATGAAAAGGCCCACGATATTCTAAGAAATTGATGGCCTTTGGAACTGGAGAGTGTAGTGGTCAGTCCTCTCAGCCCACTTTTTGTACCACATGTGGGAGGATCTGCCCACGCTTGTGAATGTTTTTATAGGTACAGGCTAATTTAGTATTGCTTGAGTGCTTTCTTCTAAGCAGTATCTTCTTTCTTTCTTTTTCTCTCTCTCTTTTTTTTTTTTTCTTGAAGGGGAATGCCAGACTTGACTAACAAAGTCAAGAGCAGACTAAATGTTTCCTTAACAGGAAGCCGCTAGCTCTCCACTTAGCAAGTGGGGAGGAAAAGCCTTTAAAACTGTTCAAACTTTCTTATGCAAATTTCAGTTACACAGAAGTTTTGGGAGAACTTATTCAACTGTAAATTGAACAGTGTCTCAGTCATTATAAATCCATGGTACACAAAACTCTGTGCAGCAACACAAAGAAATCTAAAGGTGAGGGGGCTTTCAGGACTCCCAGGGTGTTGTCTCATTGTTTCCATCTGATCTTTTTGTTTTTTGTTTTTTTTTTAATCTGAGGATAGTATTTTTCTAAGAAAATTATTAAAAGGGCTTTGAAGCAAAAATAGAGCATTGAAAGGCAAAGTGAGCAACCCCCTAGAGAAACCTGACAGTTTCTCAAATGAAGGCATTTACTACAGTTGTAGCCAGATAGCTTTTGAGTGGCAGACAATTTTTATCTCCAGACTGTTTTGCCTTGGACTTGGCATCTGTATGCATACTTTCTTTGTGACCTTGGTGGGGCTGATCACTTCACACAAAGATAAGCAGATGAGCAGTGATTGAGGCCTTAGTCAGCAGCAAGATACCATCAGTGGGTAAAGCAGAAAGAATGATAAGTGAGAGATAGGCCATTGTTAACAAATTGTCTTCTCTCATCAGTCCTCATTATAAAAAGGAGCCTTATGGATGTGAAGCAGTTCTGGTGAATTAAAGAGCCACTGCAGTTGCGATAATGGCCTTCCTAGAAAAGCAAGTGTTGGTACCAAGCTCTCTTCCCTGGACCTCTGCAAGTCTCTTGCAGAGAGGTGCAGAAAATTGTTGTGTTGATTTCCATTGGACTTTGTGGAAGAGTCTGCAGAGGGGCAGGGGCCTTGGTGTGTGTTTGGTGTTGCTTTTTAACTGCACTGTCTGGCACATTGCTCCCAGAGCATTGTGTGCCTGGCCCGATGGCTGTCAGAGAGAGAAACTAATGTTTTCAAGGCCAAGTTTAACAGGCTTTATGCTTTGGCTCTAAGTTTATACAGGCCAGCATCTAGTGATCCTAAGGAACAAATACCATAGATAAGTTTTGGGACAGCAGGGGTATGCCTCCTCCCTTCACCTTCTATTCCCCTACTGTCAGGAAAGCAGGCAGTATCGTTTACAACTAGAGGATGCCTTTTACATTTGAGTGAGCAACCTGTGGCTGAGGTATCTGCCTGTTCAAAGCATGTACAAAGCCAGGAGGGTGTTGCTTCTTGAGCTAATTCTTCAGGGCAAGAAATGCAGTCTGTCATTTTTGCTCCAGGACCAGTTTCCTCAGCTTCACTGACCAAAGGTGCAGTTTAATCGTGGTGACATGGGCATACATCTGCATGAGGAATATCTGCCTACACACTGGCTCTTGGTGTGCAATACCAGGCTTATATTCTTGCTTCTGCTGTGGTATCTTTATTCAAATAAGGATGGTACTCTCGTTTGTGAAGTCTGTTGAGCGATGTGGATGAAAGAGTGCACAAGGGTAAGGAATTGTGAAAAGGCTGAACTCGGTGCTGACCTGCTGCAGCCTACGATGTGTTACTGTGCTATGGGTACATTGTGACAGCTGTAATCCTTGTTAGATAAGGAGAAGGATGGCCTGTTTACTCACTTAGCTCATGTTCTTGAGGAAGCAACCACTTTTATCCATGTGGCCGACATCTGAGAGAAAATATCATTCTCTAAGGAATTGAAAGTCCTTTTTGGTACATAGGAGAATTTTATTCCCTAACAGATAAGCACAGCACTTGTTACTGAGAAATAACCTTGACCAAATAGTCTGTCTCTAGGTGTCTTTAGCTAGGTCATCTTACAGCCACACATGCCACACATCAGCAGATAAAGTGCTTTGGGCCTTGATGGAGGGTGGGAGATAGTTAAGGAAAGTTCTGGGTACCTACAGATGGCACTCACATAGCAGCAGTGGAAGCAATTACTCAGGAGGCAGCCCTATTTTTTTTTTTTCTGACTCATTGCTGATCATTTACCTCTGCCTGTTAGACAAACTGTGTTGCTGCATAGTTACTATCTTTTTGATGGTGTTTAAAGCTGAAGTTTTAACACTTTTTAGTATCAGCAGAGGCTGCAGTGCTTTTTGCAGTAGCAGGTTGAGATGAGTTTTTTATGGGTCATGATAGACAAAGTAAGCAACCTGGCATTCAGATGTGATCTGTCCTACCCCTGCCATGAGTCTGGACCTCACAGACCTCAGCTGACTCTGACAGAAGCCCCTATTACCTGTTCCGATGCACCTGCAATGATAAGGCTTTCACACTTGCTGTTGGAAATCTGGCCCAGCAATTCCTTAGTTTTAATGACTGGGAATGTGTCCTCATGTTTACCTTACAGCTCCCTAACTTGTTCACTCTGCAGTTGGAGCCAAGTAGTATAAACATCATTTGGTACCAAATGCTTTCACTTTGCAGGAATTAAGTGAATGATTCTTTTTCCCATTAAAAAAGTGTGGAGAAGTTAGGTATTCATAGTGCAAATACCTAGTTTCAGACTTTGCTTTCCATTTTCATAATGAAAAACCAACTAAGAGAACCCACCACTGCAGGCTGGATGTCTCAGGTGCTCCTGTGCCCCTGACCCAGAGTTAGAACCAGTGGCAGCATCAAGCGTTAAATCCCATGTCACTGGCGCATGGGGTCACTGTGGCTGCTACCAGTCCTGGCAGGGGCCAGTTCAGTCAGCAGGGCTGCAAGACACGGCAGCGCCTTTGCTTTGGCATTTCACATGTCTTCAGCAAAGCTGGAGGCTGTGGCCATGGAGGTGGGTTAGAGCATGTGTGGGCAACTGAGTCACTCTGTGGGTGGTGGGAGGGCAACGGTAACCTTTGGTCACCTTGTTCTCACCCACCCATCCCCGAGCATTCTCTCACCGTGTCCTGGGTGATGAGCACTGCAGAAATCAGGTGTATTTCTCATTTTGATTGCATGAGGAACAAGTAGTTCCTAACGGAGGTCAGTGGTTTCACCAGGGCCGGGCAGTGGCATTCAGCATGTCCCACGACACATCAGGTGGGTGATCATGGTGGGTTGCTGATGGCAGGTGGGGTTTGGGGCACAGCCAAGGCAGCACAGTGAGACGAGGAGTAGTATGAAGCAAGTCAGGATGCCACATTCCTGCCATAGTCATGCCAGCAAAACTTTTTAGGACTTCCCACAGAAACCAACACAAACAAGGTTAATATCTCTTTTGAAAGCCTTCAAAGAGCTTCAGAACAAGTCCTACACCCCCTCCTGTCCTATAGACTTATCCTTTGCTTCACTTTTACCAACCAGATGGTTAAGCAAAGAGCTGGATCCTGAATAAATCAAAACAGCTCAGTTGAAGTCAATAGCAGAGCTATGTTTAGTACCACTGCGTAGAACAGACCCCAAATTGAAAATTAATTTATTACCTGCCTGAATATAAGTTCATGGTTCAGGTCCTCACTTTCCTGTACTGTCCCATCCTGCTAAAGATGTCACCAGGCTGGTTTGTCTTGTTTCAGCATGAATCTGGCCATAGTTTTTGGTGTTGTAGGTCATAATCAGCAGCCACTGCCTGCATAGAAATTCACTTTTTAATTTGTTCTTTCAAGGGTGGTCACTTTGAAGGTGGTCTTCTCCATACTCAGCAAAATTCTGTCCTCAAGTATCAACTTCAAACATATGCATATATCATAAATCCACTTGTATATTGATTCATTCCTGTGCCTCTGCTTAATTTAACAAGAATTTTGCATTAGCCAAACTGTTGTAATTGCGTAATGGCAGAAAAAACATAAGAAAACCAGTTGCATCATTTATATTGCACAATTACCAATATTCCTTGATGTATCTATTTCTTGTGTATCAAGTATGTGTCAATTTCACAAGAACTGACTGCTGCTTCACTGAAAGTGACTTTTAGCGATATTACCAGGGAAAAACACTATTATTTTTCATTTCCCAACAACAACCGATTTAGTTATTGTAATAGCTGAAATGGAGATATATTTACCAGGATCTCCTGATGACTTTTTTAGCATAAGTGGATCATTTCCACTAAGTAAGGTCATCAGTCCTGTTGCAAAAGTGGCTGGTTCCAGCTGGACACATAATGACTAATTTTTAATGAAAGTTTTTTGCAAGTGTGTTGGTTTGCTCATTTTCACTCTGTACTGACTTTCTGCATTTTCTACTGTTTTGACAAAAGCTCCACAGTTTCTGAAGTGCGGCTGTTTTCTGCTCAGCTCTGTTTCTAGCAGTTGCCTAAAAAGCATTCTAAAGCTCTAAAGGAAAAAAACCGATTCTTCTCCTTTCTTTTTGGGTTAACCCATTTTTGACCTGGCAAACATAGGTGTGATTTAGGTGATTGCCAGCTACACCGGAGGGCTTGTTCAGCTTGCTGCTGCCAGGGCCAGAGTCTGATCTCATGAACATTGTTTTTACAGGCGTGTGACTCTGCTGACGTCCTTTGGCTTCCTGTTCGGTGAGACTGCACTTTGCATCCTCGGCTTCAGGCACAACCTGGACTTTCTTAGACTTGTTTTTGTTTTATCAGCCCTTCCCTGCCTGTGAATAACATTTGGTTGTGATCACAGCACGGGGTGGCTGCAAGGAGGGAGGGTCCCCGCTGCTGCAGCCCTTTCAGTGGCAGCAGTGTGGGTGAGGTAGCTGTGTGTGAGAAGGAGAGGGAGCAGGTTTCAGACAGTTTCTGGTAACATGCAAGACATGCAGTGGGTGGTTATTCATGTCCTCAACACCCTTAAACCTTCAGATTACGAGTGGGTTGAATCCTATCAGGTCATAGGCATGTTATAAAAATAAACACAGACCTGTGAGTTGGATAGATTACTGGTGAGGGGGCAGTAGCATGGCTAAATCAGATCATTCCTCTTTCTGCTAAATACTGAGAGCAAAACAAACTGTTCCCACTGCCAGGCTCTGAGGCTTTGCCTCCCCTTTTGCTGGCACTGGTGCTGTATGACATCTCTTGGATGGTCACACCAAGGAGGGGTCCTGCCCATGCTGAACTTTCCAAGTACACTTGAAAGTGCTGAGCACTGTTTTCTGGTGCCAGACTAGAATAACAACAGTGGGCTAGTGAGGAACTTCTCTTAGAATTACTGAGTCCAGAAATCAGTGTCATGCCTGCCCATTATTTTATTTTTGAGGTATTAGGGAGCGCAGTAGATGGAGGGGAGAGATTATCCTCCTCCGCTCAGGGCTCATCAGACCAAATCTAGAATACCATGTCCAGTTTCATACTCTCTCCCTTAAATACAGGAAAGCTGGGGCATGTTCAGCAGTGGGCCACAAGATGTTAGAGGCTGGAGCACTTGCCCTGTGAGGAGAGGCTGAGGGATTGGGTCTACTTCGGAGGCAGAGAGGTCTTTGGAAGGACTTGAGCGTGACCCCCCAGAAAGGTCAGCAAGAAGATGTTGCCAGAATCTTCACAGCACTACACACTGGGAGGACAAAAGAGAAGGGACTGAAGTTGAAACAAGAGTGTGAGGCTGGATATAAGAATACACTTCTGAGGACAGTCGAGCACTGGACCAGGTCACCCAGTGAGGTTGTGCAGTCTCTGTTCTTACAGATCTTTTTCAAGACTGGTCAGACAGAGGCCTGAGCGACCTGGTTTGTGCTTACAACTGTGTCTGCTTTGAGCAAGAGGCTAGAGTAGAGACTTTTCAGCATCCCTTCCAGCCTGATACCCTGTGATACTATGTCTAGGTATCCCACAGTCAGAAGATCATGAAAAGTTTCAGAACTGGGTGAAGGGTTGAAAGGTAAAAAAAAAAAAATGCATTTTGACCACTCTATCCACATTTGACCAACTGATTTAGCTCCAGTCCAGCAGCAATGATACTCCCTCTGATTTCTCTAAACAAGATCAGACCGTGGGCTTGTGTAAATGTTGGTTTGGCAGCTCAAATTTTAGGATGAGCTCAGAGAACATGGGTGCTGGGCAGAGGGGATGATGTACTCACTGCCTGAGGAGGTTCTAATGCTAAAGGAGGGCTTAATCAAATGGGAATGCCCAAACCTCTTGGGATGCCTTGTAGGTTAAAGGTAGGAACAGAAATTCAGCTTTGCCCAGAAAGTTATATCCAGTGGTATACCCCCAGTAGGTAAGCTGTTGATACGCACAGGTACAAAGCATGTAGCATTGACCAATTTTGACAGTTTGATACTCTGCAGAATACAAAATCAATATTATAGCACAGCATTAAAATAACTGCAGTTATTTGCAGTATTTCACTTTCTAATCTGAAATCAATTGTGTGTAAATTCAGCACTGAGACTAAGGCACCCCAGCTGCCTGTGGGGCAGTTACTGGGCTCAGTGGTGCCACTGTATCATATTTCTTCCTTCCTTACAGATCAGAAACTCAGTGTGGGTCTGTCTCCTTACTGTAGACCCCAGTGCTAAGTAGGCAGCAGCAGCCAAGAAAAGTCACCGTGTTTGTGTGTTGGTGGGGTTTTTTAATGAATGCAGGAATTACCACAACTGAATGAATAATTCATTCATAAAAATGATGCTTGAAGAGGAAACGTGCTTCTCTGTTATTCTTGGAAATTGTTAACCCAGTTGCTTTTTTTTGCCTTTGCTGTGGTGGGACCTGGCACTGACTGTCACTGACAGCTAGCAAGTTTGTGCTCAGTGAAAGTTTGTGAGTGGCGGGGAGGAAAGGTGCAGGTCTTCTGGGGATGAGCCCTGTTCCACAGTCACTGGTGGCTTTTGTGGGTGTTCTCAGAAAGTCCTGCTGGGCGTCCGGGGTGACTCACTGGCAGCTGACTGAACGCAGGCAGGAGGCCAACAGCGCCAGCACAACTGGAAAGTACAGAGCCATCCCAGTGTGTGCCAGAAAAAGGAGAAGATGACATGCAGCGATGTGTGTCTGCCTGTCTTGTCTGTCTGTCACAAGGCTAGAAAAAACGTGACTCTGTATTCCTTGTAGGATTTATGGGAGCTTGGTGCTGTGAAGTCACCTTTATTCTTGCAAGAGGGACTGTCACATGGTCACACAGAAATGGGAGGAGCTATTCCAGGCTTTCTTCAGGTTTCTTGGCATACCAAATTTACTGGGACACACATGGTATTAAATCCTTTCGTGAGTACAGTGTACTTCAGCATCCCTTAGGATCACGGTCAAATTTACTCTATCAAACCTACCCACTCCCTTATGAAGCTCCTCTTGCTGCTTTCTGGGAGGCAAGTGATGGATACCCAAAGGGATAATGTACGTGGTCATAAAGGGGTAGGGGTCTAAATATAGTCCAAGTCTTATCTCCTTCACTGGGGGCTCTGAAGAGCACATTAGGATAACTGGTTCTGCATGTTCACCCTGGAATTCATGAAGCCTTTTTCCTACAGAGCAGTCAGTGCCTTCAGCCTTTGTGACAGATGGTCTCTGACTGGAGATCTTCCTGTGATGGGCTTCTTTATAAGGTGTCCCTTCTCTGTGGACTTGCTGGTACTCGAGGAAGATTACCCTCCTGACAGAGCATTCCTTCAGCCCCTGGGCTGCTCACTGAGCCAAACAGCCTCTTCCCATAGATCTGGCAGAATTTAGTTTTTTTCAAAACTCTAGTCTCTGCACGCTGTGGTTGGCACTGGCCACCAGGCTCAGGGCTGCTGGACAGGGTATCTCTGAGTGAGGGGGCAGGCAGGAAGGGCAGGAGAGAGAGGCAGAAAAACAGACACACACTCCTGGTACTTTTTGAAAAAAACGAGGTGAATGGCTGCTGGGAGTTACCCCAGGTAGGATCTTGTTGCTGCCCCCAGAACCCTGCCTAGGTATAGCTGCAGTTAGCAGTCCACCAGCAGCACATGCTGGTGGCTTACACTATCAGGCCTTACCATAGCCCTGCCTGGACATCCCAGGGCCAGGTCTGACATTGGTTCCCTTCACCAGGCCTGATCATGACCCTCACCCACATGAGACATCCTGTCCGTATTCCTGGGGAGTTTCCCAGTGCTGAATCCTTGCCAGTTCCTTCCTGGCCCTGGATGCCCATGCTTATTAGCCAGGAATGAGGAGTCACTGGTGCTTGTCCCTAGCTGCAGCTGAGCCTTGGTATTTCAGTGCGCACCACCTCCCAGCCTCGGCTCCCACTGACACCGAAGTTATTCATCAAAGGGAGGAAAAAACTCTTCCTCTGGGGAAATGCTGGGGCACGGCTTCAGCATGATACAATACAGAGCAAACAGTGATTCAATTTTGATTCAAAGCCCCTGCTGAAGGAGAAGGACAACTTGGCTTTACCTCTTTTTACCTTGAAAGGGCAGTTTTCCACCAGTGTCACATCCTGGGAGGGATGAGAACACTCCTCCTCCTTCCCCAAGGTCAAAAGTGGGAGGGTTTTGCAAGGGAAGTCCATTGAAATGCCAACAAAATCCACAGGTGCCTTTCAGGTCATGCACCGTGACTCAGATTGCATGGAAAATGCTACAAGGTGCTTTCTGGGGTCAGAATGCAGGTATTTCTGCTTCCAATGAGCAAGCTGAAAAGACTTGCTGTAGTACCACAGCTGGTCTTGCTGGTAGACACCGTGAGATCCCCACAAGTGATACTCAGGGACAAGCCTACAGGGAGAAAGTTTACATAATCGAAGTGCAGGCTGGGTTTGTTGAATCACCACTTAAGTTGCTGTCCTAATATGGTCAGGACATAAAACTCTAGAGTTTAAAGAGGGAACTGACACAAGTGTTTAGGGATGAAAATAATGAAGTGTTCCTTTTTTCCGTAACAGTGACTGATGTCCAACTGCAAAGAGGGAGTTTTTCAGAGTGCAGGCACAGGCTTTCTGTGGTTTGTGCCACCTGACAACCATTCAAGCTACAAAACTTGTCAAGTAAGTCTTTTCTGTGATGAATACAAGAGAAGATTGAAAAGCAACCCTCTAAAAACAACTGACCTCTGCAAACCTTTAGTACTTTGTAAAATCAAGGGCTGATAACACTAATGTGGAGGAATGCAGCTTGCAGTAGGCACTGTGCAGCATCCACTGCTGAGATCCTTGTTTCTAAAGGTGAGAGTGGAGAGAAGGTGAGTTGTACGGTAGAATTGCCAATTTTAGGAGCTCTGTAAACACAAACACAGAGTGAAGTTTAAAAAAGACACATTCTTTATTTTGCGCAGGGTGCAAAATAGAGGTTTCCACAAATCAAGCGCACCACGGGGTAAAAATATATTACCTTATAACAATATATGCTATAAGGTAAAATTTGCATGAACCTGTCTATCTAATACATATTCTCTGCCCAACTAATGCATATTTATTTGTGTGGTATAATCTTATAGCAGTGGTTGGGCATCAGTTACATTTACAAAAGTTGAGAAAATTCATCCTGGGGACAGATAATTCAGCTTGAAGACAAGAGTAGGAGCAGAACCCCATAAGGATCAAGTGAAACCAAGGGACCAGAATCCTAGTCTGTGCTGTGGCAGTCCAAGGTAGCAGTTCTGCTGACCCTGCTCCTTACTTCTCCAAGAACTGAAAACTCTATCATTTTGTGATTGATGTGTCCAAGATGCCTCCAACCATCACATCACCCACAAGTCCTTCTCTGTTTGCACACAACAGGTACACTGGAGTGCCTTCCAGCTCTGCGCTGTGCTGCCTGCTGTTCTCTTGCCAGCCTGAGCCATGGGTGAAGCCAGCCCAGACTTCACTGTACTAAATATTTAAAGCACTAAATTATCTTCTTGTCCCGGCAGAATTTTTGAATGATGGGGCAGTGTATCAAGGTTTATACCTCTAAGAGTATTTGTCACCCCCTATTTTCTACGTTAAAGGGACAAAGATTGCAAAATGAAGCTTTTGTTTTCCCTATAATATGTTTTCTTATGACAGAATAAATAAAAATCAGGTAGATGCCTGAAAAATAAGAAAATAAAATAGTTCTGGAGATCTTCATAATTCAAAAAGTCAGAAAGAAGCCCTGGAGTAACTTACAGTCAATAGGTAAGATTGGGTTAAAAAAAATTACATTCAGACATTGCCTTAAAAAGTATGCAGCTAATTAAAAGGGAACTGCTAAAACTCTCTGATACAGGATGTCGACTGGAGTTCCTCATCTTCATTGAATCCTATGGATTGAAAGGGCATGACAGTCTGTTAATCCAAAGCAAAACCCTAAGAATTGAGCAAGGAAACCAAAGGCACAAACAGAGGAAACTCCCTCACACTCATTCCAGAGTTCCCCTTCAAGTGGTGTCTGAGCTGCAGGAGGCAGTTTAAGTAATCTTCTGTGTTATTGCACTTCAATCCATTGCATCGTTTCCTACTCTATCAGTTGTAAGCATGTGTAAACCAACGATCTAAAATATTTTTTCTTACTCTTTTTTGTTGCAAAGACAGTAGTATAGTGCTATCAGATAAGCTACTGTGAGCTGAATATAGTTTCTTCTTAAGAAGAAAAGAGATATGAAAATTTCTGTGGGCGCATAAGTTATGGAGAAGTCTTGGGGGAAGCTCAATGTTTTGCTTAAGCAAGTATATCCTGCTTGTAGTTAATATACTCAGAGTTTGTAAAAGATCCAAACAAATGTAGAGTAGGAAAGGTGGGAAAAAATTCTCCTGCTGAGCTGTGAGTGTGCTTTAGTGCTGGAGCAGGGAAACCACCTGGAGTCAGGAGGCCAGTAAAGTCATCTTGTCAGGTCTGGTTTATTTCCTTGAGACTGGAGGACTGTTACCTGAATGGTGATTCCCAGCGGCATGTCAGTGTGATACTGCACGGCAATACGTCACCCTGAAGGAAACCCAGCAAAGTTCCTGGTTCCCGCTCCTTCAGGGAAGCTATGTTGTTGCCTTGACTATCAGTAAAGAAAACCTTTTCATCCCTTTTATTTAATTCTGTTGTGTTCAGGAGAGCTGCTCCACAATTGACATTGCTTTGACTGGTTTCATTTAGTAGAGTGGGAGAGTGTTCAAAATGTAGTTCACAAAAAAGGCCTGTCATATATCAAGAACCATCAAAAATTAAAAAATGATCTTGAGTGGGGCTGTTTGCAGACACCTGAGTTTCTGTGACCAATTTACCCACTCCTAGGAATATGGATAGTGTTATTTTCATGGCAAAGCTTTTGGAGACCTACTGATAAAACCAGCTACATGACATATGACATTACTGTCACTGTAATTGCTATTAGCAGTGCGTGGACTTCCTGTCCAGTGGAATGATTGTAAGCCAAACTGGTACAGGCCATGTCTAAACCTAGTAGAAGGAAAATGAGCAAGGAGTCCATGTAAGGAGAAGTCTCTAACAGCTGAACCTTTGTGTTGCTTGGCATAACAGTAAAGATTCCAGCACTGGCACCCCTCTGCACTGCTTCTCCAGTAGACCCTGCTCTCACTTAGCAGGGCTGGTGGATCTGCATCCTGCTTATGCCTTAGGTGTCCTGGTTCACAGCTGAAATTCTAGGAAACCTGGAGAGTAACGATTTCTTATAATGAGATACCAAAAGTGTAGAGAACAGTAGTTTTGTGTTAAGATCTTGATGCATGGGCAAATATTCCATTCAATCCACTCCGTCATAGGAATGAAAACATCTGGCTTTCGTTCTTGGTGTACCAAAAGGGTAAGTAGCACCTGTCCTGGCTGGATTTCCCAAGAGCTTGTCAGACTTAAAAGGGATTACAAAGGGGACTTTAATTAAATTGGCACAACTTCCCTGTATAGATGTGGCCAGAATTTCTCATAGTATTGACCTAAAAAGGAAGCAGAAAAAAAAAGCCTAGAGTTCCCTCAGTCTTCACAAGGCCCTGGACTCTATATTATCTTTTTATCTGAAGAGCTAGAAAAGATGTCTGTTTTCTTCTAAAAAGGATGAACTACATGTGGATTTCAGACTACATTTTCCCATCTCTGAGTTCATACAGGTACAGTTTCTGAGAGTTCAATCCCTTCTTTCACAAGGCAGAAAGGAAGGATGAAAAATTCAGGTTTTATTTCAGTGTTCTCACCATCAGGCCACATCAAATCCTCATAATGAATCTGGTCTGTGCTGAGATTTTCAGGATGCTCAGAGACACCAGAAAGGGTGCCATGACCCAGTAATGAAGAGACCACTATTCCAAGTGTCTAAGTGATTACTTGATTTATAACAGAGCAATACTGGTCCTTTCTGAAAGGACTATTGTGGAAAGACACGCTGGTCACTGTCACTGTGCATTCCCAGTCAACTCCCAGAGACCCACCTGGTAGATGAAGCGCTAATGTTCCAGGAGCAGGGAAAGTAACTCAGGCCAGTTGGAGCATGAACAAAGCATCCTCACCTATCGGTGCTGTGGCGTGGGGGGTTCAGGGAGAGTGGGGTGATGACAGCTGGGTGAGAGGAAAGGGAGGATGATGGAGGGCACGTGGTGCACAGCCAGAGCAGTAGCAGAATGCTCTGAGACCTCAGAAAGGATCTGCAAGGATCTGGAAGGAGAAGAATGCAGGAAAGAGGAAACAGAAATGCAAACAGAGAACAGCAAGCAGAGATATTTTCACTGTACATGGAACAGGAGCTGCATGAAGAGGAAGATGAGCATTTTTTGGGCTGCTTATGCAACAGAGCTGTACCTATGGGTGCTGGCAGTAGCCACCACACCCATTAGTCTTGGTAACAAACACAGAATAAGTGCTGACAGTAACCAAAATATTTATATCTGTTCCAGACCAACTGAACTGGTTAACCTTGTGGTTCAGAGGAAATTGAGTTGCGGTAATCGGTCTTTCCATGGGATTGCAGTTACAACACTGGCTCTGATTGCATTGCCTTCTGTGTGTCTCTCAAAAAGTGTTCAGGGAAGTTTTACTACCTTCAATTAACTGTGCTCCCCAAAATGGAAAGATTCCAAGATCATCATGAAAAAGGTCAAAATGTTTCCAGTTAAATATTTCCTTGCTGACAAGTGGTGTTTTAGCAAAGGCAGTCCTTACATTTGGGAATTTGTGATTTCCAGGAGAAAGTCCATCTTTACATGGGAAACATCAAAGTAAAATGTGAAATATCAACTGAATTTAATTTGCTTTCTGTTTACAAAAAAAAAATCTTCAAAGTTATGAGGAATCAAGGAACAACATGTATTCAGGATTTAGAAATGGAAATAGAGACACTCACTTTCTAGATCAAGGTAGTTTAGGGAGTTGTGAGGAACAATACACTGCAACAACAGTCCAAGCGAACCTGTAGCATGCATTGATTTGTGGACATTGGTCTTCAATGACTTTCCCAGACTTTGCTGACTTCATTCTGGGAGTGCACCACCAGGTCGTGTTTCATTTTCTTTTTCCTATTGCAGCTTTCAAATCCTTCTCAGCTTCAACAAAGCTAGAGAGCAAGTAAAAAGAAAAGACCAGGAAAAAAACAAACAAACAAACAAAAAAAAGCAGCATTTTAACACTGGCCCTAGGGAAAAGTGAAAAGTGAAAGTTTAGCAGACTTGAATAGTTCATTACCACACAATTTCCCCAACTGGAGACAGTATAAAATACTGGAAAAAGAAAACCAGTAAAGATCACATTGACGGAATCCTGCAGGAGAATTGTTCTCACATTCTCACTGGCCGAAAGGGAGGGAAAAATGAGTGTTACTATTACCAACTGAAAATGGAGTTTCAAATGCTTGAAGAGCATCTGTATAGGCTCACACATGCTCTCACATACACAAAACACAGGCCTCTGCTATCTGCTAGACCAAATACCAACCTGCCTGCTCAGATAGATTTCAAATTCATCACTGATTTTAAGGCAGATTACTTGCTGAGGCATACTAGTAGGATGGCAAAATAGTTACTAATTTTTCTGTTTATTTACAGAATTTCTTAGAGAAAGTATAGAAGTAGAAATCGGTCCATATCAGCACAAAAAAAAAAAAGCTCAAACTTTTTGAACATTTAAATATCTGACTGAAGATTGCGTATGAGAGGATTTATATTAAAATGTCCTTGTTAGGGTAGCATGAAATCCTCAGGGGACTGGTGGTGTAAAACAGTGGAGTCAGAGCTAGGAATTTATAGTTGTTTTCAAGGACAATATTTTCAATGGAGAAAACAGCCTTATCATGAAAAGTAGCAAATACACATTTTCCTTCTCTGCTGCCTCGCAGACTATCCCAGCAAAACCAATTTTTGGGCAAGTCTTTTTTGTCACCTTCATCCATTTTCTGCTTCCTTCCTTTTTGTTTCCTGACCTTGGCAGGAAAATTTGTGTGACTGGCTGTTAACCTGAATTCTGCTTGGGTGGGACCTACCTCTCCACAATGACTTTGGGTGCACTGAAAGATTAATTCCCCTTTCTGAGTAAGAAAGTCTCAGTTCTAAACTTCTGTAGCTGAAGGCTGTGTAACTGGAATTGATTCTCAAAATAGAAAGAGAAAGAACTGTGAAACAGAAATCACTTACAGTGGGAATCTTTATTTTTAGACCTTTCAGGTAAAGTCCAACCACAGGGTGATGATGATATTTAGGATTTTACCCATATTTTTCATTCTTGTACAGTAGTTAAAACTCAGAGTCATCATAGGAGGTGTTACTGTCAGACCAGTCTCACTCTAAACTATATGGCCACATCTCTTGTCCTTG
>JAWWES010000115.1:50346578-50387976 GCA_035583135.1 Lophotriccus pileatus | reverse complement strand
AACTCAGAGTCATCATAGGAGGTGTTACTGTCAGACCAGTCTCACTCTAAACTATATGGCCACATCTCTTGTCCTTGTTTGCCTGGAAGTTCCCAGCTTGCGAGATTATGGTGTAAATGTAGAAAACAGACAGAAGTCAGTAGGAAACAAGTGAATCAGTTGTCTAATGTGCTGTGTGTCACATAGCAGAAATGCCAGTGTCTTCAGCACCCAGTCCTTTTGCTCTATGGTTAGAGCATGACTTTTTACCATTTCATACTGTCCTTTTAAGACAAGAACTGGGTGCCTACTGCTGCAGTGATAGTGTTGCCAGAGCTCCCCTTGGGTCAGTGTACTTTTTTCATTACCCTGGCTTGCCAGCTCTCTGGTAAGAGTGTCTGACAGCAGGACTGGCCACGTAAGGCTAGCATGCCATGAGAAGTGCACGTGTGCAGCTGTCTTCTGTTTTGATCCTGTTTTCCTCCTGTCCTTCAGATGGTGTTGCTGAGGGAGGTGAGTTGGAGGCAATCCCATCGAGGACATCAAGCACACTCCCATGCGGACAATTTATTTAATCAGAAAAAAACAGGGCTTTAAGAACTGCACTTTGTCGATTTAACCCCACACCCAGAAGTGGGAAATATGTTGTCCTTTAGTCAGAGACAGGGTCAGAGATGTTTCTTTCTCTGATTGTGAAAGAGGGAGTGTTACAGTCACCACTTGTATTTCCTGATAACAGCAATACTGTGATGAGTTGTCAGATACCTCTCACTGGGAAAGGAGGTGCTGTCACATTTCATCCCACTGCCTCCCAAGGAGTGGTCAGAGCAGGAGCAGGACACCCATCTTGTGCTTCCTCCTGGGTCAGCATGCCCCAGTGAGCTCTGGGTTGCATTCTCAGGCACCCCTCTGCTCTAGGCAGTCACAGGTAATTTGCCAGGCACCAGCAAGCCACTGAGCCTCTGTCACCCAGAAATGTTTCTGTGAGAGCACCCACTGTCATATGGAGCTCCAAGTTGCAGGTGAGGTCCAGATACCTTAAGGAGACAGCTACATCGTGCTCTCTCCGAGGATTAAGCACATTGATGCCAAATTGCTCAAGTGCATGTGGTGGTTATGGGATGTGGGACACCAGATGTGGAAGTGTGATGTGATACTGCTGGCCAGAGTCAGTTTGCCTCCACCATCAGCACTGATCCTGAGGCTCTAAGCTCTGGAGGAAGCCTGTGGAGAGGAGGCAGAACCAGGAATCAGTGCGGCAAGTGCAGAAAGCACCTGGTGGTTTTGACTGGGCTTTTTTTTGGACGCATATTCCAAACCCTGGGCCCCCTTCACTTCCTTCTCACCCTTCCCTTCAGGCTTACCCTCTGCGCTTCTGCCCTTTCTCTCCTTCCAGATCCTTCCCACCCATTCCCACTTAATTCTTGTGACTGCCTCTCCATCTCACTGACCTTTCTGTTGTGCATATGACACCTCTCCCTCTGCCCTGCATCCATCTGGTCTAGAGGGGCTCTGCCACGTTTGCAGAAGGGCAGCAAGCCTCTTGCTTCTGCACAACTGCTCTGAATTTGGTGGTGCACCTAAGCAGTGAGTATCTGAATTAACTGAGGTCTCTGAAGCCACTGCTGTGAACAAATACATTTTTTATTTTTGATTCAGTTTCTGAGACAGGCACTTATTAACAAAAAGATAAACATGTGTTCTTACACAGACTTTCTCCCCAAAAAAGTATTCTTTTTTATTAATCACAGCAGTGACAAAGGAGTAGTATGTGCAAAGTATGAAGAACCTGGAGTAAGCATATGTCCTCTGAAAATGTTCAAATGAGCTTGAACAACTAGACTGTGATCTTCTGGTTGATCTTCTGGATAAACAGAGGCTTTAAGAAAAAAAGCCAAGAAATGAAAGCTTTACTTTTAAGGGCCTATGAAAGCTCTAATCAAGCACAATTTTTGTGGTGTGATCGAAGATCATGCTCCAGCTTCTTAGTTTAACTCTAGGGAGACAAAGAATTCACTTGGAGATTGAAGACCTTAACATCAAGAAGAAAAATCTTGCAATCTTAATGACAAAATTTATGAAGGTATTCTGTTAACTGAGATGAACTGCTGCCTAACCAGGTAGAAGAATTTGGATGTATGACAGAGCAAGAACTGAGTTTGCAATGTCAAATTACTGCAGACAGGAGCTTGCTGAGGTGATGCTGGGCTGACCTTTCTCTCTGTAAAAAGTATAATTTCTGTGAGTCATCCTAGGTAATTCCTCAGATGCTCTTCTGGCCCTACAGCAGAAGTCCTCACCTTCTTTCTGTTGGGAATTTTTCCTGTGCAATAGCAGAGACTGCTGTGGTTTCACAGAAAGGAAATACATATATCCCTCCCAGATATGCAGCTTCAGGGCTGTGGTTTAGTTTGGTAGTTATGGTATTTTGACCATATGATCCAAAGCATTTCTTCTTTCGCTTGCTCTGAGTGCTATGGCCTTCAGGGGTCCTGGGCTTCGCCTGTAGCTCATACCTCCCTCTGGGTTGATTGCTCTATTGTATTTACATACCCTCACACACAAAAACATGCGCTGGGGATAAGAGCTGTAGTCCCTTCCTCTTAGACAAACGGGGTACATGTCTAGAAAAGGGCCTGTGGAAGCACTGGCTGAGGACTCTCAGATGTAAGTTTGTTCTCTGGGTGCAGGATCTGGCCAATGCCTCAACACAGGGTGATGTCTGTATCACAGAAGCCAGGCTACAGTACTGAAGTCTCCTTGGCCCCTGGGTGCTCCTACAAGAACAAAGCTGTACCAAATCTTCTCCCTCTCCACATGAATAATAAATAAATAAAAAACCATAGAATAATAAAATGGTTTGGGTTGGAAGGGACTTTAAAGATCAACTAGTTCCAACTCCCCTGCTATGGGCAGGGATGCATTCAACTAGACCAGGTTGCTCAGAGCCCCATCCAACCTGGCCTTGAACACTTCCAGGGATGAGGCATCCCCAACTTCCCTGGGCAACCTGTTCCAGTGCCTCACCGCCCTCACAGTAAAGAATTTTTTTCTCTCTTTCAATTTGAACCCATTGAACTCCGCACAGCATGGCACATGAGGAGGGTATAGAAAAAGAGATAGACATAGGAAGAAGCAAAGAGATCAGGAGGATAAGGCTGGCTTATGTTACGCTCTTTTTTTTCTTTCTTTTTTTTTCTTAATACCTTCTCTTGAATCTCAAGTGTATATGCAAAAACCTCTTGTTCTTCATGAAGAATTTGTGCCCAGACAAGGAGGAGCTCTGTGCTGCACTTTAGGATAACCTCCATTAAATATTGTTTTAAAGACAGAGCATCTACTTAAAAAGAAAGCCATATGAAACCATATTTTCGTTGCTACCTTTTCCCTTTTCCCTGTGATGAGCACTGAAAAAGGGAAGGTGTGCCCCCTGACAATGTTCATTGGCACAAGTGTTGCTTTACCTTTCAGGAAGTCATCTTGAAAGAGAAAGTTCTCCCTCTTAATGGAGGGTAGCATTGTGGTTTTTTAATTATAGCAAGCAAATGGCTGTGAAAGCAAACAAAGTAAAAGTAAAAAGGACCTTTCATTAGTTGCTAAGTTGTGCCAGTAATTGCAAGTTGATGTTCCTACAGGTAATAAACATATAACGAGCAATTATACTTGGAAGGCAGCAGTGTTGTACCTAGCCATGAAATATTGACACTCTTGCTCTCTCTGTCTCCTAAAGAGTAGTGAAAGGCTTTGGGGACATCATGGGCTCTGATGCTCTGCCAAGCATCCTTTTCCCAATGCATGAGTGGTTGCTGTCCCAGCCAGCCAGTGCCAATTGCTGTGCTTGTACTGCTCAGGGCTGGAACAGAGTAGTTGCATAGGGGTCACAGAGGTCATGTCCCAGCCCTCTGTGCTCCATGTAGTACAGCTAGAGCTTTAGGACATGATCAATATTTCTTGTATTTTCTCAGTTCAAAGTGTCTGAAGCAATAAGAGGGTTGTGTGGCCTGCAAAGGTACATGCAAAGCCGACTGCAAAGGTACTTTTATAGCGTGAGGCTTAAGGATTCCAGGCTGCCACATGCCACACGTGTGAGGTGAGGTCATGGGGAAGCTGGTGCCTAAGGGTGCCTGTGGGACACAAGCAGGACAATATGGAATAAAGGAAGACAAACCTGTTGCAGATTGCCCATACCACATCCTCAGGCCGTCCTGGGATGAACTGTTTTCCCTATTGCACCTGAGTTTTGTTAACGCTTGGGCTCAATGATCTTGGTGTTCTTTTCCAACCTTAATGACTCTATGATTCAAGTGGAACCAGCTGCCCTATCTCCAAAGGACTTGGAAATGAACTGGTGCGTCTCCAGGGTGGATTAGCAGGGGGCTGGGAGTCACAGCAGGACTAAGTTAATTTGCATGCTACATGAGGGCCTGACAGCACAGCCAGAACAGCATCCTCTCCCATAGAACCATGGAGTTATTTTGCTGAGGCCCAGAAGCAGTTTTATGTTTCTCCAAGTGCAGCATAACTGCATGGAATGCCATTGCAAGGGGATGTCTCACTCTTCCCTGCCCTTGGCTGACCTTCCTTCTGCTTTCCTAGGGTCCTTTAGTGACCAGGTG
Organism: Lophotriccus pileatus; assembly: GCA_035583135.1. Classification (NCBI taxonomy): domain Eukaryota; kingdom Metazoa; phylum Chordata; class Aves; order Passeriformes; family Tyrannidae; genus Lophotriccus; species Lophotriccus pileatus. The sequence continues at coordinate 50,383,381 of JAWWES010000115.1, read as the reverse complement.
GCCAGACGCTGAGCTGGAGCCACCTGCAGAACTGCCGGAAAGAGAATACAACTACTAGAGATTGCCAGGATGGCAAGAGGCAAGCTATCCCTTTGAAGAGCAACCCCACAACCTCAGATGCAAGAGTAAATGAGCCAGCAGGGTTGTCCTGGGACCCAGCTGCATGCCCAGTCCTGCTCCCTCCCACATTGCTCCTGGAATTTCCCCTCCTCTCAGTATGTGGTAGGTGTCTTGTAGCCGTCAGGCACAGGGAATTGTCAAGGTGCAGTGAGGGGGGTTCAGGAATTTTGGCCATTTTTGGCCCACCTCCCAGGGACAAGCAGGAAAACTGGGATTACTCAACTAAAACTGCAAACTTAGTCCTCAGAAATGAAAGCAACTTAGCTCTACCCCACTCCTGCAGAAGGCACCAAGCATGCTTTTACTTGTTAAAATGAAGTTTCACACCTTTAGCAGAGTTTTCTTAACTTTCTTGAGAGTCAGGCTAAGCTTGTTTAGATAAACCTGCAGTGATTTCCAGACAGAAGGCAAGAAGCCTGGTTAGTGTCGGTGTAATATGGCCAACAGGCACCTCATCTATGTCAGCGACAATCTTCAGCTAACAAGCCTTGTCTTGGGCTACTGGCTAAAAGGGAAATTTTTGTAATATGCCCTCTGACAAAGTAACATGAACAAAGACAGACGGACAAATTCAAGCGAGAAAGCGCCGAATGGCAGTCACTTGTCTGCAGAGGTGCTTTCAAATGCTAGTAGATACTCAGAAATAAGTGTAAGAAATACAGCTTAAGGTTCCCACCCTTGGTAAGGATAAACAGACATACTTGTGTTTCCTTTTTCCTGGAGTGAGTCAGGAATAACACTATCCATCAGGATTCACCATGCAATAAGCTTGTCACTAAGAACAATGTCGTACCTGGACTGTAACAGAAAAATAAAAAGGAAAAAATAAAAAGTAGTTTAAAGAATTTGATTTCAGCATTGGCCATGGACAGACTACTCTGGCTTCAGCTGTATCTGGGTAGTCACTGCAGCTGCTCTTTAGAGCTTTAATCTAATATCACAAGAGGAACTCATCTAAACGGAACCTGCTTCACTGTAAACTGGGGAAAATCATATTTACATAAAGATTTATACACTGTGTATACTTTCACATTTTATTCCTACTAGAAAAGCAATACCTTTCTAACAGTAGATGGAAAACACCCCAGGAAAACACCAGTGGCATCTTCCTCTCTGTCTATCAGCACAGCTCCAGGGTAGAGATGACATGACTGATGCCTGTCCCAACAGCAGCCCAGCCACGATCTTGTCATCTACTTTCATCATACAACAGTGATTACTCTGGTCATAGCTTTCATCTGCCCTGGACAAGATAGGTCCCTATGCTCTTTATAACCTGCAAACAGTTTTGGTAACCTCTTTGTTTGCTGTTCAACTTCCCAAGGAGGCAAGTAAATGGATTTTTGTCACTGGAAACCCAGCATGAACCAAGGAAGCGACCTCTGAAGGCCACAATGAAGTGTTGGAGGGCAGAGATGCTGAGATGAAGGAAACATACAAACCTCGTGGAGACAGTGGATGTCTTTGAAATGCAGAAGGCCTGGCCCTATGGCAAATGTAAGCTAAGAGGGAGCCAGTTGCAATGCATTCCTGCCTTACTTCCTTTTAAATGTGTGGGATTCCTCCTGGTGTTCTTGCAAAGTATCTTGCCCAAATATGCAAAATCCTCCTTTTGTCTGTGTCATCTCTACATTGTTTTCTGGAAGATGCTTTTTGGTTCTTTACTTGATATGCTGAAAAAGAGCCATTCTACTTCTTCCATAATAGTGTGGCTTTTTATAAAAGCTCTGTAGGGACCACCTCTATAAGCTGCTCAACAGGCTCCAGAGCCACAGACAATGCCTGCTTTCTGTAGGGCGCCATCACCTTCAAGAGTGATGCAAGGCTACTTGAAATTCCTACTATATTGCCTTGTGAGACCATTCTTACAAGATCCCTTTACTTAAAATGACGGGCTTGCATGGGACTCCTGTATTAGCCATGCTTGTAGTGGTGCTGCTGTCCCAAAGCAGGCTGTCCAGAAAAGTGCAGTATTTTTATTGCCTCTTTAAATTCATATATAAAATAAGAGAATGTAGGACACAGTGTTGATCTTGAGAGTTCCATTAAGTGAACAGGTAGGTCTGCAAAGGCTCTTAATAACTGTCCATGTGCTTTATGCTGAAATTCAGCAGATAGCGTGTTCAGCGTTGGCTGCCATCTCAGGTCTTCCCCTGTGCCTCAGCTTATAGCCCCGGTACCCTGTGCTCTGCAGTAACAGGAAGGGATTTGGTGTCCTCTGAGGTTCAGCCCAGATTTGAGCAATTACTTCTGACCTCTAAGCAGCCTCTCAAAGCAGCCATTCCTCAGCTGCTTACACAAAAAGCCTATACTTCCCTGCAAAAATGGTCTACACGGCATTGCCCCAAGGAGTAGCAGGGAGGACTTCAGGTTTCCAAACCTGGGCTCACACAGGTGATTGGGAGTGCTCAGTTCTACCAAAGTACTCAGATGTACACACTGGTCAGTGATAGAACATTGTGGCATGCTGTGCACCTGACTTGATAAAAAAAAAAACCCAAGCAAACAAAAAACCCAACCAGAACCATAGGTAGGAATGCCTGAGGCAAAAAAAAATCCATGGACTTATTTATAAATGAGTTTTACATAACATCTTCAGCACAATCATATCAGTTAGAAGTACGGACAATTTTTGCTAACAGACTTATGCCACTAAGAGCACTAGCATAAATTCAGTTACACCAGTATGAGTTGCTTTTTACTCAGATTTGCTTTCCATAATGCAGTAAGGAGTTGATCCTCTTCAATACTAGAATACTACAAGATACAGTTCCTCTTATGGAGTCTTTTAGTAGGCTATTAGAAGACGGTAGCAAAAGCTGCCTATTTTCTAGATAGAAAGCCAAGGCTCTCTCTAAGTTACTATGAGAGCCTCCTGTCTGGGTAAACTGGCACATTCACAGCAACACTATGGTGCAAAAGAGTTTATTCAAGTATTCATACACTTGAATGGGAGAACACAGAGAGAGCTTTCTGATGAAGAGGGCTTCCACTTTACCCATGTTGACAGAGACTGAAGGGAGGAGAGAAGACTGAGAGACAAGTGTCGGAGAAAGTTGGAGTTCTGGGGTCAGGAAGGCAAGGGTTTCATGACCACTGCAGTCTGTGGGGAAAGAGGTGGGCAGATGAAGACACCTGTTAATGAGTATTTGACTGTGAGGTTTAGCTAGGACAGAGATGGTCAGAAACACAGAAGATGTTGCTTGGAAGTTCTAGGCTGGACATAATGTAGAACCCTTTTGCCAGTGAGCTTAAAGGGAAAGAAACATGGAGGTCTTCACTGGAAAAACAGTAGAAATCAAGGCTTTGATTCATAACATGAAGGAAAGAACCGGAGGAAAGTGGGGGTGAAACTACAGTAAGTGTTCTGAGACAATCTCACAGCTTGTGGCCACTGAAAGAGGAAGGTCCCACTCCACCACCCTCTGTTCTCCCCTTGGCCAGATGCTGCTTCTTCTTCCACTGCCCCACTGGCTTTCAATTCACTACTGTAAATTCACCCAAATAAAATCCTGCAGGAAAAATTCCAAGCTAAAAGCCTCAGAAGGACATTTTATGCATGGTTAGCGAGTTGAATATCCAGTGAGCTAGCATTCCTGGGGCTCAATGAGAGAATGGTAGGAGCTGGGAATGATGGGACAACAGAAGGGTCTCCTCCCACAACCCTGAGAGGCGAGATTGGCTCCATTTCCCCGTGTAATGCCAACGTGAGAAGCTGCAGAAGAGGTAAGAGAGGAGATGAAGAGATAGGTTGGGGTCCTGGGGGAAAATGACTAGTCAAGAGGGGAAAGGAATTCAGAAAAGAACTTTTTGACAACAAAAAGACTGTCTCTGTGTTGGTGAGAAGCAGGAGCAGGAATAAATTAAGTTAGAGATGCAGAAATGTTTCAATAAGAATAAGGAAGAACAAGCAAATTAATTTGTAAGGCTGCAGGAGGTGAGGCTGATCATAGAGTCAGTGGAAGTGGTCCTCAGCCCCAGAGGACCACTCTCATGAGGGCCAGAAGTGAAAAGCAAACCAGGAGTTGAGGTGAGCAAGGGGGGACTTTGCCATGAGAAAAGGTAGGGGCAGGTCACAGATGGGTTAGAGAGAACTGGTAACTCCAATAATCAGGGAGAGATAACTGAGTTAATATCTGTGCTGATGGACTCAGTTAGGCAAAGGCCAATTAGGTAATGCGGATTAGTTAGCAGTACTGAGTGATGGTAAGAGAGAGGACTCAACAATGCTGAAGGGAGCACAGTGCCTCAAGAAACCCAAGTGCCCTAAATGACATATATGGCACATGGGAGGACAGGACTGTGCTGACAGGTAGCATGACAGTGTGAGAACAAAGAAGTAAGCAGCAAAGCAATTACAGTGGCTGGCAGCAAAATACTGATGTTATAAGAAGGGCAGAGAGTCAAGACAGAGGGAAGGGCATTGGGAAAAGGGGAGAGGAGATGGCAGAAGGAGAAGGAGGGATATGGAATAGAAGCTAAAATGGGAAGGAGTGGCAGACACAAATTCACTTAATGGTTATGTGAAGCAGCTACAGCACCATAATTAATACTGGTTTGGCCTTTGGCATATGAGAAGTGACACACATTACACGTAATCCCAGGCTTTTATCCCTACCTCTTCCACCCATCTTGCTGCCTACTTTTTGCCTGGTCCATCTGCATTTAGGTAGGCGTCTGCCTTTTCCATATTGCCTGGGCTTAGGAGGAGCTAAGGCTCCCCAGAAGTGGGGAGCACCATTATTCTCAGCTTTGGTGTTTGAGTCTGGTATTGCTCTCCATCAGCCTCTAGTGGGGATCTTTCTGAAGTCCTGGTTCTAAACCTGCTCAGTGCAAACTTTTCTTGGGAAAGATCCAGTGAGCTTTTTCCTGAGGATGTACAAACTGAAATTTCTCCTAAAGCTTCAATATTTTGACCAAATTTGGGCAGATTGTTCCAAGAACAATAAAACTCCTTTCTTTGACTGAAAGCCATCTCCCTGCTAAATGAAAAGTCTTGCTTCAGCATGTCGAGGCACTGCAGGTTTGCCAAAATTAAATGTCTGCCAAAATTCTGGGCTAAACCGTGTTCATTACCCAATCTCACACTTGCAAAGGGGTTTGACTGCATTCTCCATGCTTCTGAAAAAAACCTCATCCCAAAGCAGATACTTGGGCATGAACAAATTGGGGTTGAAAGCTGAAAGTCTTACAAGCAGTGTCAGGTAGTATAGATCTTCCTAAACTGCCTCATAGCTTCACTCTGCTTCTGCATGGAGGAAGTCTCTCTCAGCAGAGCTCTCACATTCTGCATCTCTTTCCTTCCAAAATCTGCACCCCAGAGTGCATACACTTTTCTGGTTTCTACACCGAGGAACAGACCCTGCTCCCCCTAAGGCAATGGCTGACTGTGCAATTTGCAGGCACGCTGGCATAGGTCTGCAAGTTCCCTTCTGTGGACATGCAGAGTTCATGCATGCTCCTGGCATCAGCTCTCTTGGGTTAGGTCTGTGAGCTGGTGGGGCAGTAATGGCTTTTGCTCCTGTCTCGTGCCGTGTACCCACACAATGTCAGAGAACAGTTCACCCCCAAGGCTGGTGACAACAGCATGAAGGCATCTGGCCATACTTGTGTTGGCACTGGAGGGGTATGAGTAGATGGCATACAATGAAGGCAAAGACAGCCCGCAGACCTGTGGTCTGCAATAAAGAAATACAGATTATAAGTGAAGGAAAGCAGGAGGGATGTTTTCTATTCCCCTTCTCCACCAGGGGTAGACACCATGCAGGGGGGGTATTGATGTTATCCAGCCAGAGCAGGCAGCCTGAAATGAGAGAGACTGCTTAGTGGGAGAAAATGGGACTTGTGGCTCAGCGCAGCTTCTCATCTGACTATGTGGGGGGACACACTCAGCTCTCACCTTAGGGCTGCTGTGTCATTTAGGTGCCTGAAAGTCAATGATATCAGCAATCCTCCACCTTGTTTGTAGTATAAGGTGGGAGCAGGTGCACATGTGGCTGAGGATGAAATAAACATAAAATAAACACCTTTATTTATGGGCTGCAGAGGCCAAGGTGCCCCAGGCCTGGGGTTTGTCTGTGCTAGGACCACCTACTAAAAGACACCCCTGACACTTGGCCAGGCCTTGGGGGCGTTCGAGTGGGGCAGCACCTTTGGTGCTGAGTGGGACCCTTCTCTTGTAGAAGGGCATTAAATTTGCAGCAAGGAGGGGGTATGAAGCACCCATGGGAGCCCTAACATTTGGTTGTTTCCCTCTGCTGCTCAGTGGTGCAAAGGCCATTCATGGCTGTTGCCCAACACAGCAATACCCAAAGCACAGACCTGTTCATCTTCCCTGCCCTGGGGTGAAGAGGGAGGAGAGGGGAGAGAGGAATATGTCATGCCTGGATGGTGGCCAGAGGAGCCAGAAGGGAACAGGGGGTGTGTAGAAAGGAAAGAACAGGGCACACAGGAAATGGAGAAGGGGATTTGAAGGGTCGGGGAGAGAAGTCGCTATGGATCCCTGGAAAGGCAAGGGGGAATGGAGAGCTGATGTGGGGTAGTGAGGAGGTGAGGAGCTCCAAGAAGCCTCAGAAGGACACGACGTATCGGGGAAGCGAGCGGTAGGGAGGAGGGACCCCCAACTCCGTCCTGAGTGACCAATGGATTTGCTGCCAGAAGTATCCAGGATGTGGCCACACCCAGTGGACATCCCAGGACCCTGTCTCATCGTGGAGTTCTGGAAGGCAGAGTGGTCCATTTTTCAGGGGTGAGGCTTATTTATAGACATCTTTCTTTAAGGCAAGGAGCTGGGTGGTACAGGGTGATAAGTGGCCATCATATCCTGGTGGCTGTTGCTGGATAGACATCTCACTTTGCTTTTCCATATACTGGAGGCATCAAAACAAGGTGGAAATCCCACTTAGGGGTTTTTTGCCTCCTTGTTTGCAACCTCAGTGCCTGCGGGCCTGCCACCATAGGATGCGAAGAAGGGGGAGGTGAAAATGAAGAGGTGATTTCCTCTAGTGCTGTGTGCCATTCCAGCTGTGCTGACTTCCCTTTCTGGTGGTGGGAGAGAACTGTGACTTATTTCTTCTGTTCAGAACACGTTGTTCCTCTTCCTGCTTCACCTGCCATTTGATTGCTACAGGGTAGTACTTTAAACATTTGTGGAACAAAAGGGATAGCTTAAAGTAAGTGTAAAGAAATGCTTTCTTTCCGCCTAACAAGTGATAGCTAGCTAGCTGGAGTAATTTCTTTGCACCTCCCAGCTCTGTGAATCATGATTATTCATCCCAGAAAAAGACTTTGATCTTTCTGCATGTTCCTGTCTTTTAACTAACCGATAAATCTCTTGGATGGACCTCATGCTGATATAAATTTCCTTCCTTCAGCTCTTGAACTTATGATTCTAAATGCCTAAAAATATCATTTGCCTGTTGAATAGAAACCTTTGCATCAGTTGCCTATGTTTTAGGAAAGGAAATGCTTTTTTGGGCACATGCGGAAGGAGCTTTGCTTAGGGACAGGCTCCAGTCTTGGCAGTGACTCCATATGCCCAGGGCCAGGATATATCTGAGGTCTGGTAATGAAATTATATTGTTACAGGTGCCAAAGAACAAGTCATCTCTGCTGCCCATAAAATACGGATATTTTTAAGAAGAGCAAGGATATATTTCATAACAATGAAGACCTTCTTTTCAAGACTATTTTAAACCACTTTAAAAATAGAAAATTTGTGTCAATGCCCAACATGGCTTGCCACATGCTTCCTGCTTGCGTCCCCGCTTCATGCCTGCTTCTCTTGTTATTGTTTTTCTTTGGCAAAAAAGAACTCTTACATTAAAACTAACTTACATTAAAAAAAAAGAAAAAAAGAAGAAAAAAAAAGAAAAAAGAGAAAAAAAAAAGAAAAAAAAAGAAAAAAAAAAGAAAAAAAAAAAAGAAAAAAAAAAAGAAAGAATTAAAAAAGAAACACTTCCCTGGCAGCAGTGTTTGCAGTGCCTTGTGCATTGCAGCCACCTGGTGCTCTCTATGCTGGTGGACACTGGCACCAGCAGCCAAAAAACTGTGGTGGCCACTCTGTGCTGATGAGAGTTTCTCTGGACCACTTCAAACTTCACCTACCTCAACACTTAACCCCTATCTCATCAGCAGTGCAGGTACAGCTTGCCCAGTAGCCAGCTATCCCAGGGGAGCAGCAATGCCTTTGGCACAGGCTGGGAGATTTCCTGGTGACTGCCCTGCCTAGCCTGGGGGTGGGCAGTCTTTCTGGAGTATCTTTTGAAGATCTGCCAGGGCTGCACTCCCTCTTGTCCTCCAGACCAGGGCATCGGCTACCACCCCACTGTCCTGGACATCCATATGAGCCCTTAGTGGGGGTAGGAAGAGTAGAGGGGCTGTTATTGCCAGGTGGTCCCAGGTAGATCATGGCACTCCAGTGGGGTCATCTCCAGTTTTCCACCAGGGATGCTTTACTGATGTGCAGGGCCATTTGGCCAAAGGGCTCAATTTGTGAGACCATCATCTGCTCACCCAGTGCCCCCACACTGCCTGAGTGCTCCCCATGGATGAGTTGTCCAGTGATGGGGACTCCAAACCATCTGGTTAGAGTGCCTGTGGAGTGCTGTGAATGTGACCTCTGTCTTGGAAGGGCTGCTGGTGGAGAGACGAGTGAACTGCAAGGAACTGGAAAAGGGGGAAGTTGGTGCAGAGGGAGAGGTGACGGCAGAAGCAGCCAAGGGGGCCCGCAGGAAACACTTGGAGAAGGAAAGAAAATGAAAAACCAGAAGAGCTGAACAACATTGAAGTTATTTAAAGACACAGAGCCTTGGTGAGATTCAGAATAAAGAAATTAAAATAACTTCCCAAGGAATATTTTAGCACCAGACAAGGTAGTTTTCAGGCAGCTCTCCTGTTACCCTCATGTGGAGGGAGGCACCCAAGCTGGAAAAACTCCCTCTGTAAGCCCTGCCACTGCTACCTCTTAGCCCCAGCATGTCATCCCATCCCTCATGAATGGTGCCAGTATTCACATATTCTTGACTGTGCCTGACAGTGTTGGTAAAGATTATCATGCACAGCTCTTTCCACAGCTGCCTTCGTGGAGAAGGCTCTGGTGGACACCTTGCTTTTGTGTCTGGGAAACCTGATGCACAAGAGATGAAACAACTTGCTCAAGATTATCTGGGAAGGCAGTGCCAGAACCAAGACCTGAGCCCAGGGGTTGAAAGTCTCCTTGACTGTCCATGGGGTCAAAAAAGAACCATAGTTACAGCTTGCAACTTCTTTAATATCTCCAGAGTGCATACAAATGTGTATTTTGAGGTGCTCATATCTGCAGCGCCAGGAGCTTTATTTAAAACATCTTCTTCAACATTTCCACTTTGAGCCAAACAAAACATTCCTCTGCTTTGTCAGTGCATTGTCGGCCAGACTTCTGGGCGGATACGTTACCAATATTCATCAAATCTTATTTTAAGTTGACCTCTTCTGAATAACATTCTTTAGTGACAGCTGCTGCTTCTTCCCAAACTAGCATCCTCCCCCGAGGCAAAAAAAGCCCCAAACGCCTTAATCATCATTATTATAATTAGTGTAGTTATTATTATTATTATTATTATTATTATTTTTATTTATTTGGAGTATGTCGTGAGGACTTCCCCTTCAGCAACCTCAAGAAGCCTGCTGGCACCTGGTGGGGGATCTGAAGACTATTTACATTCCAGAGGAATTTGCTGGGAAAGTCCAGGACTCTCAGGGCTTTGAACATATCTGAGGAGAGGCGCCTGATTGCTGTAACCTGTAACCCGAGATTGTGCTCTTTGCTCAAGTGTCTGAAGCCCTGGTCCAGTTACAAACCAGCTCTCCGCAAGTTTGACTAACTTGGTCTATACCAATAACAAAAATAGAGCAAGTGAGCAGGTGCTGTCCAAGCACATCTGGCTGAGTCTGCGAGGCTGCATAGCCTGTGGCGAGAAACCTCAAGTTTGCCGTTTGTTTGCCACATTCTCAGCACGACTGTTATTATTTTACTGCCTGTTGCTGTGATGCTTCGCAATCAAAAATATCAAAGGGAAAGAAAATGTTTTATGGTTCTCCCCCATGATCCTGTTAACAGAATGTGTTACCAAACCAAAACTATTTTCTTACAGATATGACCCCTTGTAATGAAGCAGGGCAGACTCAAAGGTGAGTACCTTTGACCAGAGGTGATTTCAGACCTGGAGGATGCAAGGGCAGCTTCATCAGCTCTCTTATCTGTTACTAGCACCACAGCTGCATCGTACTGTAAAAAAAAAAGACACTAAAGGCCTAGCATCCAGGTGAATGGGTACCAGTTTTTTAAAGCTGGCTCAGAGACTTTCAGCATGGTGCAGAAAATTTTTTTTTGATGCCATGCATGTGCCAGCAGCAGCTATCCTGGATTCCTACAGCCCTGGCATGCAGTCAGCGCCATCATCACACCCAGCCCACTCACTCCTCTAGGCAGGTTTGTGCCACCCACAATCACCCCCCTAGCCTGGGCTAGGAAAAGAGCTGTAAGGATTTTTAAAACAGTGTCACTCAACAGGTTTTCAAATGAGCCTGAAAATGTCTTTGCTGAATGTAACCACAGGGAATAACAGCTGAAGAATGAGCATGGGTGAATTGCGTACGTTTTCCAGATGTTCAAAGAAAAAGGGAGAGATTATTTCATTCCCACTCTTTTGACAACCTGTTAAAACAAGGGTGTGAGACTGTTGCTGCTCCAACACTGCACAAGGAGCAGCTGCCTGAGTTCCCAGCTAGGACCAAAGCCAAGCAGTTGGATGGGGCCAGCTTTGAAGAGCTCTTGCATTATCCCCTGCCCTGCTCTTATGGAGAAATGGTAGCTCCTTCTCATCCCCATCTTCTTGCTCAGCTTCTGCCTCTCTGTGAATGGCTTTGCACATGATGTCTGGTGGACGTGGTCTTGAATGTGTCCCTCAGACCTGGGCCATGGCATGAGTTGAACAAATGGTGCTGGCTGGCTCCGCAGTTGCAATGTGGCTTTCCCGGGCACCTGGCCAGCAGTTGCTACTCTTGTTCCGGCCTTCACAGGGTCATTTGCTTCTCTGATTTGCCACAGTCCACTTTTACCAGATGCCAGCAGGGCCTGGGAAAGTTTGGGGAATCTTACTGAGCACAGTATCAACTCATCAAACAGATTTCAGCTGTGAGAAACACTCTGTGACTGCCTATTAGAAACTGCCCTTAGCTCTTTTTTATTCTGTCATATAGAAAGAAACAGATATAAGGAAAATGCTAAGTTAGCAAACACAAGCCTCCACAGAAACATTTTCATGTGAGTGGCTAAACAACAGCTTGCTGAGGAAGTTAGGCTATGACACGGCAATATGGATTGGATGCAGAAACAGAAAAGGCATTTTTCTTTTTAGTTTGCCAATAGTTTGTTTGTGGATAGTAGCTCTTTGCTAGGAAATATTATCATTCCAAACTGGACACCCTTAGTTATTCCTCAGAACAAGTTCAATGTGCGCAGTGGGGAGAATCCCCCCAGTGCATCATATAGGGAAATTAGATGATACAGGTAATTGCTTGCAACCTCTGTAGCAAGAGCTTCCAGAATCAGTGCTCAGGGCTTCCAAGCTCCATACTAGTTCCCAGTTTGTTTCTGAAGTCACTTTAAAGCCAAATTCTTATGTCAGATACTGAACTCAGACTTGGGAGTGGTTAGGATGGCTGCACTCTTCCCTAGCATCAAGGGGTTCAGTTAGAGGGCAAGCTCCTTGGTGACAGCAGAAAAAGCCCAGAGGCCCTCCAGGAGGTTTCTGAAGACTTGTGTAGCAACTGAGCCTTCCCATCATTGTGAGAGCTTTGGAAAACTGAAAGTCTTTCAGCTTGTCTCCCATCCTCAAAAAAATACAACTCATAAATTCCTCAGAAGCCTACAAATAATCCCTCCCAAACTTGTTGCAGGAGTTAACCAACCCAGCCTTCCCCATGCTGAACTCTCACCTCCCTGCTCAGGAAAAGAGACAGAGTGCCTCCCAGTGTGCTGGGACGTCTGCTATTGCCGGTTGATTTTTCCTAGAAAGATCAGAACAAATAGATGCAGCATGGGTACAGCATAAACCACAGAAAAGTGCTCTGTGATCAATTATCTAAGTAAAATGTTTTTGGTTTGTTTTTTTTTTTTTTTTTGCACAAGGTCAGCCACTGATTATAAAGGCCTATGTGTGCTCACCCTGGAAAAGAGATGGCTTTCTGTGGTAGCACATTGGGCAGAATGTAGTCCTAAAGGCTGTGGGGAAAAAGAAAGGAGTGGACCAGAGGGCTTCTTATCCTCAGTCTACTACAAGTGAATTATCTTAACTTCTTTGTTTGCAGATCCACAAGAAGACTAATGCCTGCATGTGACTGCTTTCTGTTCTCTGCCCTTTCCTCTGCATTTTGGGTATCCAGATCAGAAGAGGAGGCATTAAACCCAGAGCACATTTTCCGTCATGCAAAGGTGGATGATTGTCAAGGGCCATAGGTCTCTGACTCACACTCCCAGCTGTGGTGGTTTATGACATGCACTGGTGTCTCTGCCTCTACTCTTCTGGCTTAAGCAAGTTTGTCAGGTGGTAAAAGCTAATAAAACATCTGTGAGCTGGGGCAACAGGGCAGTAAATACACACTTACACCTGCACGCCTAGCAGGAACTGGTTCCCTGGCTTTGCTTGTCAGAGTCCAAAGGATTTTCTGTGCCTGCACTTTGGCCACCCAGATTCACTCTGCTTTTCCCCAAGTGTATAATAATTTCCTTTTCCTTTTTAGCCGTAAGGATGAACAGTTACAGACTTAGGAATTGTTCTTATCTCTGTGTGAGATAACCACCAACTGCTATGGTTGCCCTATGGTCATAGATAATATCATTTCACAGGGCATTTGGAGTTTCATGCTGCCTTGCTGCACTCCCTGGAAGTTTTGTCACCTATTTCAGCCTGGCATGGGCATAGACCTGCGAGTAACACTGCTCCTGTTCATCTCTGTGTATGCAAAGAGAGTGTAGATCACTGGTCTCGATGTGGGATGGCAGGACTGAACCTGCTTAGAGCTTCAGGGATTTCAGGACATGGCAACAGCTATTTGTTTATATTATGTAGCTCCAAGCCAGTTGCATAAAAAGACCTTGGCATAATGTTTTAATTTAAAACACTCTGCTGTATAGGAGAGCAAACATCATGGTTTGTTTTCTTGGTAGAATCAAATCTGGAAAAGGTGTAGGAAGGGCCATGTGTTTCTTAAAGAGTGGGCCTCCAGAAAGCAGGAGCTTGGGGAGTTCAAAGGCAAGTGTCCTGGTACTGCAGAGCACCACTACAAAATCCCATCAGTTTCTGTGACTTTGCTGTGAGCCCACTGGAGAGAGACTGTGCTTTCAGCCTTGAGTAAATCACTGTCTGTCTCTCTAAAGGCCATTTGTTTGTTTGGGCTATAAAGTAATGACTTTGAAGGGAGGGAAAACCCCCATATTGGACTTCCCCTTTGATATATCTATTCAGTTTGGCAATAAGCAGTGGAAGTTTGATACTTCCTTTTATGTCTACAATAGAGCACAAAAGTACATGGTAAACTCCTCTTTACATTGCAAACAACTCACACAAAAATAGCAGCATAAGTTTGAGGGTGATTTCTCCCGGAGATGCTCGAGAACAAAAGAGCGTAACTCCCACACATTTAACCACCCACAAGACTCACCGTGAGCCACCAGGGACATTCTCTCTGTGGTCTGTCACACTGACAGAAAGGACCAGGGGATGAATAACCTCATATGAACTGTTAGAGACCTTCTGCTTCCACATACAGCCTTCTGAAGACCTCCAACCTAAGAAGTAGCGAGATCTTTAAAGTCTCACATCTCTAAAGGTTCCCAGAGTTCTTCATAAATGTTAAAGGAGGCAAAATTTAAAACCAAAATGAATATATTTTGTAAGGTAAAAATGGATACCATATAATTTTGTTGTAATTCAGTATAGCAATACTGTAATGAAGAATCAAGCAATTTGTTTTAAGACTCAGCATAGCCAATCCATATAATCACAAATTCCTTGAGCTTAGGGTTGAGCCATTAACATAACTTGCATATTTTCTCATTTCTTATAAGAAACAGACCAAGAAACTGAAACCAGAAAAAAAATTAAAAACTTAGAAGAGAGAATGTCCTTTTCTTCTTCACATTCAAACACCTTTCAGAAAGGAAGAAAACACATTTGTCCTGTATCTTTGTGCCACTCCTTTCAGCTTGAGCCTCAGATCTGTAGTATTATTTAAATACTGAGTGCTTTCAGCCAGCTTTACAAGAAGATGAAAACATTGCTTCCTGTTTTTGCAATTCTTTTGGAAATAGTCAGGGTTTTCTTTCACATTGTTGAAATTTTGTAGTAATTTCACTACTTAAAAAGGAAAAGGCATTTGTTTGTCTCATGAATTTCCTCATTATTATCATTAGAGGATTAATGTGCAAGAAGTTTTAAGGATCTAATTTCCCCTGTAAAGAATATTTTATGAACGTGTTCTGGTTATAAATCCATCTTGTTAGTCTAAACACAGATCCATTTTGATGACACTAAATGATTGTATTTTCATGCAAGTCAAAAACTCTCCACAGCCCCTGCTTTTCAGAACAAATAAATTCAAGAAGGAGCATATATATGTGGGGGTTTTGTGTGTTTGAGGATGTTTGAGATCCATGCTAAAACTACGTAAAACTGTTTTTGACTCAAAGTTGCCTTGTACTCTGGCCACAGACATGACCTCTATTGTATTAAATAAACCACAAAATGTTTTTCCTAGCACAATGCAACTTCCATTTTTGGAAGTACCACACCAGAAATGTGGTACTTTTCAGGCAAGGGGATGATCCTAAGAATTTCCCAGAGAATTCTGAGAGGAAATGGAAGGTGTTGTAATGACCTTACCCTTGTACTGCTTGGAGCTGTGATTAGATCTCATTTGCTTTCTGACTTCTTTGGTTACCATCAGAGAAGAAAAAGCTTCCTGTGTTACGCATTAATAAAAGAAAACATACTTTTGAGTCATTTTTTTATTAGAATGATGTTTGTTCACTCAATTTTGAACCTTGTGCTTTCCATGAAAGTTTATGGAAATGCTCAACAGGCCTGGAAATTTTCTTAGATGAAGCCAAGGTATTATTACTATGCGTCTCAGGAATACTGGGATTACCCAGCTTTGCAGAGGTCTGGGTGGTGTTGTTGAGCAATTGCAGGGAATCCCAAGTGTGTCCAACTGGGACAACCTGGGCATGAAACCATGAGTGTTGAAAGCAGCCTCCTCCCTCTGAAGACCAACAGGGACAGTATGTGATATCTTCTCATTAATGTTTGCGTTTTGTGCCCAAATAATCATGCTACTAATGAATGCTAATGCCACGGTCAGGTGCAAAACTGCACCAGGCACTTTTGACCTTGCCTGTGTGCCCATGAACAGTGTTTGTGTGAAGTGGCAGCAGAGAGAGATTTGCAACACTGGGCAGCTCAGTATCAGCCTGATCTTGTCCCTCAGAACAGGGTCGGGAAACAGTTTTGGCCTGCCCATTCAGATTTGTAAGTCTGCAGGCAGTGGTAAGGCAGGTGAGACTGGGCATTGATTTTGGTGCTATTCATGGTCTCAGTTAACAGGTATGAGCAGAATGGCCTTCCCCCAAAGCCATTGTATGTCTTGAGAACTGAGGTGGCGTTTGTTGACATCACAAGTTACATTTGATTGCATCATCACACAATGTATTAACAAAAGGCTACAAAAATCTATAACCGAATCTCAATAGCTTTAAGAAATAAATTCCCTAGATCTTTAAAAGTTTTGAGTTGCAACACCTGTGTTCCTATAACCAAGGGATTTATTAAAACAAATACTTGGGCCAGTCTGTGGGGATAAAGTATGAAGTCTTTTAAAGATTAGGGGAATGAATATATCAGCATTTAGGCTTTGATATTCTAAAAAATACATAATTTTTTTTCATCTGCTAAAGACACATATGAATATCAAGTTAAGTGGAGGTTCAAGCTTTATGTTGAGGAGCTGAATCAGTATCTGCTCCAGGGAGGGGACACAGACAACTGTGATATCAGCAGTAGCTTCTGACTGCAAATTGCCAGAAGAAAACATGATTTTTATCAAAGTTATATGTCAGATATAAATTTCAGATGACTGGACATAGTCAAGGTGGATCACTGTGTTTGAAATGATGTTCACCATAGACCTAAGAGGTCTGATGTAATACTGTGTGTGCTGTGGAGGCAGAAGGAAAGGCAACAGAATGTCAAACATTACTGAGCAGTTTTCATCTTGGTGGCTCCCTGAACCAGGTGGGGTTTCCGTGCATTTGGTCTGTTCCTTCTGATGTTCTCTCTGTTTCCTCTGATGGCACCCTTATGCTGAGCATCCCATGACCACAGGGCCACCTCCTTCTCCTTGTCTAGGGATTCCAGGCAAGCAGGAAGAAATAAACATGGAGCCCCTTGACCCCACAGTGGCCCAATGGAGTGAGGTCCAGCAGCTTAGACCCTGCGACCAACTGAAAGCAGGAAAGTGCCCGCCCTTCCTGCCCCCTCCTGTCCACATGCTGCCCCTGTGCTGAGCCACACCCCTGTGTGGTGGTGGACTTCTGGCAGCCCTGAGCCCCGGCACTGCAGTGGGATTGCCTGGCTTTCGCAGCCAAGGGCTCCACAGCCCTTCCCTGTGCATTCCCCTGCCGTGGGACAAGCTTTCCCAGGAGCGAGTGGGGAGACTCAAGCAGTTGCACTCCAGTTCCCGTGTGAGTCTGCATGCCCATGCTAACACTCATTACGTTTTCGGGAACTAGGATCATTTTTCATCAGCGCCTGGAGGTATCCACGTAATTTTAGAAAATACATAGGATCCTCTGCCTCAACTGACCTGATTTTGATTTGTGGATTGGGATTTTTTTTTTCTTCTCAAAACTCTTCCGGGGGTTGCAATGCCCAAATTAGGATGAGAAGGCAAAAGGGACAGTGCGTTCCAGTGCTCTTATTTTTTTTTTCCTTTATGGTTATTAATTAGCAGAAGAGAAAAATAGGACTTAAGGAAAATTAGTGACACTTTTTTTTTAATGGAATGCCCATTTAGTTAAAAATAATTTCTCCCAGAACAACTGGAGGGAAATTACAAGCTTTGATGGAAATTCTTTGATTGCCTTTAATATTTTTTTTCTTAGAAAAACCTTTCTTTCTCATTTTGAGTAATTTTGCTTTGAAATGTAAGCTATTCTAAACATAAGAAATATAAAATTCAAGCAGTCTTTTTTTCTGGGGTTATTTTTCAAGAAACATTCCCATTTGCACTTCTCCCCTCTGTCCTGAAGAAGAAAAAATTTAAATTTATTGAGAATGTTAATGAGAAAGAAAAGATACATTCTGCTGTCATAAATACCTGTGCATACCCTACCCATGATACCATTTCAGTGTGCAGCAGTGGCACTTCACAGTACCTGTCTGATTTCTTCTTATTTGCTTCAAGCTTAATTCCTCCTTATCTCAAAGGACAGAAATCCACAGACCAAGTTTGACCTTGCTGTCATTCTGAATGATGTCATTGTGTCATTGCTGAATTTGGTCCATTATGATTAGAAAGTGTGCTTAGCTGGCAAGGAAATTAGCTGAGCGTATGTACTTAATTTTAAGCATGCTTTTAATGCTATCCCCTTTCAACAAACCACTTAGACACATGCTTAACAGCCCGTGTGCTTGAAGTTAATTAAGTGCCTAATTGCTTTTCTGAAAGTGGGCCGGAATAGGGGTGGACTAAAGCAGGTACTTGAGTTCTCAGTTAAATTGCATCCTTTTTAGCAGAGCTGTTGCACTAGGACAAGAGGGGAATGTTTTTAAACTAAAAGAGAGTCGATACAGATTACGTATAAGGACGAAGTTTTTTACACTGAGGGTGCTGAAACACTGGGACAGGTTGCCCAGAGATATGGTGGGTGCCCCATCCCTGGAAACCTGGAAGGTCAGGCTGGACGAGACTCTGAGCAACTTGATGTCCCTGCACATTGCAGGGGGATTGGACTAGGTGTCCTTTAAAGGTCCCTTCCAACCCAAATTATTCTATCATTCTAAAAAGCAACCGTTTTCCAAACCCTTCAGCTCTCCTTCATCCTTGTTCAATTTATTTAATTCCTGTGACAGCGAACTTATCACTATGTTTGCCTC
The DNA here is from genome assembly GCA_035583135.1 of Lophotriccus pileatus. Lineage (NCBI taxonomy): Eukaryota > Metazoa > Chordata > Aves > Passeriformes > Tyrannidae > Lophotriccus > Lophotriccus pileatus. Next base: position 50,365,067 of record JAWWES010000115.1, on the reverse strand, counting down.
ACAAAAATCCAAATAATGTGGGCTCTTCGTGTTGGTTCTAAACATTCTTGTGAATAGTTGTAATTCAATCCAGAAATCTAGCAATGTGGCATTAATTAGCCTAATGGAAAATTGAGAGAGAAATGTGGTTTCTGAGGCAGTAAAATTCTGTGCCCTTGCATACAAAACACGTGAGAACCTGGCTCAGAAGGCTTCTGTGAAATACTAAACCTTGTCAGGACTTGGGTTTTTAGTGAGGAAAAAAAAAATTACAGAAAATTCATATTCACCAGAACTTCTTCAGAAGTGTAGCTGGTGGCTTCCCTCCAGCGGCTGGTGGGAGTGGGGCAGAGGAACCCACTGCCTAGGCATCACTCCTCATGGAGTGGGAGAGCCAGAGCAGCAATTGTCATGGGTTCAGATGTTTTACAACATATTTTCTTTGTCCCACAGGCTTCTTACAGTGATAAAAGTAGGGTAACCATTCACCTCTTGCCTTTTCTCATCCATGCCAGAGAAGCTCCCTGCTGTCATAGGACAAAGGGTAATGGTTTTAAAATAAAACAGAGTAGTTTTAGATTACATGTTTGTAAGAAGCTTATTTTTACAGTAAGACCAGTGAGGTTGCCCAGAGAGGTAGTGGATGCCCCATCCCAGGAACTGTTCAAGATCAGGCTGGACAGGGCTCTGAGCAGCCTGGTCTAATTGAAGATGTCCCTGCCCATGGAGGGGGGGGTTGGAACGAGGTGACCTTAAAAAAGGACCTTTCCAACCCAAACTATTCTATGATTCTATGATTCTAGGAAATGGAATTTGACAGCACCCGTGGGAGCCGCCATAGGACACGGCCTCTGCCGCACCTCCTGTAGCTTTCCTGCTGAGACCTGTCGCGACACGCACTGCCCTGCCGTGATAGCGCGGTATCGCAGCCTCTGCTGCCTCTGCTGCGGGAGAGACGTGATGGCACAGGGATTACGCCATCGTAATGGCTTGAAAGAGGCGATTAGTTCGGAGTTTATTCCCTAATTCACACAGTCTCTGTGTCGCTTTCAAATACTGTGACGTTAACCTCTCCATTTCTTTTATTTTTTTGTTATCAGGAACTGGTGATGAGCTTCAGGCTCCCTCTGGCACCGAAAAGTGCCTTTGCAGAGGGAGCTGCGATGACACTTCTGCAGTCCAGAGAGTCAGAAGGAGGTACTATTTGTCCCTGCTCTACGACTGTGGGATATATCCCACAATGGGAAAAAACCCACTTCTCTCAAAGTCCGTTCCATGTTCAACATGTACTTGTGTGAAGAGAGTGACCTTGTCATCTTACTGCTTTCACAGTACATCCCAAATCTTACACATATTTGAGCTTGTTTTATAGCAAGTGGCTTTCCTCTTCTGGTTCTCTCAGCAGCCTGTGAGGCTGCCTGGCCGCCTCTGACCTCCTCTGGTCCTACCTTGCTTGGCAGAGGCAGCAAGCCTGAGTCTCATCCGTCTGCAATCTCTGGTGAGGACTGGTGTTTGTAACACCTGCATGGACATCACGCAGCCAGGGGATCCTAGTGTTGCCTCTGTGGTGGGAAAAACAAAGCTCCCTCCAATCCCTGGTAAGACTTAGGGCACGTAAATATCTACCAAGTTTACCCAGCATTGAACCAGACTGTACAAAACTTTGCCAGTACAAACTGTATTCCTACTTGAGCTCATGCCGTACATTGTAAAAATTGTACTCTCGCATCCTGTGACTGACAAATAAATTGAATTTACCCTGCAACATGCTGAATGGGTATGTGTACAATACCAAGCTTTCACTAAGTGGAAGTGTTGGCGGGAGGAGCGTGGATTGTCACATTATCGTACTGCAATCACCAAAGTGGCCCCAGTCTGTTTATCTGCAGAGAAACCAGAAATCATTTGAGTGATTCATAGACATTAGGTTATTCAAGCAAAAAAAAAAAAAAAAAATCAGAGAAACTACCAGAAACTGGAAGGCTAGAAAATAGGGTCTTTTGTATTGATAATATTTGTAGCCATATAATATCCTATACCAGGACTCTGTAGGCACCAAACTGTTGTTGGAGCAAAGAGCAATTAATAAACTGTATCACTGCAGAAGCTTTTGCTATGGCATGTGTGAGAAATTTCCTAATACTTCCTAGCCTCTGTGAAAAAACACGTTGGACCTGAGATCTTGCAAGATGATGAAGTCTTCACCTCTGGAAAAACCCTATGCTAGTTCAACAATGTTTTATGCTACAGTGGCAGCAACCATCACTTCAGCTGCCAGAGAAACCAATGGACCACCAAAAGGACCTGCTGCACAGTGGACTGGGATGTTCCTTGTTCCAGAAGCAGGCAAATGTTAAGATCTATTTTGACAGAAATGTAGTATGCATCTCTAGCAACTCAGGCCCGTCTGAAGCAGGGATCACAGCAAAGGAACTTGTTGCCCTACACCATGTTTCTTGTCTCCACATATAGCCCGCAGGCAGCTGAGCTGCCATTCTGGTAGAGACTCTGCAGTTTTCCTGGACTCTTGGGGAACATCTAAGAGTACAGGTGGCCAATTAAACCTGTCCCATGCACAGATTACTCAGGGGTCTGCTACAGAATGGTCCTGGGCTACGGAGACTGCTGTCCCTTGGGTCCTGCATATATGCAGTTCCAGAGGCAGATAAAGCATTTCACAAGGTGTTGGGAAGTTAGGAAGATGGAGTGCGTGCACACACACACACACACACACGCACACACGCACACATATTTGTGTATGCACACAGATCTTGTTGCACTGAGCCTCCCCAGGAGACTTGACCCTCTTGGCCCATCCTGACTTGGGCAGTGGCCCATGTTTCCGAGGCAGCCAGGAGCTACTTCTGCCTATGTCTCACCTCAGTCTCCCCTCCACTTACAGAGAGGAATATCTTGGGGCCTTGAAGAAAATGGCACTATTCATGCATGCACTATCTGATGCTGCTTTGGCCAGACCCTCCTCCCATCCACCCATCCTCCCAAGCTAAGTAGGAAAGTTCCTAAGTGAGTGCAAGTGGTTGGCACATCCTGAGTGTAGGAAAGAGTTGTAAGCCTGGGAAGGGCAGTCAGTCCCCAGTGCCAAGCCCAGTGAGCTCTGCATCTCTACAGCAGCTAGGCTCAGAAGGTGGAGTATCTAGCAATGGCCAGGGAGTAACTGGCCTGTGTACTGGATGGCTACCTTCTGATTTCTTTCTCACCTGCTCTGTGTTGAGCACGCTGATATTGCCAGTTCTGGTAACTTTCTGAATCCTGGAAATCCGTGAAGGGCAAGGGTAAGCTGACATCCCTGTCTTTATCTACTTGCTCTACAGCACACTGCTCCCCAGATTGATCCAACAGATTTGCTGCTTACAGAGAGCATCCTTCAAACGAGATAGCATGACCTTTCCAGAATCCAGCAAGTAGCAGCAGGTCTTTCTAGGAAATCATGACTACAGTCAGAGAGCTCTGTTCAGGCACAGTATTGTAAACAGAGCTCCCTTATATATCTTAGCATATCTGTATCTAGATACGAGCTAGATGTCTCTCATTTGCCATGCAATTTCTATGTACTTAATTCTTGTGTCCTTAACTTCCCTGTTCAGAGTGCAGAAGACTGTGGGAATTCCAGCAGCTAGTGGGAGGCAGAGTTAGTTAGTGCACTCACCAAACTCCTTTGTAGCCTCAGCCATAAAGTAACACTCAGGAATCAGTTTTACAGCAATCACATGCAGGCTAACTGGGGAGAAGCAATAAGAGCTTGGTTCAGCTGTGGGCTTTCCTTGCAATTATGAAAGACTTCTTTTGGGAGCTAAATGAGTATGTGGTTTTAATAGCTGAAGATTCTCCCAGGAGCTGAAGGGGCCTTTTTTTTGTTTCTTTCTTTACTTCTTTTAATAAAGACAACAGCAGCTGGAAGCATTTCCTTGAAGACAGCCCTTAGCAGTTTTTCTTTTGTGGGGATTTTTGTCTGGGGAGTGGATGGAAAGGTTTTCCCCCCACTGCAGAAGAACAAAGCATGTATAAAGTAGTATTTCTGAGCAGATTTAAAGGGGTCTTCTGGTTTTATGCAACTTCTGAGCTTAACAGAACGTAAATATTTTAGTGGCATTTGGTTATTGCACTGCAATGGTCTGACTCCCTCTGCCTTCAGTTAAAAAGGGGAAGCAGATCAGCTTTCCTTTGTAAATACATGCTTTTCTTTACCTACAAATGTTACCTAGGGATGAGAGCAGGGTGCAGCCCGGGCAGCGGCCCCGCAGCCAGCACCGCCGCCGCCCCAAAAACCAAACCGGCTCCCAGATGTGGCCGCCAGGGGGCGCTGCAGGAGCGCCGAGCGCGGCGGGCTCGGGATGCGGGATTAGGGGTGCAGAGAGGGGAATGCAGGGAGGGATGCGGGGGGTGAGGCAGGGTACGAGGTAAGGGATGCCGGGTGTGGAGTGAGAGGGGAAGAGAGCCGAGGACCCAAGCCGTGGGTTTCCCACGGTGCCCGGCAGTCTGCTCCTTGACGTTGCCTTAAATTGAGATATTTGCATTCTCTGGTAAACCCGCATTGGTTTTTCGAGGTTGGCCGGCTAAATGTCACCCGCATCAGAATCGCTGCAGGAGCAGCGGCCCTCGGAAAAGTTCAAGTTATTTGGTGAATTAGGGTTCTATTTTCCACACAGGAGAAAATCGCTCTGAATTGTGAAACAGTGAATATGGGAAGGACAGCCCCCATACCCCCACATAATGACATCAAGGACATTAAGAGTGGCAGGTGGCAGCAAGTCAGACTAGTTGTTTGACAAGGCAGAGGTTTTGGACACAACTTGAGGAGCTCAATGAATAGCTGGAAAAGTGACAAAAGACTTTTTTTCACAGGGTGTACAGGTGCTTAGCCCTGGATGGCAGTGGCAGCTTTGTCTCCTAACACTGCCTAGGAAGCAGTAACTTCCTTCAGTGAATGGTGTTTGGCATCAGAATCTTAAGACTGACTCTGGCTCTGCAATGGATCTCCATGTACCAGGGATTGCCAAAGTCAGTCGCTGGAGAGAACGTGCTCTATATATGGCTTGTGCTCACTGTAGATCTGGGTGAATCACAGACATACTCTTTTCAGAAAGCTCCCAATTGCTTGCATGCATATTTTTAATTTCTGCTTGCAAACTAGACTGGAAACAGCTGCATCAAATAGGCAATGGGTGTCAGATTTGTTTTCTTTTGATGCTGAATAAGAACCTTCATAAAAGGTTCTGGTTTCCTTCCTTTTCTTTGCACTGCCTGGTCTGGCCCTGAGCTGTGAGGGTAGACACCACCTATGGCTTTTGGGTCACTGGATGGTGCTCAAAAGATTCTCTCATGCCAATTATAAGAGTTAGGAGGTTCATATACCCTACTGTCCAACTGCTTGTCCAAAAGCAGGCCCTGCCCCTGCCGGAATGCCTTTGGTGGGTACCTGTAATGCCAGTGAGTAAGTTTGTTGCAGTCTTGTACACTGTCAGGAGGAAGCATCCACCCATCAGGTATGAGAAGGTGTAATAACAGGAGATATGGGCTGAGTGGGCAGCTCTCACAGAAGTAAGCAGCAGGAGAGGAGGTTATGGTTTAAATGGGCAGGACTAAGTATTGGGGGTGCAGGGGGAGGTAGTGGGAAGAGGATGCAGGAGATATTGGACTGCTTAGTTTGTGGCTGTTTGGGGAAACTGGTAGGCAGGGTGACTGTGGCCGCTGTAGTAAGTGGATAGGGTGTTGGGCATGTTGGTGTTACTGCCCACACCATTCACTTGACTGTGCCATCCTCTTGGAGCTTTATATTTAGGCTTATGTAGGTCTTTTATTGCAGTTATTTGTGGCAGAACTGAAGGAAATTACACTCCTTAACAGGTGTCTTGAGTACACCCTCATTTGCAAACACCCAGGCCAGAGCAGGGTTTTTCTGTGTGTTAGTGGGTGAGTTGTTGGCACTGGAGATGTAACAGTGTGGGAATGGTTGTGGGAGGAGGACATTGGGCAGAATGGTCTGGCATCCTGTGCAGTGCCAGAGCATATTACAGCTTGCTGGTTGTGCTGATCCATGCACTGGTCCTGAAAACTCAGCTCTCCAAATCAGCTGTTTCTAGTGCTCCTATCTAAGACCTGAAATAAAATCAAGTAAGCAAGTGATGTAAACTCTTCCCTTCATCATACTGCAGAAGCAGACCTGGGCTGGCCTGGAGTTTCAGCAGCTATTTGAGGCAGAACCTATATGCAGATAAAGACACAACTTGATGAAGTGCAGTTCAGTTCCACTGCAAAATCAAACTTCATCATGGCAAAATCTACTGGGAAGGAATAACCAAGAGAGCTAATTCATGATTTAGTCCCTCTGGTAGGGAAGACTTCTTATGTGTCCCTTTTCCCTTTCCAAACTGTTTGGCTCTTATAGTCTCTGCTTCCCCGCACCAGCCAAGGGGCTGGTGGGACCTCTCAGTGGGGCTGCACAGAAGCTGTGCACCCTGAACATCCTGTGACTTTTATTTTTTTCCCTCTTGAGTGTTCCAGCTGCATGGTTAGCAAGAGAAAGTTCCCACAAGAGTCCATGAAGAACTCCAAGACACTTTTGTTGCCCAACTGGCTTGTCTACATCACAAGATCTTCCCAAGGGTACATATGATTTGTGAGAACTGAGCAAAGCTCCACAAGAATAGTTCTAATGCCTTGGAGATCAGTGCTTGATGTTACACCAATACACTCACAGGTAAACTCCAAACCAGTTTGGCATTCAGTAATGCCGTGGTCCAATTTTAAGGAAAGAGAACACTATGGAGAATATTCAACTTAGGAAAACCTTTTCTGCATTTCAGAGGCAGGAGAATTTTTCATCTGTGCTTAATACCAGAACCAGAGGCTGACAGGACCTCTGCCCCTTCTTCAGGAGGCAAATTGGTTATGAATGTATTTGATGATATTGGATGATATATGATATATAGGATATAATGCATTTGAATGATGTGAATGTATTTTTATTGGCTTTACCACAGGTGCACCATTGCTTCTCAGCAAGGCAGAGAGGCTATTTTCAAACTGTTGATGCAAAACAAGCTGAAAGAACAACATCCATCACACTACCAAATTGTCATTCGCAAGAAGTATGGGCGCAATTTTTGTTTAGATAAAATTTGCTGGTAAGACAGCAATGAACACAAGATATTCAACATTCTAATAAAATAGTAATGCTGCAAGCTCAGCAGCTCATGAAACATTTACAATCTGCAGCTAGTAAAGTGCAAACAAGAGATTTAAGCACCGCTGTTGCTAGATGGATGGAAATCAGTTAGAAGATTAGTGGAAAGATTATTCCACACAGGTTAGAATGAGGTTCATTAAATGCCTATCAGTTCTCTCATTTGCTGTAGGAGACAGGGAGGGTTGTAGGACTGCACCTGTTGAAGCAGAGCTCAGCCTCAGTGCCAGTGTTAAGCCAAATGAGCTCTTTGGTTTGTTTCTTTTGCTTCTCATGTCTCCCTGCATCAGGAGTTTGCAGAAGGAGTGTTGACAGTGCACTCGCAGGTTCCTATCCTTTATATGTGAAACTAATTAGGTACCAGACTTGCAATGGGCTCTGAAAGGTGGGTGAAGAAAAGGGCATGGTACACGCAGAGCTCTCCTGTAAGTTCAAGGAAAGCAATGTAATTAAGAAGATTTCATGCATTTCCAAGCTGGGTAAAAATTACTCATGAGGCGTATGATTTTATCCACTGCTTGTTTGGCTCTTAACCTTTGATCTGACCCCATTTTATCAAGGACTGCAGCAAATTTCAGTCATTACTGTCATACCGAAGTGCTTCTCCACGGATCCTTTAGAGATTAAAGGTTAAAAGGAAGATGTTGAATAAGACAAGACAGTGCAGTCCCTAGGTGCCTTACTTTGTGTTTCCTGTGTTACTCTAGCTGAGCCATTTTGATGCTTTTCTGAGCAGTCCTTGTGTGAAATAAGCGGCCCTTGCTTTTTGGTCTCTTAACTAAACAACAGAGCTCATTCAACAGGCTACACTGTTCCTTTTAAATTTGGCCTGTGGTTATTAAAATTTGCATGTTATGAAAAGCCCTGAGGCTTTCTGTACCACTGAATATGTAAGTAATTAAACGAACAAGCAAAGCTTTTTAGGAGTGATTTCCTTCCTTTACTGAGGGAGAGACATCTTTTTCTGTGTCCAGTGCCTATGAACAATGTAACCCTGTGCAATGCCCGTGCCTTTTTAACGCTGTAGTAAGAGAGGCAACAGCAATAATGGTCCTGGGTGAAACCCCGACTCGGTTGCAGTGAAGAAGTGCCCTTGTTATAGGCTGTGCCTGTCATTAACTGTAAAATTTTGCTCTGGGTACAAAGGTAGATAGAATATTCTCACAAATATTAACTCAGATTTTGACTGGAAAGAAGAGACACACAGTCTGCACTGTGTGTGGTGACAGAAAAATCACAGCAGTATTTAATTTGAAAAGTTTGGGTCCTTGTATTTTAGGACTATTCTCAGTCCAGAAATACATAATAATGTCAATAAAACCTAAAATAGGAACCGGTTTCTTGAGCGTGCTTCTGAGAGTAATGGTTGAAGAGGAAGGCCAATGGTTTGGGGATGAAAGGATGGATAACCTCTATAATAGACAGAAAAGAAAGCAAAATGCTTTTTGAAACAAGTATAGAGCTACTTAAGCTCACAGGAGATCACTGTTTTAATGGCAGATCAAGCTATTTGTGGCACTTCTATGAATTGTTGCAATAGGTGAGGGTGTTTGGGGTTGCTAAAGGTAGGGGATGGAAGATTTCTGAAACTGCTCAGTTGCCAGCCATACGAGTAGTACAGATTGTATCTGTACTCACAATGATGAGGCAAACTTGCAGAGGCAAAGCAAACAGATGCATGGAAGCTGAAACAATAATGTAAGGACATTTGGGCTTTTGGAGCTTGGAAGTGATTACCAGCTTAATTCTTTTTAAGAGAGGGAAATACGGAGGAAAGGATAAAATAACCTGTATTCCTGTTGGCTGTAGGCTAGCAGATAGAACGTCAGTAAACTTAAAATAGCTTCTCGGGATGAAGATACAGAGATTTTGAAAGCACCATAGCTGAAGTTGTCATTTCAGCACCTCAAAACCTGACCTGTTCTAGGGAAGAAGAAAAACCTTAGAAACAGACAACATAATAATGGTAAGTTCAAGTACTTCTCAAAGTCAGTGCAGGGATTATAGTATTATTCTCATGCTGTATTAGTTTGTCATCCTCTTATAAAACATTACATTAAGAAAATGCAAGTAAGAAGGAAACAGGCAACTGAGAAAACTGTAGCATCTCTGTTGTTTAAAAACAGTAAAGAACCGAACTGAATTTCATTCCTGTTGTTGAAAAGTAACTGTAATGAAAAGTGAAATGAAAACATGAATTGTGTTTTAAATAAAAAGTGTTATTTTTAGAGATAATTTTTACTTAATTAAAAAAAGTTTAAAAAAATCATATTGTATTTTTTGCTATGTTTTCAGTTTTTTATTGAAAAATGAAAGACACTTTTCTCAGTAAGTAGTGTGTCTGAAAATATGCCAAATATCCAGCAGATTTTTTTTGTAGTGTTGTGGAAAACAGGAGTTCTGACCAATTCTATTAACCAGATTAGGCAAGAGCAATCAGAAAGGTAAAGTTCACTCTTAGAGATGCATGGTCATTAAATCTGTGTTGCAATGACAGCGTCTTCTGATCAAATCCCACTAGTGTTTTTTCCAGCTGTAGCTGAACTTTTACTTTTACAATTTGGATAAAACTAAGAATGTCTCCCCTGCTTTCAGAATTCAAGCTAGGTCTCCATGACGTATCACATCACACTGTGTAGACCTACTGGTACACTGAGTTCTAGCACCAAAGTTTCTGCAGAAGGCACTGATAGAAATGTCTTTTCTCTCTGAACCCTCAAATCACTTTGGGGACTTGGGCTGATAAACCTAAAATCCCCAAACTAAGCAAAGAAAAACTTAATACCTTTAATCATGTTTCTTTACCTACTAGAGAGTTTCTCTTGTTACGGGAGGCTTGCATAGTTCCTGTGTTTAATCTCAGTGAAAGCAAACAAGTTTCCCCTCTGCAGGACTATTTCTTAGTGGCTTCACTTCCAAATTCTGAAGGAGAGCAGCGAATCACAGAATCACAGATTCTATGTGAAGATCATTTTTTAACCTGTGAAGATCACTTTTTTAAAACAGTGAAGATCGCTTTTTAACTTTCCACAGTTTAATTCACGTAAAACTATCCCAGAATTTAGGGCCAATGATGCTGAAGCAAGAACAGGCAGAAACTGATGCACAGGAAATTCGACTTGAATGTAAGGAAGAACTTCTTTACTGTGCAGGTGATCATGCAGTGGAGCAGATTGCTCAGAGACATGGTGGAGTCTCCCTTACTGGAGATATTCAAGAACCATCCGGATGCAATTCTGTGCAATGTGCTGTAGGATAACCCTGCTTGAGCAGGGAGGTTGGACAAAATGACCCTCTGTTTTCCCTTTCAACCTGAGCAATTCTGTGATTCTGTATCACAGGGACTAGTCCCATGAAGGACTACTTCAGAGTCAGACAAACACTTCACAGGGATTTCCAAGGACTACTCTGTGTGTGGACTTTAAATGTTTCACATTTGTTTGAGCTCACTTTGAAATCTGAGAGCCAAGCCGTAAAACTCACACTCTTACTGCTACCAGTATTATTGATATTAATAGTAACAGAAACATCTGACACAGGTTGTGTCAAAGTAGCTCTGATTTCATCTTATGAGGAGCTTATACTGCTTCCTTTTAAATGAATGATATTTTGGTCAGTCACTCAAGTGGGCATGCATAAAGACTACCTGTAAAAGCAGACTGTTTTTAACATATGGCAAAGAGAATTTGTTTACTCTGCTTGGGGAAAGCAGGCTACCTGTGTAATTATTTCCTTAGTGAGTCTGCATAAAACTTCTATTGCATTTAATTCAACACAAAACATTTTCTATATTTCATGTCATGGGTAGGAATGAAAATGGAGATAGTTCATCAATGCTGATATGTGATATAAAAAGAGCTGAGAAGCCAAGGGTATGAGAGTGCATAAAAATGTTTTGTGTCCTGACCAGTACATTGCTTAAAAAAAAATTTTACAATCAGCCCCAATTGTTCATTCTTCCCATGCAGAAGATACTCACATATTCAGTTTTAAAAGGGCAAATCAACCATAATTCAGTTTATAAACTGTGAAGCTGGTTGCGAATGTCTGGATGAATATTCATTAGAATCTCTTAATCTGCCATCGACTGTGATTCATTAGGCATATGTAAATATCACTCACTTTAATTGCCCCTAAACTGACTTAACATAATATTGTCATTAGCAAATTATTAGTTATTTGTGTAACTAATGGTACATTATGGTGTACACGTTAAATCGCCAAATATATGATTACAATTATGATGATGTTTTATGCTGGGTGCTTTGTAAACTATTTGATGAAATATAATGGAGCCAAATCAAATCTGGTATGTTAATAGGACAGTTGTGGAACTTTATTATTATATTTCTCTACCTTGGTGACTGCTGTACTATGTGAGCCTTTACCCCACCCCGTGCTTCAGTGGATTATGGATTGGCTTTACTTTCTGTATACAAGTCTGGTGTGATATTTCCAAGCCTGCCTACCCCTTGTTTTACCTAATGAACTCAGTTCCAGTTAATTATTGGTGAAACTGCCCTAGGTTTCCATGGTAAGACCTTTCCACTGAAAGGCCAAGGGGAGGGAGCAGAGAATATCAGCTTTGCAGCATGAAGTGTTAATGGGCCTTGCTGGAGAGTGCTGATGTTGAAATAGCAGTGCCTGTAACTTGCTGATTTTTCTCTGATCTGTTAGTGTATCCTAGGGTTCTGTATTTTCCCTGCCTCTTAACTCACTGACTCCTACTCACTTGTGCAATGAAAAGTCTTGCCCGGATCATTTGACCCACCTGCTCTTCAGCATTTCCAATAGTTATTGCATTGAGGAAGCAGCTTTTGAGATGACAAAGTTATGGTGGCGAAGCCTTCGATTAGCGCTGTTAAAAGGATTTTAATTGCAGGGCTAATGATGACTGGAATATGTTTGTGTAAAAAGGATGAATGGTATTCGCAAAGGCTTTTAGTGAGTCTTGTGTCTATATGCAAATGTATTTATGAGCATGTTAATGTTTATAGACCCAGGAAGTTAAGAAAGGGCTGGTTCCCATTGCCACATATTTATTCAAGATGCATTTAATACGGCAGTTACTTTATTTCTTTAAAAAGAGCTTATTAAGGCACATTTACTAGGAACTAATTAAAATGTAATGAACACGGATCTGTTCACAAATTAATATGAGGACTCTAAAGGAATATCTTGCATCATCAAGTGGTTCTCCAGCCGTTCCTGTCAGCCATACTACTCCACCTGGGACCTCGCTGTGCTGCAAATCAGACTGGACCTGCAGTCAGTAACGTGTAAACAACTTCTGCCAGCTACGCTTCTGGTCCACCAACCAAAAAAGGCACTTAACTGCAAGCTGAATAGATGCAGATGTCTTGAACGCTGAGGAAACTTTTACTGAGTTCAAAAGACTTTGAGACAGATACAAGATATCACGTTAAAGAATTTACAAAAGGCATGGGAAACACGTGCTGATGATGCGAAATGGAACTATTGCATTGGAAACCTGGTTCAAAAGGCTTATTTACTTGCAGTTGTTTACTAAACTAAAGCTATGGCTTTCCACTGATTTAGTTCAAACAGTGCAAAAAGAATGTGGAAATTATTTTGATGTCACCTATCTTAATTCAGTTAGTAGTAGACTTTTGGTAAACCACAGAAAAAAACCCTCAACATCTGGAAAACAAAATAAAAAAAAAATCACATGGAATTGTATACTAATTTAATGGAAAGGGCCCATATTCTTAAGCAGACATTCCCTAAAATGTACTGTTGTCAGGTCTGACCGCACTCTGAGGTGTAGAACAGACCTTTGGAACTAATCAAGAGAGTTGAGGTGCTGTTCAGTAGGTATTTGTAAGGAATTCATGGCGAATTAATTGCAGAATAATTCATATAAATTATTGTCTGGGTAATTTTGAATAATGAATCAAGCAGGAGAAAAGAACACATTATTACATAATTTGTTCTATCCTAACAGAAACATTAATAATGCTCAATAAGGATAAAATAACTTGCGTTTAGAAATTATTTAGCCCTATCTCAAACCCCAGCGAAGGCAGCAGGGATGCTCCCCCAGGTCTGGTATGGGCAGAATATGAAACAGAGAGAGAAGCAGAAGACTGTCTGGGAGATGGGTTGTGGTAACAAATCTATTTCCAAGGCAAATATAAATGTCAGTAGGTGCAGGGCAGGCAGCTGGCAAGCCAACCTCCAGTTCTGTCCTTTGACAACACCATTCCAGTATCCACTGAGCTCTGCAGACTGTTCCTATGAGTTTGAGAGCTTGCCCCAGAGGGTTGGACGCTTTTGGAGGGTGTAGGAAGAGAAAGGGAAGAAATGGCCCTTAGGATCATGTAAGGTGCTGCAATGCAGGATTACAGACCTGTTTCCAGCTCTGCAATGCTGAGAACCTTGGATGGATCAGACTTTGCTTATCCTCCTGTAAAGAGAAGATACTGGTGGGGAAGAGTCACAGGCTTGTTTGAGAGATTCCAGGCAACCCTGCGAATTGTACATCTGGAATAATGGGGGGGGGTGTTGGGGGGTTGGAGTGTTTTCTTCCTGCATGGATGATTTTGTAGATCTGCAGCCATACCAGCAGTTGCACTGGTGCCACAGAGGGGAGAGGGTTTTACCAGCATGAGGAAAGGGCTGAAATCTCTTTCAGGAAAGGTACACAGGGATACTTTGTAGGAGGCCTACTTAATCAAGAGCTCAGATAAAAGTAAAGTGATTGTGGCTGAGTTCACACTAAGGACAAGAAGTTTGCAGTGATGTTAGTTGTTAATTAAAAAGGAAAACAAAGATAAGATGGTTTTGTTATGTTAGAATGTTTGTGTGGCTTTGTTAGAATTCTTCCTGGTTAATAAACCACCTGCCAGATTAAAATGTAATAATAATAAAACTCTGGTAATGTGATGATTGAATAGAATGTAAGGTTAATTTTAAACATGGGTCTTTGCAACACCAGTAAGAGATACACACCAGAGAATATACTTACTGGTAGGAAGAAAAATGACTGGGAAATGAACATGTAAAATAGATACCATAAAACATAAATGGCTTGCTGAAAAAGGAGCATTAGAAGAATTTTTCCTGAGATGATGCAATATGTTGCCAGATTCCTGGAGTCCTGGGGCTGGGTTACAAAAATAAGCAAGATGACTTGAAGGAAAGCAATCACTGATTCTGGTACCTGCAGTACATTAGCTCTGCCTCTTGCTTTCTGCTGAACAAGGCATGTGAGATTCTGTAGTAGGTTCAGGTTTTGTGGCACATATAACCTTGCTCATCCACTTGCTCCTGGAGAAATAATATTCATAAGACATTAATTATGGCCAGAGAACAAGGCTAGCTGCACATACTGAGGGGAGGTTCGAAAGGCTTAAGCAGATTCTACAACTAACACCCTGCACACAGGCAGAAAGTAGAAGTTCTTGCTGGCCAGCTTCTTTCCTCTCACCTCTCTCTGCTTCACTTGGAAAAAGAGGCCAGGTTTGAACTCTGAGAAGGCAGTGGTAAACCTTCAAAAGCATGAAAGTATGTTCTACCTTACCATTGTGTTTGGGGCACACCTGCAGGAGCCCACTTGCCATTGTCCCTCTCAGGTGTTAGACACATCAGTGCTAACACCACCATGGTGCTTCTTGGAGTTGCTTTATTTCTTCTTGGAGGAAATTTCCAGTCACTACAGAAAGTGAGCATGGCAGTCCCTTGGAGGAAGATGTGTATCACTTACCCACATCCAAAAACATATGCATAGGCTGAATCTGACCACATTTGTAGCATGGGCAATGACAATGCCTCAGATAAGTTTGTGTCCCATGTAGAGGTATGGACAATTGTGGGTTGGGAGAGAGTTGCAGGAAAGAGGAACAGACCAGCTAATTAAAGCAGACCAACTTTGTTTTGGATCCTCACTATGATGGGCATCTCCCTTGAGGTGTCTTGAGGTACTTGAACAGTCTTCAAAGTTAACTCACTCTATTTCAGCACATGCCAACTCAAGCCAAAGTGGCATGTACACACAGCCCTCTCCTAATTTTTTATATCAGGGCTTGTAAAGGGCTCTTCTGTCATTCTAGGAGTCTCTCCAGGACATGTAACAGGGACTTGGATCCCCAAATCTCTGTATGACTTTTAAAAACCCCTTAGATTTCTCCAGTCACCTCCTTGGTTTATGTGTTCCTGGCAAGATGAGAAACCACGCTTCCTGCTCTTACACAGGAAAAAGATCCAGCTTCTAGGCTCTGTTTTGTGAAAAAAGTATCTGACTGGCACCTCTTCTGTTGTGCAACTTTTTTTAATATCATGCTACGTGGGGTGAAATGACCTGGACTATGCATACTCTTAAAATCTGGACAAAACTGACAAATTAATGTGTGGATTGAAAGCATGTCTGGAAATACCCTGCTGCAGTTAGTGTAAAAGACATGGAGTGAAGACCTGACCTCGTGTTAAAGACCTGCTGATACTTTCAGTCCTTGGCAAGCAGGTGGGAGTACACAGAGCAGAACTGCCAGGGCTGCTGAGAGCAGTGCTCATTTTTGGGGTTTGCATGGTGCCTCTGGCTTCAAAGCAGCTCATCAAAGCCAGCCTCGGAAGATGCAAAATCAGGACAATGGTATGTTCTTGCTTTTGTAAAGAACCTTTCAGATCCATGGGTTAAAAGCTGCTCATTATTATAATTATCCTTTTTGTTAGTACACATGTGTAAAAACAACTTCAGGTTGTTTTTAATGATGAATACTTGATGTGGCAATGCAATGGCTATAGTACTCTCTACAGAACTTTCTATTAATCTAAGAAATCAAGAAATACGCCAATCATGGAAAATTTGTACCAATGTTCACAGTTTGGCTTATGAAGATATCTTTTAGGAGTCAAGCTTGCAGGCCCTATAGAAAGAGGGACTGTGCCATTACCATCATATTGCTTACCTTCTCTGATCAGACAGGATGAGGGCTCTGTGTGCCCAGGAAGTTTGAATTGGAGAAAATCAAAATCCATTAAGTTGCAATACATTCAAACAGTAATTGCTGCAGATTAGAATTCAGCAGAGAACTTTGCATAATGCCAAGAGGTGACCTTTTTCTGGGGTGCTTTCCTGCAATTGTTGGGACCTTGTAACAAATGCCTAGTGCCATTAAACGAAGGAATGACATATCTCTTATATGCAAATTTTTACAGCGCAGCAATTAAGCGGTTTAGAATTTTACGACAGTGTTTGGGCTTTATACAACAAAAAAAGGGCCAATAAAGGGCTGTGATGGATGGGCTAATCCCCACTGGAAATATACCATGTAATCTCACAGAGACAATGCATTATGGATAGCACCATGATTATTGGTGGCTAATATCTCCCCCTCCTCTCCTGCCCTCCTCCTCCTCACAGCCTCCCCCTCCCCTGCTCCCCGCCCGATGAAAACTGCATGGCTGCCACATTGTCAGGGGCACAGGCCTGGGATACAGATGGGAAAGTTGGGCCATTGCAATCTGCTGTGTGCACGGACAACAGTGAAAAGGGGGCTTGCAGCGAGGCAGCTTGTCAGCAGGGGACAGGGCTGGGGTCCATATGCCTCTCTTCTTCTCCCTTCTGTCGCCGAGTCTGCTGCCTCATCCTGCTGTCGGGGGACACTTTAATGATGAACGTGTTTTAAACAGTTTTGCTTACCTAGAGACAGCTTTTCAGGAAAGGGGAGCTTAATTAGACACCTTCCGCTGTTTTGGTGGGTTGTATTTTTCTGCAGGTCTGTGGGTCCCTCCACTGCCCTCCCCTCCTGCAGCCGGGCACTGGGTGCAGCTGCGGTCCTCACGTCTGGCCACCCTCCACCTGCCACAAAGGGCATATCACTTCTACTCCACATGCCTCTGGCTGGCCATCACTCTTGCCACTGCTTCCAGCTATTATCTGAAGTCTGCTGTGGAGCTGACAGAGATGTTTGTAGCAAGCGTGTACTTCAGGTGCAGAATTTGCACAGTTTCAAGCAAGATGAGAGAGTTGTGATCAGGGCTGATCCTGAAGTGGGAGTAATCTGCTTTGGACACATGATAAGTGTTGGGAATTGTAACTCTGTTTTTAAAAGCAGCTTAAAAAATTAAAAGAAAAAAATCATCTATGACTGCTGTTTGGAGTGCCAAAGTAAAGTAATTTAAAGCTTAAAGTCATTGTCCTGCTATTATTCACTATCTTAAAGAGTCAAATTAAGCTTGTTGTTTGTCTTTTTTTTTTCCCTTGATCTTTTATACCCTTGGTTAAAGCTGCTACTGCAGCTTTTTTTTTTTTTTTTTTTAAGAAGAGAATAAGGGACTGGGAAAAACAGATGCAGCTGTTTATTTAAAGTGTTTCTTAGGTGAGTAGGAATTCCATCAGTATATGTAGTGGCCAAAGTTAATTGAAGACTATTTTTACAAAAAAAAAAAAAAATCTGACCTGGTTGCCCTTCCTATGGAAAACCCCTTGGCAGTAGGGTTCTGGTAAACAAAAGCAGCATGGGGATTCCCAGGCAGGGATCCTTAAACTAGCAAGCCTGGGGGGCAGGGGGAAAGGGATGGGAAGTAGCTTTGCTGGGGCAAATGTGATGCCTCCAATAACACAGGGGCCTTCCACCAAGTCTGATCGTCCCCTAGGAGCTACAGAAAGCAGAACAGTCTGTGTGGAAGAAATTGTTTCGGCACTGTCTCTGATTTCCCACAACCTCTTCTTAAGGTCCTTTCCCTAACAATATCCAGCCTTCACACAAAGAAATCTACCCTCACCCCTGCCATTAGGCTAAGAGGGGCCCTGAACAAACCTTATGGTATGCCACCCTTTTTTTATGGTCTCAGAGGTACACCTTGTTGCTTAATCACTAAGCTTTCCCTGCCCTCTCCCTGACTATTTCAGTGAATAAAGTATTGAGGACAACAGCTGAAATAAACAGCTGGATAGACAGATGGATAGATGCACAGATAGCTGGATGGAACGATATAAAGACAGACAGACTGACAGATTTTGCTGGAAACAGGTATGGACATGGATTTTAACCATCAAACAAGTCCTTTGTTAAGATGGGAACAGTCAGCAAGAATTGTCCTGCTTCAAATCTCCAAATGAACCTAAATGAAGCTAAAACACTTCTGAACCCAGCACAAAGAGCTAATTCCACTCTTGAGAAACAAAACATTTTGTGTCCTGGTTTTGGCCAGGTTGGGGTTATTTTTTTGCAGTAACGGGGAGGGGGTGTGGGTAAAGGGGGCATGGCCAGGACCCAGGTGTTACTCTATACCACCTCAGGGGTGAGGGGTGTTGGGGGGGGGGGGGGGATTGGAAGGGACTC
>JAWWES010000115.1:50326875-50346478 GCA_035583135.1 Lophotriccus pileatus | reverse complement strand
GTTACTCTATACCACCTCAGGGGTGAGGGGTCTTGGAGGGGGGGGGGGGGATTGGAAGGGACTCTCTCTTGCTTCAGAAAATGAGTTACTTTTGATAGGGAGAAAACATGACAGGGAAGAGCTGATCAGTACTGTTGAGAGCTTTCTGTGTAAATAGTTTCTTTGTCTTATACCTTTTGTTATTAATATGGTTGCTGTTGCTGTATGTTTTTGTATCTCATTGCTGTTTCCAGTAAATTGTTCTCATCTCAATTTGTGACCTTTACCTTTTGTGCTTCCAGTTGGAGGGGTAGGGGGAGCAAGTGACAGTGTGTTTTTAGTGGGAGTACTAAATTGGACAACACCATTCTTAAACCATGACCTTGTGTCATGCAGCAACTTTATTAGCGTTTTATACAGGATGTGCCAAAATAAAAGTCCTGTGTAGCTGGTGGTTTGAGGATAACAAGTTGGCAGGTATAAATGGAAAGTCCTTGAAACTTTGGGCTTTTGTGGTCTTTCTAATATTGCTTTTTTCTGCAAGATGACAAATATATTTCTTGAGGGGGTCAATTTCTCTCTACAGCATGATGGAGATGATCAAAGGAAAAGGAACATTTCCTAGCAGTGGGTCTCTCTGGCTTTGAAGGAGTGACATGAAAGAAGTGAGTCAGTTCTTGTAAACTTTATGTTCTGAAATATGGCAGGATATACAGAAATGCAGCCCCTTGTAGGACAGACAATAGACTGTTCCAGGAGAAGGATGAGTAAGCCATCTGAGTAGTAATTTCCACGTTGTCCCTTTCATTCTTGTGAGGAAGAGCCCCTTCACAAGGCATGGCACTTCCTACAGATGGGGAAAAGGACCCTCAGCAGGTTAGTCACTTCGTCCTAGGGAGATCTTGGCTGTGCTGTTTTCCTCAATCTGCTAACCCAGATAACTTCCTATTTGACAAATAGCTAACCTAGTCTTCACCTGAGTCAGGATGATCCTCTGCATCTTTCTCACTTGCTACTACCCAGTGTCCAGTTCCTCATAAGAGGGATAACTGACCACCTGGCATGGGTCACCAATCACTACTATTTGTCAACTCAGCATCCCCACAATGGCCACTGTAAAGTAGCAAAGCCCAGGAGCAATTACACATCACTAATTTCTCATCCTGAATGGAGATGGAAGAACTTGGCGTATTCAGTGGTCAGTAAAAATAGTTATTGGTAGCTAGGTCATGCCAGTGAGGGAAAGTCTTCCCCTCACTGCCATCCATGTGTAGGTACAAGCAAATGTTTTTGTTGCCAACGTGCTAGAGTTTTATTTGATTATAGCAGCAAGGGATGCAAGAGGATGGTTGGTACATCTTTACAGTAATGGAAGTACTTAGCAGGACTAACCAGGGAATCCCAGGCAGCACTAACTTGGAGACATCTTTAAGGATGGCAACAAAAACGAAGCCTTGACATTAATATCTCCTGTTGCAAAATGGCAATAGAAACCCTGAACCCCATAAGAAGACAAGGATGCCGTCCAGCTTCTGGGCTCCCTCTGCTGCTTTGTAACTTCTGTGAAACTTTTGCATTAGGACTTGAGTACCCAGAGCAGAGAAATGTTGAGCTACCATGCGTGAATCTTCAAGGAAAAATCATCTTTTACCTAAATCTGAACATAAGTGGAGTGACCCAGCTTATGGATCGTTTGGAACCGACAGACATCTTAATGAATGTAACTGACAGTTTTGTCTGAAGTGTCAAGACTGTTCATACAGTGAAAACTCATTACGTACAAGGTGCAACAGCTATCAACATTCAAGCCCCAAACCCAAGGTCACAACTGATCAGGTTTCCTGAAGACTTTGTTAAGGTTAAAAGCTCTCAAAGTAGCTTTTGTTGTCAAAGTTAAAGCTATTCAGTCACATAAATTGTCTGAAGTCATCACATGATATTGTCTCTTTCCTTTGCATTAAACTCTCTTGAAAGACAACTGTAAATTAAATTAAATATTTTCCAAACATTAAATGATTTCCAAATAATCGTTGAAGAACACTCTGAAAATTACTGTCACAGCAACCGCAAGTCACAGGTCACAAGATGATGTGCAAGATTTGAGAAAGGGGATATTGCTCAATTTGGTAATCTTCATGTAATAAACCTTAATGTACATACAAATTACATTTCTACCAAGACAGAGTACAATTGCACCGTCAGTTAGCATTGCTTTGTATTTTGTGTTCTTGCATTTTGAGCAACTGATAGATGTAATAATATCACAGTTCGGCTTCCTTCTCTCAAGTGTGCATAAAGCCAGTCTTCTTTCATTGGTTGGCAAAACTTAATACATTTGGAAAGTTAACTCCCATGATGGTGGTGGCAGAGAAACTGAGTTCATGGTCTTGAAGAATGGAAAGGTATATAGATGAAATGGATTAGACAGATCAGACCTGAGACAATTTCATTGCCTCAAACCAAATGAAATATTTCCTATTTGAATTATGAGCAACATAATTTAAATTTTAAATGTCAATTTTAATTTTAAGTGTTATCACAAAACAATGTCAGTGCTGTCATTCAAACCTCTGTCATTCCAGTGCCTGAAGTACTATGCTGGCACATGGTTATACTAGAAGTGTGTTGTGCTTTTTTGAGGACAACAAATGTGGACTAGATTCTGATCACCAGCTCCTTCTATTTCTAAGGCAGCAAGGAAAGTGGGTATTACAAAAAGAGACTGAACATAAATCAGATTGTTTTCTCAGGGTAGTTAATTTTCATGAAGGGCTACAGTGTTACACCTTTACCCAAACTCCCACTCTGAGAATAAAAAAAGGATAAAGGAAAAGCTAGAATAAAGATCAAAAAGCCTGGGGCTTTCCAGATCCCAGAGATTATAAATAATATGTTTTGGTTTAAGAATAAGTAAATAAAAAGAATGAAGAAAGCTGTAATGAGTCTGGGTTGATAACACCTTTTTCTGTAATGAAAGAAAGATGGCAAATTTAGCACTAACCAAATAGTTCATTCTCCCAGAATGATATGAGATGCATGACCTCACACAGATATTATTACCTTGGGATCTGCCTAAAAACTTGCCAAAACAATGATACAAATAAAAGCAATATCTCTCATTACAATTATAAAAATTGACATAATTTCATGAATTTCTAATTTATAAGATAAACTAACCTATGTATCACTGCAACTACAAAACAATGAGTAGGTTATTACTCTGTGTCTCCAGGTGTTTCTTCTGCTGTTGCATAAGAGGGGATAGTGGGTCACAGTATTTAGCAATTTTACCCAGGTTTATGTGTGCATCTTGGTCAAATTTGGATATGTTCATCTTTCATATCTGTATTTGTTCTGAAAAACAAATCAATAACTTTAACATCCTGGTGATTTGGGGCAGACTATTACAAATGTCTGATTCTGGTGGTATCACTCAAAGACTCATGTCCTACCCAATCTGTATGTATTGGGAAAAAAGGAAACAGGTTGATGGTGACTCTTATCCTGCAAACATGGAATTTATAGCTACCATGTTGCATCAGAAATACAATTTTCTTGTTTCCTCTTACCTGCATCAGGTTTTCTTTGGTGTTATGTTTGGGATATGATGTAACTGCATTTCACTAAGTTACTTTAGGATTTTAATTACAGACAAGAAGGGTAACTTCATTGCATGCTAACAAACTTCATTATATTTTTAATCCATCTCTTGATATCTCTGGATCACTTTGAGTGTCTGGAGTCAGTTCTGCTGGCTTCCCTACTCCACAGTGGAGGGAAAACAATTTGTGATTAGGATTACAGAGGAGACAACCAGCTGGGGAAAAGGGACAAAAGTCATGTGAAGACAGAGTTTTAGCTCAGGAAAATTTCCACTTTTCACACTAACAACACTTGTAAACTGGGATGAAAAGGATACAGCAGGATTTTTTTCTGAAAAAAACAAAAACAACAACAACAACAAACCCCAAAACAAACACTAAGACACAGTGAGATCAGTTAACCACAAGATGTGGAAGCTGAACTGGATGTCAGCATCCCGTGGGAAAGCGGGGCTACCTAAGAGAAGCTTAACTGCGGCGCTCAGATCGCTTTGATTCTGAGTATGAGCGGCCGCCCGATGATTTAAAGCCCTGAGATTTATGCACTCTAATTTCTCGCACTTCGTTAATTTGTCTCATGTTCCTGAACGTCCCGGGCTCTGCCGCGCTTAGTCGCTCATTTTTCTCTACCTTAGTCACAGCCGGGTGACAGCCGTGGTGGCAGAGTGACAGCGAGGCAGGCGGTGATGGATAGCAGGGAAGAGAAGTGAGGGATAGGGCTGGGGGGTGCTCTCCGGGTGGGAAGGCAGGGGAGTGCTGCTCCCGCATCCCCCGCTCCCACCTGGGGGGACCCTGCCAAGGGAGGTGGCACTCGGGGGTGCTGTGTCTGTGGCGAGGCCATGAGCCACTGCTGTCAATAGATGGCACTGCTTAGTTTAGTGTTACAGCTTTGCGGGAATGGGAAGAAAGGAGGGAAGCTGCGGGAGTTGGCAGCTTAGCCAGGCTCGGCTCTACTCCGCTCGAACTTCACTGAAGTAGCTGTTATTAAAACAAACGAGCAAAACTCCGCCGTCTCCCCACCACTCGAAGGGGCTGGTTTCCACCACGCAACTGCGGGAATGGGGCAGCCTGTGGTGGGGGCAGCCTCCTTTCCTCCTCTCCCCGCTGCGTATGTAAAACCACAGCTCCCCGTTTGAAAACGGCTCCTATACTCCTTCGAGCTGATCCGCTGGGAAGTGGGGAGCATCCGGCGCGTCCCGAGGGTTGGTCCAGGGTTTGTGACTGCCGTTGGGTGTCTGGGCATAGGAGCAGAGCAGCTGGCGTGGATGTATGGACTTGTGAGCTGTTAACAGCCCGTCTGAGTCTTTGTGACATCTTTGGCCCATCTGAGAAGGCTTGCCCCTGTCCCGAACTGACCCAGGATACTGAAAATGGATAGAGCATCTGCAGAGGGTCCATATTTGTTTTTTATTTTGAGAGAGCTTTGCAAAATATCAAGGCAAAAAAGCCCATAGGAGTGGAACAGATATTTGGGGTTGCCAACAAAACTATAAAGGGTCTTTCTTCAAATACCATGTTTCTTATTAACCATTATTAACTAAAATAATCAAGGATTTTAACCTTCATTAGCACAGCCCAATGTACTATACCCAGTTCACATGGCTGTGAGCCTTTTCCCTACCTAACTACGGCTTCATCTACCCTTGCTAATCCTCCTGTGACCATGTTGACCACGGCCAAAAGTGTCTTTTTTTTTTTAATGGATGCAATTTCCTAAACCTTGCTTCTCCCATCCTTAATATGGAAAAAACATCCTGCTTAGATGCTGACTGATTGATAAAACCATATTCGTGTATAATACAGCAAGAACTTGCTTCCAGTCTGTTTATACTCATTTGTAGATGTTATTAACTGGCAAATATATTAATGCCATTCAACAAATCACTTGTGCCAGGGACTAAATACAATCAACACTATTAACATTACTTAACTTTGCAGCAGAATCTTGGAGACCCTGTCAGAGATGGCACTTTTTTTGCCTGGTGCTGGACGAATACAAAGGAAAAGAGGTGCCACTGCTCTACAGGAATGTAAGAAAACTTGCATGTTGGAAATAGCTCGAAGGCAGAATCAGAGAAGCCCAAACGTGCTTGAAATCCCACAGGCACAGTTAGCAACTACGTTTGGGCTCTCCTTCATTGTAAAACGCTGTAACGGCCCCAGACCTTTTCCAAATCACAGTGATAGGCAGGGCATGGTGGAAGGAGGCGGGGTCGGGGGGGAGGTCTAGGAAGGGGTCTCAGCCCTGGCTGGGGAAAGCCACCTTTGCAGGAGGATTGTTAGTGAGTTGAGTGGGAACAGATTGCATTTGTCATGTGCTGGGATTTAGTTTCCACACACAGTCTGGTGTGTGCTGGTCTGGTGTGTGCTCCACAATATAATTTGCAGTTTATTCCATGTTTTATTCCAGCAACTGTGCTGAATTCAGGTTAGGCTTGCTTCTTGGTGTTGCAAAATTTAAAGGTGTTTTTTGCAGACAGAAGGGTGTACTTAATAACAACTTACACAGTTTTTATTGAGACTAGCCAGGAAGGCTGCAAGGTTTTGCATGAGGTTTTTCTTATAACAGCTCTTTGTTGCAGATCCTTTGAAATCAGTAATGAAAGATATTCCCTTGCAAGAGGGAGTGAGGATTTTTTGTAAAGTTTTATTATGTTGTACTCTAACAAACTCTCCTAGATGATGGTAATAGCAAGCATTTCGTATACACTAATCATCCCACTGTACAGCTGGCATGAGAGTGAGGTGGTGAGGGCTTTGGCAAGAAATTCACTGCAGTTCATTGCAGATTAGAGCAATGGGAAAATCAGTGAAGTTGCGGCACAAGAGACAGACAGATAAAGCTGAACACAAAAGCGGGGATTTTAGTTACAATATTTAAGAACGTGTTAGTACAAAGATAACTGAAAGGTGTTAATGCTGTGTGGTTGGGGTCGTCCTGAAGTTAGCAGTACTAAGCAGGGTGAGAACAGCTGTTATACCTGGGCCTTCCTTACAATCTGGGCTTCAGTATTGCTGCTGCTGGTTAGTCAGCATGCAGGAGAATAGAATGTATGTTTGTATAAAATACTCCACTCTCCCCCTTCCTTTAGCACTGCAGACATCTCACAGTGTAGGCAAACCCAAGACATCACGAGTAAAACAAGGAAAAAATAGCTAATGACAAAAGGTGAGAAAACCACCTTAACCCCCAAATGTGTAATTGCCCTCAAGTCACCCCGCAGATTTGAGCTCAGTAGGAGCTATGCAGTGAAGCAGTAGCCTGCAGTTCCTTGCTCCTGACTGAACGCTGGGATAGTGCCGCAATATTACACTTGACATTAAGATTGTATATGATGATTTGTGTATCATCAGTCTGTATCATGAAACCAGAAGGAGCATACGTGGATGTGCCCAGAATGGCAGATGAAGTGAAGTACTTCAGTCAGGCATAACCCAATACTTCCCCAAACTGGCTGAGTTTTGCTGAAGCTGCTGAAGCTCCAGCAGACCATACCACAGGAAAGTCTGATCCAAAACCGTTACTTATCTGCATAATGGTTGTTCTGTACACAGCATGCCTCTGTGCCACTGTGTACTGAGCTGCTTTTTTAATTGTCAACATATAAAGTAGAACAAAATGATGACTTACACATTCCGGTCACCGCCATTAAACCTAGTTTCAATTTGACTTCAAATAATGTATGTGGACATTAGTTGTGTATTTCCAGGACGTGGCAAAGCCAGAGTGCATGCACTGAGAAAAAAACTAAAGTTGCCCACATGGGGAAAGCTCAAATGAACTCAGCTGAAGAATTACTTGGGTGGGGATGAGATAATCTACCACAGGTATCTGAAAGAAGAATGAAACATTTTAATGAGAAATAAGTTAAATTAGAGACTATTGCACACATTCTAGATTTCCACAATCTGCTGGATATTTAACTTAAAACTTTACATCTTTCAGCAGAAAAATTAATTTCTCTTTCACAAGTTCCACTTAGATTTTGTTGCTAATAAACCCAAGGATGTAAATACTATTAAGTACAAAACAGCCTGCTGCATAATTGTTTCAAAGCAATTACAGATTATATCGAGCCATTCATTGAGCAGAAACAGTTTTTTCCAAGACACCAGCTCCCTGTACCTTGAAATTTTATTAGTCTAAGAATTTCGTGCACCATATGTTGTAATATGAGACTAACTGCAATTGAACAAACAACTTTCTGATATATAAGTGAATGATAACCTGATTTTAAATGTGTTTATCTAATGAGATAGTAACTGTAATTTACAGCACATATAAAAACTCCCACTGTTACTCCTGGTGCACCTTTTGGCTAAAAAGGGTGATGCGATGAGATATGCTAATGAATATCGTCTTGGTTTTTACCAAGTCAGTAATAAAATTTGCATTTGATATTGTGCACAGTAAACTGGGTTATTAGCCTTGAAAATGAGTCTCATAAAATTTAAATATAGGCTTAAATCATATTAACTGTCCTGTAGATTTTCTGAGAGGCTTTAAAGCATTGTGCTCTCATTCTATAGCGTTGAGCATGCAGATGTCATTTTGTCTTCAGGGGTGCCCCAAAATGTTCACTTATTGGAGCCTGCAGGATGAGCAGCAAATCGACCCCTTCTTCTTTCACGCTTGGGGAACTTGATGCAGTTCCACAGCTGGGAAAACTGTAGTGGGAAGTGGGGGAAGATAGTGTTGCTAAGGTGTTGTGCCTGGGCTTGGGTAAGACATAGCAATGCGTTCAGCCCCACATGTCCAGCCTCACTGGTTGGACGTGCCCACATGTGGGCAGAAATGTTTGTGTGCTGGGGTCATGTCTGGTGGCAAAGTCGATCTGTTGGTTCACAGGAACACTTTTTCAGCTGTATGGCCACAGAAGGGACAAGAATTTGGCCCTTGGTGTTTTGAAGGAGATGGTTTTTTGACAGACAGATGGATCTATGCTGTGGACAGATAAATCTGATTCTCAGTACCTTCAGAGCGCAAATTGTTGGAAAGGAAGATGAACAAAGCTGAAGTACAATGACCTGTCTCCAGTTGAAGGGAAGACCTAGTCCCAGCAGTGTGCAGGGACAAACAGCCTGTTGAGCTTGGTTCTGTACGGCACTAGGTATTTCTGTGCACATCCAGGTTAGGTTTTAAACAGTTTAAAACATGTCTTTTAAAACGTCAATCTGTTTTGAGAGGAGGGCCTCACAAATACAGATTGCTTCCATGGTATATCAGAACTTTTAGTTCACTGTATGAGACCAAGTCCACTTTTAGTAAAGGCTGGTGTTTTCAGGGAAAGGAGGACATTTCTTGCAGCTGTTTTGCATCAAGAGGAGACAATGCTGTCCCCTCTTACTTAAGAGTCTATCTAACCATTATGCTATATTTGAAAGAAAAGTTAGTTTGTCCCTTCTTTTACCCATCATAATGTTACAGAGTTTGCTAGGAATCTGATTCATTTTTCTAACTAGTTGATGTGACTGGTTTAGGTCAGAGGGTAGGTTTAGTTTAGATATTAGGATGAAATTTTTTACAGTGAGGGTGGTGAGACATTGGAACAAGTTGCTCAGAGAATTTGTGGGGGATACCCCATCTCTGGAAGTGTTCAAGGCCGGGTTGGATGGACTTTGAACAACCTGTTCTAGTGAAAGGTGCCCCTGCCCACTGCAGGGGAGTTGGAACTAGATGATCTCTTAGATCCCTTTCAGTCTAAACTATTCTATGGTTCCATGACTGTCAGAAATGCTTTGTCTCAGAAATAAATCTCTGTCTCAGTCAGTCAGGTAATGACAGTAATGACAGGATTGCATAATATCACTACGGTTGTAGTATTGGCTATATGTCCATCAGGAAGAAATCACCATTCTGAAATGGGGCGTCGTCCACACGTATTTTATGCCCCAAAATGTAATGAACCTGTCTGCTTATCTGTACAGGTCTTCCACTATTATGACACTAGTGCAACACAGATAAAATGACAGCCTCATGACTCATTAATGGTATTATGAAATCTCAACTCTTCTTATCTATGAAAGTGTCTGGGCAAGGTGCAGAGTATTACACAAACAACTCCAAAGTGTACCTGCTGTCTTCAGAGTAAGGCTCACCCTGACACTCAGAAATCAGTGATTGCCTTAAGGTCTGATGCATGAGGTTGAATATCCCAACTATGCTGCTCTTGTCATTTACTATTAATGACTTCAGGAATTTTTCATAGTATTATCATCACCACCCTTTTAAAAAAATCCTTTTAACACAATCAGTGTTACACTTCTGTATGCACAGGAGCACAGTTACCTTCCTTCTGCTACTCACTGAACAAAAACAGTATTGTAACATCAGGACCCTGTGATGCTTCACCAGGCTAGGCTGACTGCCAAGAGACAAGGCCTTGTAAAGTGAAGGGAAAAAGAAAAAAACACCAAACCAGAAAAGATAAGCAAAACATTCTTGTACCCATGAAAAAGGAAGAATTTCCTGACAGTGGAGGAAAATTTCTCATCTGGGTGCTGCACCCTTAGGCAGTTTGCACTGCACTTCCCCCAGTACTCTGTCTCCGTCTGTTCCAGTGTATTACAATTTGGCAGGCGCCCGAGCTGCATTATGTAGTGTTAAAAGAGACTGACACTTCCTTTGGCTGAGACGTCTTTCCTGACTGAGCCTTCCCCGCTCAGCTTAAAGAAGAGGAAGTACCAGACGGGTTCCTCTTGTTTGACTGCTAATGACCCAGCTCCATGGACCACCTAGCAGGTTCTCCCTGGTACGGCTGGCTGAGGACTTAGATGAGTGCTTTATTACCAGGTTTATCCAAAGGAACTGTAACATTTCTAGATAAGGATTCCCAAGGAGAAAAATGTTAATCACAGACTTCGTTTTTGTTTGACTTCTGTGCCGCTAGAAAATTCCTCTTTGTGAAGAGTTCATGAGAGAAAAGACGTAACCAAGGGCTCAGACATTGGCTGAATAGTTTTGACTTCCTTTCGTCATTAAAAGCAGATGAAAGGAGCTTTTTATCGTCATTAAGGACCCCATGGTATCATGACTATGAGGCCTGGTTGGGGAATTGTGTCTGAGCGGGATGCCCCCCAAATGACCACAGCAGTATCAAAATAAGGAGAAAATCCTAATTGCACCCCTGATTTTCCAGAAGGCCTGGGCTCCACTTTTCTCTTTCCTGGCAGAGATGGTTTCTCCCTCTATGCAAATGTCACTCAGAGGAGTGTGGATGGGAGAGAGATGGTTTGGTGACAGGGGATAGGTTTGAGGCTCCACTCACTTGCTGCCATAGTGCAGAGGGAAAATCACATCAGTGGACCACCTTCAATCTAATCTCTGTTGCAGGTATTTCATGCCAGAAAAGATAGATTTTGTATTTACCTGGGCCCAGATGGTGGCTTCGAGTGACTTTTGACTGACACACTGACGTGTGGAAATAGCAATGCAAAGGAGTGAACACCCAGAGAGAGGAAGGCAGTTTAAGGATAGATAAGCAAGTGGAGGTAGAGTACCTGTATTATAAGTAAGTAAGTTCTTTCCTTTAGCTTGCCTGGCTGGTCACTGGTAGCAGGCATTGAAGTGAAGCATCATTGGAAATCATGCATGGAGAAGTTATCATGTTTATTTTCTTCTTTAATCTACCCTCACATATCCTCAAAATATGAAGGTCCCTGCTCATTTTAATGCTCAGTGCTGGAGTGCCTCTCTCTGTACCAGCATATTTTGTCCCCATTGTCACTATGAAAGTGTAACAACACCGGTGCTTACAATGGTTTATTAGCTGATTTATAGGGGTAAATCAGGGGTAAATTGAGCCCTTCTTTAGCAGGCCTTGAATTCACAATGCCAAGATATGCTGAGCATAAAAACTCATGCGGGTTAAAAAAAAGGGCCAGAACAATAGTGACACTGTGTGGAGCCAGGTTATATATGCGATCACACAGTCTCAGGAGGTCCATGGAGAAAACACAGCATGCAGGATGGTGGACGGGTGTGTAAGCACAGTATCACCTATTGTGTTCTCTCAGAACTATATAAATATTTCTCTGGAAAAAAAACCCAAAACAAACACCAGAAGTAAAATGCTATTATTTGGTGGGAGGAGAGAGAATTTAGGCACACCTTTTATTAAGCCCAAACTCAGGTTTTCAACTCTGGATTTACACTCAAGAAAACAGAAGAACATGGAAAGAGAAGAACTGAAAGGAAAACGAAGTGTGTTGATTTTGTTAGGACCACTACTTTTTGTAAAAATAACTCCTTTGCCATTTCTAGAAATCATATTTGTTTTCAGTATTTCTGAATATACTGCATATTTATTAACTGTTTTTAAAGGCATGGATAAATTACTTTTACATGTATGTATATACACAGATACTTAGGCACATGTGTATAAAATAAAACCATTTCTCAGATTTATGCACATATCTAGAAGGAGGCAGACTTCACCTTGGAAAACTTTTCATGCAAAAGACAGAAGAACCTGAGTGGGAAACTGTACCCCCTCATTTGATCAAAGTGCTATCACCGTGGTATTAAGAGCCACAAAGTTTAAGTCCCAGTATCACAGAAAGACTGGCAGTACTGTCAGCCTCATTTTTAATCTGTAACTTCATGTCAGGATCTGAGGCTATCCATGTCAAAGATTGTGCCATGCTGGAAAAATTTCTCGGAAAGTTTCAGCCTGCTAGAGGTAGTAGAAAACTGAAGTTGTATTCATGTCAAAAGATTCTTGCATCTCTGGCTTTGAAGCTCTGATAACCTTCACGGCTTATCCACGTTGTAGAATAGGGCGTGAGGCTGGGGACATGTTGAAAATTACTGTGTGCTCTTGCCTTGGGCTATCCGGCATTCATCTCTTGGAAACTGGAACATGGAAGGTGCCATTATATATTTTTCATCTTCCTGTGTAGCTGGAAGGTGGTAGATGCGTATGCCTGGATACAGGAGTTGAGAAACACTCTTTTGTCCCACACAGTCTGTGCTGCCTTTTTGCAGGTAGTTTTACGCCCTTTCCGTGGCGACGAGAATAACAGTCACATAGGGGGAAGTTAGAAGACTTAGAAGATGAATTCCTCAGACCTACTCAGGAGATAGAGTAGTCTGCTCTTCTGGAACAGTAGAAAGGGAAAGCTCACCTCCTCAGCAACATGGCTCCAAGCATCCACCTACACACCAAAGTAAGCTGAGCACATATATATTTCTCACAATAGCAAGCTATGTGGCACTAGTGTATCTTTTTTATAGAATAAACCTCTTACTTCAGCCAAGTAGAAACTAGCAGTCTGTACGCAGTCTGAAGAGGCAGCCTTTGTCCCACAGATGAGTAGGTTATAAAGCTTTAGCAATTTTAAATGTTTAGCTGATGTTTTAACTCGGCCAATCCCCATAAAACAAATAAACACACTTCAACACCAAAATTTTTTTGAAGTACTGTTCTCCACAAAACCAGCCATAGTAAGAATGGTACAGCCTAGCCTGAAAGACTGCTCATTTTATGGCCCAGTGCAGGCTCCTTCAAACTAATCAGCACATCATCTCTAAAAGAATGCAGGACTGATTAGCAAGCAGGGCAACCTTACTGCAGAGTATGTAAGAGAAGCCAGAAAGGAAAAATTACAGACATATATTCATGGATTTTATATGTTGGGGTTTTTTTGTACAATAATTTTCTTGTACAGAATGTCTAAAAGCAGTCACATTTTTTTTATTTCCTAGAATAGGTTCCTTTTTCTGTGTGAACAAAGTAGTTCAGTCAACTTTCCTCCTAGCTGCTGTTTTTCTTCCACTTTATCAGAAAGATTATGTGTCTGTGAAACTCTCTGCTTCAGTAAGAGAAGGCTTCTGGCCTGCTGTGGGGAATCAGGAAACATGAACAACTGAAGGACCAAAAGAGAGTGAAAAGAATGTGTCAGCATCTGGTGTGATGTGCAGTGGGCCATCTTTTACGCCTTTGTTATGTGCTGATACTGGGCCAGTCTGGCCTGAGACCTGGGATGAGCTTCTTGGTAACCTTCCAGTCCCAGTGACAAGAGATCTTGCACTTTGGCCGAGTGCTTTCCTGGGTCTTTCTGCAGAACCCTCCACAGAGGCTGGCTAGAGATGCCCATCCCCACCTCAGTCTCAGGGTGACCTGGACACCCACAGCAGCTGCCAAACAGATGCTTGCAGGCTGAAGAGACTTAACAGAGAAATGAGAAATTCCTACAACCGTGTAGCTTTGTAGATGAAACCAATTTGCTTTTAGCCTGGGGAAAGCCTGATGGCTGGTGCTGTTGTAACTCTGCATCTTCTCTCGGCCGTTAATCATAAGATGAGCTAAGCAGTGGATATTCCTTCATGCATGATAGATACAGATATTTCCTTTCCTGACCATGATGCATGCACAGTAATCTCAGCGTCACTGGCTTACACCATTAGAAGGTAATTTACATCTGGAGTATTTTCTTTAAAATGCTTGCGGGTAGAAAGTGCAAAGGAGTAGCAGCTCACTCACTGCTGGTCTTTTAGCTTATGTGAATTCCTTTGCAAACTCAATAGTCACATATGGCATTTCTAATTTCAGCTACAGTGATTAAAAAAGCACAAAGACCAGTTTCCCCTGAAGCCATCAAGATGCCAGGTATTACTTCATGAGGCATGCCTTTAGTGTAAACTCCATCAGAGTTTTATGGGGGATTCTTGCAGGCTGTTGGAAAACTTCAAGAGGGGTCATTGACTCTGATCAAGAGCAGGATAGATAGTTCAAAATAAATCCCTTTACTCACATAATCTTCTATATGAAAAAAGGAGGAGGAAAGGGAGAAGAAAGGAAAACCTCTGTCCATTTTGGCTGATAGAATAGCTTCCCATATGTTAAAATAAAATATTCATCAATTATAGCTTTTCTGGCATTGGCTCTACCACTAAAGTGAAAACTATTTACATCTCTCTGAGACCCACTGCAACTCAGCATGGTTGTGTCTGCCTCAGCTGCAGGCACGTTTTCTCTCCCTGGCTCCAATCCTCATCGTCTTCCTCATTCAAAATGCTAACAGAAGGGACAAAAGAGATGGACTTTCAACTGGTCCTCACCACTGATGTGAACATCATTACTGAGAGTGCTCGCCAGGTTTTGCTGGCGATAGGTGCCTGATACAACAGCGAAAAGGGCGCAAAATATTCTGCTGGTCAGAGAGAATACGAGGCACCCAAGCTGCCAGGGAAGCAGAGCTGTGCCTGCCACCCTCCCAGACTAAAACGTGACACCCAGCGTGTCTGCAAGGGTTTAAAAAAACCCCTCTGGGCTGGGGAGGTCCACGGGGGGTTAATGCAGAGCTACAACACTGGAGGCATTCAGAGAAGAGGGCTGCAGTTGCTGCATAGGCACATTTGGCCCAGGTTGCCAAAGAGGCTGTGTGTGTTACTGCAGAGGAGTACACTGCCTGCCACTGTTGGGCTATTAGTATGGAAATGAGGCATGTGTGTGACAGGTGGCCTTACAACCAACACAATTAACTTTCTCCATTAGCTGACGCACTGACAAAACAGATGCAGCATCAATAAGCACCAAAAAACCCACAAACACTGAATAGGAATGACACATTGCACACCCCTATTATTTATAAGGAGGAACAGCATAATTTCTTTGGGTTGCAGTGGCAAGTAGAAGGTGGTTGGTTTGGTTTTTTTTCTTCTCCTGATTATGATGTTTGTTTGCTTTCTTTTAATTACTGTTTTAATCTTGAAATTTATAGAGGCATTGCTGCAAACTTTAAAGGTCTCTCCGTGATGCACAACAGACTTGGGAAGGTTTGTCACAGCTGTGGTATAGGAAGCACACAGATCCTTTTGATAAGAAATAATTCCAAGTTGCAGAAGTCATCTGAGAGAATTACTTCCCATCCCTGCAGTACACCACGTTTTAGTTGCCTCTGATGACACTGGTAAGGACAGCTAAGGTGGAGCAGCTGGTCACATCCTAACATCAGTTAAAGGGCTTGTGGCTCAGCTGAAAACCTGGGGTTGGGGAGGAACACTTGGCATATTATATTGCAGCAGAGGAGCATACCATGTTAGCTTCAAAGAAAATCAGCTTAAATATTTGTTGTTCATAAGAAGTAAATGGAAAGAGGGGATATTTGGTTTTGGGTTTACGTTTCCTGTTTCGTTATGGGGCTTTTTTCAGTCAGACTTCTCCTCCTACAGTGTATGCAAACCATACTGGGGATTTAAATAAGAGCAACAACTTGAACCATCTGAAATGCAGAACTGTAATGTAATAACGAAAATTTGCATAACAGCTTCCTTATGTCAGCTGGTACCTCGTGAAATATTTAGAAATATACGGAGTAGTATCCTTGGCACATCTGAATTCTCATTGGTTTTTGGCTCTGCTGGTCTACACCAGAGTTTTCCCAGGTTAAAGTCACTAAAGATCCCATCCCATATTATCTCAGTATGAAAATGTCCTGGAACACAGCATCAGTTGCCAGGTCTCCTTGGCAGCATACTAATTCATGGCATATAGCTACAATTAGGAGGATGTTTGAGGAGATAAAGCACTCAGTCTGTAAACAAGTCCAGTACTGGCCTGATTAAAACCCACTGACCAAGTTCCACTGGCCTATGAAGTGATGGGTGGAAGTCAGCACCACATCACAGACAAGAAATTGCTGTCCTGACTGTGGAGATTGATGCTGGACTGTCTGCAAGTGCCAAGATGACCCGCATGTAGCTGGTCAACTCCTGCAGTGATTAACTGTTTTCTGACCATCCATGCACCTTGAGGTATTTTCAAGAACGTAGAGAATTCTATATTTTACAGTTGCAGATCTGGAGCCAGGCTCTTCTGTGTTGTGCCAAACAGTACGACAAGAGGAAATGGGTAGAAAGTAATGCTCAGGAAATTCTACCTGAATATGAGGAAGAACTTCTGTACTGCGTAGGTAACTATGCACTGGGACACATTTTCCAGAGATGTTGTGGAGTCTCCCTCTCTGGAGATATTCAAGAACTATTTGGACATAATTCTGACCCTGCTTGAGCAGTGAGGTTGGACCAGATGATCCACTGTGGTCCCTCTCAGTCTTACCCATTCTGTGATTCTGTGACTCTGGGACAGTACAATTTCTTGTGACAGATCTAGTGGCAGCAAAGCCGGCACCAGGCTCATGGTGGAAAGCAGAAAATCTTACCTAGAAAGTAGTAGTGCTCTCTGCATGATAATTACATGAGCTGTTAATTTTATTATTTTGTATAGTGCCTTGGGATACATGCCATGAAAGACCCTGCTATTAAAACATACTTTAATTGATTGAATTATGGGACATCCAAAGCACAAACCCCCTACTAATCCAATTAGATGCCCTTGGTTATGCATTTTCTTCTCCCTTTATTGTAAATCCAGTTTCCAGCTCTAGTGTGCAGGTGCCTGCACTGTCAAGCTTTACTCTAAGAACCTTGCTCCACAGTGCAAGCCATGTGACTGCTGGGTGAACTTTCCCATCCCACTCATCTACCTGACTCCCTAATTGCTCTCAACAACTAGGTGTTAATGAGGTGGCTTGAATGAAAGTGTCTCCAGGGAAGGAGATGTCCAACGGTGTGAAGGTGGGTTGTTCTTAATGAGAAATTCCCATTTTACTGCCTCTCTGTGACTAAGCTTTGCAGCTAAGGTGGCTGACAGACAGCCTCTTCGCTCAGGTCAGAGGGCCTCTTCCACTTCGACTGTGATTTGGATGCAGCGGTTGAGATTTGGATGATGTCACAACTGAAATTTCCTGGTTCTCCCTGTTCTCACTTGGTGAGCACAGTCTGAAAGGTTCGTGGAGCATAGTTTCATCTGGTGGGTTTTGCCAGTTTTGTAGCTACGATTTGTTTGTGCACAACCTATGAGCAAACTTTTTAGAGGGGAAGGAGGATTTTTAGAAAGTACAACAAAATAAAGGGAGTTTTGGGGGGCCTTAATTGTTCCATTTGGCAATGCAAGTAAATAACCACTTATTCACATGCACATGTGAAAACATGCATTTCGGTAAATATCCTCAGGAAAGTAAAAAAGAGAAGTGAACCAGGCTGTTCAGCATCCACTCAAACAGAAATAATTGTTCCCATATTTTTTCAACTGGAATCATAACTTTTCCTAAAATGCTTTTTACTTGCCTTCCTTCATCCTAAAGGTGCCCTTTTGGATGATTTTGAAAAAGTCAAAGACATTTATTGAACAGTTATCAAGCCAAATCAGAAGGAAGTTTGTGGACATAGGTAGGCTTATATGTGAATATATCTGTCTTCTTCCATACTTACTTAAGTATCTATAACTGTTCTTTTCCCATTTTAAAGTACGAAGTCAGATTTTTGGGGCAGCAAAACTAGCACTGAGGTGTTCTGGCTGTTCACACAATTACATAATAACTGACAGGAGTTCTTAGCATGAACTTAAGCACTCTTATTAAACCCACATCTTTGCTTTCGACCAGGAAAGATGCTGGTCATTCAAAATAAGATTATTTTCTCATAGATACTTTAAAATGTCACAGATTTTATTAAAAGCTTCTCTGCTTCTTCAAGCTCTTATTTTACCTAGTGAACTTCCTGCCTGTATATAGTACTGAGTTTTTACCTGGTTAGCGTCTAAACTGCAGTAACAGACATTTTCAGGATGTCTCTTCACACATGGCTTGTTAGGATGACAGGATGAGGCACAGGAACCTTGAAAAACTCTCTGTATTCTGAATTGTTTACTTTTGTCATAATTGACTCCAAGA
Source organism: Lophotriccus pileatus (assembly GCA_035583135.1). Classification (NCBI taxonomy): domain Eukaryota; kingdom Metazoa; phylum Chordata; class Aves; order Passeriformes; family Tyrannidae; genus Lophotriccus; species Lophotriccus pileatus. The sequence goes on along the minus strand of JAWWES010000115.1, from coordinate 50,328,161 downwards.
ATTCAGTTATTATCACAAGGCTGGGAAACTTCTGCCAGTCCCATCCTTCTCCTCTCTTGACATTTCCTTAGTGTTGTCTGTGTGGTTTTTTTTCCCTTCAACAGTAAGAGGTGGAAGAGGGAACAGAATCGTAGACTGCAAGAGGCAAAGTCTTTTCAAATCCCACTGAGAAATATCTCGGTAATCTCTTGAAAACATCACCAGAGTGGTTCTTCCCTAAAGGTGCATTTAAGTAGTTTGACTAAGGGGTACCAGATCAACATAGGCCTAAAGGAGACAGTGGACCTTCTGAAGAAGCAGTTGGCAACCAGACAGGATGCCCTAAAGCCTCTTAAATGGATTAGATGCTTGTGTGTAGGCAATAGCATTGCATCCTTTAGTCACAGCAAGAGTCATGAGGCTGTGAGAACCAGGGCTACAAATCCTGAGCTTAACCTATCAGTATTAAATGCAGACTCAGTCTTTGACAATAGACAGTAAAACAATGGGGCTGAATCACACTCAAAGAGTATCTTTAAGATAATAGCTCTATGCATGTTTTTCCAATGTAAGGAGAAATGGATTGGAATAAATAACAGATAAATATTATCTCTTAATACTCACCATAGTAAAATATCTTTAAAGAAGACTTCTTTAATTATATTTAGCTGAGAACTGCTTGCTACAGGATGGTGTGGATGCCAGGATTTTACTTGAGTTCAAAAAGCAGCTGGACAAACTCATGGAAGAAGAAATCATCCAAGGCTATTCTACCTTTATACTAGAAAACACAAGGAAGTCACTTTTGTTCAAAATCTCCTACAGCAGCACAGAACTGTGCACTGAAGGGAGTATTGCATTCCTGCTCTTTAACCTTCTCTATGCCTCAGCTCTTGGTGACTCTTATACTGACATAGATGGATTTGGGGTCTCACGCAGGACGCCCATAATTATCTTTTTGAGCTGCCTTTCACAATGCTTGGATCATATTGTGTATGCAATATTTGAGTCTTGTTTCTAAATTCAGATTCCTTTGACTGAAGAAGAAAAAAAAATGGAGTCTGTGATGTGGTTCATTTACACATCTGCAGAACCATTATGTCTCTCAAATACCTCTGCTACAGACAGCATTACGAATGGAAGTGGTCTTGAAGTTGTGTTTATTTTTTATCTCAATTAATATAACTTACATAAAGTTATAATAATTGATCATTTGCAACTCCAGAATCAGAAAATTATGTTGATGCAGTCACTCCTCTTCAATTGTGATGTCTTCTTTGGAAATGATGGCAAGCAAGAGGAAACCA
>JAWWES010000115.1:50313576-50326775 GCA_035583135.1 Lophotriccus pileatus | reverse complement strand
GTCACTTTTGTTCAAAATCTCCTACAGCAGCACAGAACTGTGCACTGAAGGGAGTATTGCATTCCTGCTCTTTAACCCTTCTCTATGCCTCAGCTCTTGGTGACTCTTACACTGACATAGATGGATTTGGGGTCTCACGCAGGATGCCCATAATTATCTTTTTGGGCTGCCTTTCACAATGCTTGGATCATATTGTGTATGCAATATTTGAGACTTGTTTCTAAATTCAGATTCCTTTGACTGAAGAAGAAAAAAAATGGGGTCTGTGATGTGGTTCATTTACACATCTGCAGAACCATTATGTCTCTCAAATACCTCTGCTACAGACAGCATTATGAATGGAAGTGGTCTTGAAGTTGTGTTTATTTTTATCTCAATTAATTTAACTTACATTAAGTTATAATAATTGATCATTTGCAACTCCAGAATCGGAAAATTATGTTGATGCAGTCACTCCTCTTCAATTGTGATGTCTTCTTTGGAAATGATGGCAAGCAAGAGGAAACCAGCATACCTGTTCCTTTTCCATTATAAGTTTATATAATCATAGATATATGTATATGCATATGTTTATATGTGCACATATCACTAGTTTATATATGGAATGTTTTAAAGAGAATATATATAATATTAAATTGTAAGATTATAAAATTATAATATTACAAGGCTATGAAAAGAGTCTTACTGAAGTCCTTTTAAGTACAGCAGTACAGAACTTGGACAGAAGAGGATGGGCACGATCCATTTGATGGTAGGAAGAGATGGTAATGGATGTGTTTCTTTCCTGACAGCTCATTTGTAGAAAAGTACAATAGCTGAAAAATTGCTGAGCCTGAGCTGGCAAACTGACTGTGAGCCTGATGCAAAGCCTGCTGGAATCAGCTGTAGTTTGAGCTAGCACAGCTTTGGGAAGTGTACTTGCTGGTCTAGGACAAAAACTGTTCCAAGCCATTTTCTAACATGAACATGAAGGAAGGCTTTTGTTCACTTTGCAGCCTCCACTTCCTCCTCTCTCAGTGTTTATATCTTCTCTGAGACTGTGGGACAGTGTCTTGGATTTACAGTACCTATGGCTGAGCTATAAAACACATGTCTGTGCACTTGGAGTATCCGAGGCTTTCTTTCCTGCCATGTGAAATAAAAGGCCTGCTTAAAGGCGGAAAGCCAGGGGCGGCAAATGGAACTAATGGGAAAGGTACATCAGTGTGACCTAACTCCACTGGTTTAACAAGGCTAAAAATGCATGACTCAATTACACAAGAGTTAGCTAATGAGGAATGGGGAAGATGTTACAGTTTAAAACAAATGGCTACTAAATGAATTGGGTGCTGCCTTTCAAATCTTTGCCATTCAACAAAAACCTGGCAAGACATTTTCTTCACAGGATATGAATCATCCAAAATAAAAAAAGCAAGACTAGGGCCACCTACATTCAGAGTTTGTACAGTATGACCTTAAGGCCCAACATCTACCAGAAGTTGAGTAGCAAAAGGCCAAGCTCCAAAGAATAAAAGAGCTTACATCAGTATTAAATAATTCTTTCTTAGAGATGCAAATTTCTAATTAGTTACTGTGGAAACTGTAGAGGCCTGGAAGTAAGCCCTGCACAATGAGAATGAGAGTTTACTTTTTTGATTTACTGCAGGGCTGCAGTAGTTGAGGGAGGGCTGAGAGGGGGAAATAAATTCATTGCTTTTAACATGACAACAGAATAAAGTGCAACAGAAGAAGTGACTTTGTTTTGTGCACTACTGCTGCTGCTGGGACAGATCCCTGAGGAGCTTTATGAGACATAGGCTCACTTAAAACATCTCACAAGGCATTGTAAAATGCTTTGTTTACAAACAAGTGACTTTCTCAACACGCTCACTTGTTACAGCTGTGACAAAGCCTCGGGAGGATGTTTTTTATAGCCAGCAGGACCTGGGGGTGCCTTCTGTTGGTTAGGTGACCAAATCTAAGTACCCAAAATGCAGAGCAGAAGATTACTGCTCTGGTGCAAAAACAGGGTGCCTTAACCTGACCTATACTGAGCATCAAAAATTTCTTGGAAATATTGGAAATACTTTTAGGATTCTGAATTCAGAGTAGAAATCATTTGTTATGTCATTCTTTGCCTTGTTTTCTTTATTTTTTTTGTTTACTTTACCTGTAATTATTTGGGACATACAACATTTCTTTTCAGCTCCAGCCAAGGAAATCCACTTGTCTGAGCCTTCCACAGGCATCAGGTGTTTTGCCATCTGCCCAAGGAGATGTCAGGATGAAGGAGACTGAAGCACCAGACTGCTTGGTATGTGGACCACAGCCAAAACAAAGGATTGGTGCATGGCTCCTTGTTAATAGCTGCAGAAGGCTAGTTTGGTGTGATTCAGTAAAGGTGGGAATATTACCTCAGCCAGAATAGGGAAAGTGTCTTTCCTCCTCAGAGGTCACAGAATAACAGTTCTGAATTAACTTCATTTGAACCATGCTTGTGTTAGCTCTATTTCCATCTTGATATGCCCCAGATATTTCTGAAGCAAGGAACCACTAATACTAAAATAATAGAAAGTTGTCATTTTTCTTTTAAACATTTTTTTGAATATGCAGATAAAAGCGTACAGATAGCACTGAGAAGGAAAATCAGGAAGCTAATAATTGCAACACTGTTTTTACCAGGGGAAACCAAGGAAAGCTAGAAATACTTTAAACTGATATAACTTCTACAAGCATAACTCTAGATCAGCATCAGTGCAGAATTTCAGGGTACATAGCCTGAGCTGTTGCTGTTTAATATTCTGTCCTTAGGAAGTCCATGTCAGAGGATAGATTTTATTATGCTCAGTCCACTATAGCATCATTACCTCTGTAGGTAGTGCAAGAGCAGAGATTGCCCAGATATGCCTTTAGTATTTCCAGTAAGAACTGGGCTGGCCATCATCTTCTGTCTCATTATCATCCCACACACATATTTGATCCTGAATCAATTTTTAGCAGTGATTAGCTGTCAAAGCCCTTCCCTGAACTGTATAAGTAGCCATTCATAGCAGGCACAGAAAACTGTCTTCTGCGCGTCTGAGTTACCTGTAATTCCAATGAAAGTCTCTGAACAGCTCTTTTCAATGCTTCCTGCAGGTCACTCCTCCCAGCAGTTTGGTTATCACCCTGGCATCCTGACCAGCCTGCTGTAATGACCTGTTTTCATCTGGATTCTCACTGCGCCTTAGAGCTGCACCCGGAATTATCTGTCAATCCCTTTGGATTGCTGCCAGGGAGGAAGCATTTTTATAGCACTTGTTTTCTTTGCTACTTCTGTATGAAGTGCTTTCTTTACCACTCTGCTACTTCCTTATGCAGGGTTTGAATTTCCTCTCCAGCAAAGCACCAAGCCAGTCACATGGCCTCTTCTAGAGTTAAGTAAATAAATAAGGACCACCATTTGAGTTCCTCCAAAAGTGAAAATGTGTCTTTGAGAAACTTTTCTAGTTGATAGAAAGGTTGGGAAATCTGGAAAGAAGCACTTTTCCTGCATAATTTAAATTCCTCCAGGGCTTTGAAGAGCTGGCTCCATCTGAAGTGTGATGACAATTCCTGCACCAATATTCCCAGAAAATGATCTCCTCAAACTCCGCTCAGATGAGGAGCCATAAAGCTCTTTTCTACATATAGAAATTCCTAATGAGTTTCTCCAGGCTTCTGCTCTTACATAAGCAAGTAGCTCAGATTATATAGTAATCAAGCATCATAAGAGTAGTGCTTTTACCTTTCTTCCTTAACTAAAAATAAAATGGGATTCATATGCTTCAGCATTCAAATTCAAATAGTTGCTGATCATATGAAAGTCTGACTATCTGATCTCCATCTTCCTCCAAAGCTAGAGCTCCCAAAGTGCTCAGATCCTCAGCAGTTCCTTTGGATGATTGGCTGGGAGCCAGAAAACCTTGCTATCTTTAGCTTTCATCTTCTTCTGACTTCTTTCACAGTCCAGAATGTCAAGATTCATGGCACCAGGGTGTCTGTCAGATGGATTCGCTAGGAGCTGAGATTTGATTCCCTTTTGTTTCCTGTTGGAACAAAACCTAGATATGAAACTCCCCATGAAATGAGGTTACTATTCTTTGACAAGTTCTGCTCCAAAAAGCCTGACAATATGGTTTTCCACGGCTTATATGAACTTTGGGAAATAAATCTGTTAATTCTTCCTCGACTGATATGAGAAATACTTTATTGAATCATTTCTACTGAGAAATTAAAGGGAAGAAGAAGAAAAGAGCAAGGAAAGGGTATAACTAAAACTCCAGGGTCATGGCCTGACAAATTAAAATTAAGTCTGTTTTCTAAAATTGGGCTGGAGATGTTTCATTTGAAACAGTCTTACAACACTGCTGTCCCTGCACTCTTGGAGCACCAGGGGTGGAGTGGATACAAGAAGAGAAGATCATTCCTCTTACAATGCTAATGGCTTTACGAGTACTGTAGAGAGTGATTAAGAATAAAACAACATTTCTATCCATTTTTGTAAGGAGCTTTCACTTAAAGAACAAAAAAAATTAAACCAAGACAGTAAAACTCTGAGAAAACAAAAGAGGGGAACTGCCTGCCTGTGAAGTCCTCATGCTCATTATATCTGGTGCATGTTTTGCTTGTAAGGAGCGTTTGGGGAGGAAAGTAATTAAAGCAAACCAACCTGGGCCATCTTTTCATTCTTTGTCATGCACTGCTGTTGTTACCTTTAGAAATCCAGCAGCGGGGCTGGTTGTGTCCTGTTTTAGTGCCCTTCGTAAAGCATTCCCTTTTCACCAGCTCCGATGGCCCCATTGGAGTGGCCATGACAATGGATGTTCATTTTACCGCTATAAAAGGGTTTAATGATTAAAAGGCCTCACCATTGCACTCAGCCACAAAACTCATTCTTCCACTTCTGTGGAGCCCTTTGATTCAAAATGTTCTTTTGACAGGATCAAGAGTGGTTTTCATTCTGTCGGGCAGCAGAAACATCTGCATTTTTTATCCCCTGCCTCCTCCTCAGTGCACATAGTTAATGTGTAATTAATGAAACATCCCTTCTCGGAGTGGCACACAATCAGCGTAGGTCTCCCACCAACCTCGCTCCAGCTCCAGTAAAGCAGGTTTGCTTTTATATCCTTGTACTCTTATTGAACAGTAGTAATAAACCCAGTTCCAGGCTTATCTAGCCAGCTTACATCTTAATCTTTCTTTTTCCTCCCCCTCTCTCTCTCTGTCTCCTCAGGGAAAAGAGATTGAAAAAAAAAAAAAAAAAAGAAAGAACTTCTCTTTCTTTTGGGTCACCCGAGCACATTGGGAGGGGGGAACCAAACACACTGCAACATTCAAAGCAAAACAGAGAGAACAAGAGATCTAGGGGAAAAAGTCCCCTCCTCCCTCCTTTCCCTGGAAGAAAAAATAAAGACCTTGGTAAGTAGTCAAGCAAGCTGAAAATGCAGTTACACAGGAAGGATTTCTAAGCCTTATAGGGTAGGGCCTTCAAGAGTAGGGAAGTTCTTGCTCTCATTAGAGCAATACATCTGAAATCTAACACATAATGTGTCAGAAAAGTATTATATCCTCCTACACAGGAGTAGCCTCTCCATTTGCTTTTCCATTTGCAGAATTTGGAAGGCTGGGAGTATGCCTGAGAGCTTTAACACTAATGCCTACATACTGTCAAGGATAAGGCTACTTATTGCAAAGTGACTGATGAATGTTTCACAATCATATTTATTTATATAAGCTTTATATTGATTTGTTTAATCTTTGCTAAGTGTACCATGAATGACTATGTAGAATAATGGAGAAATGCACTTGTGCATTTGCTCAACTCTGATAATGCCTCAGCAACAATACACGGGCCCTAAGAGATCAAAATAGACTCAGATGGATCACGGTCCACCAGCAGCTCTCTGGTTAGTTTTCAGAGCCACATTTGTGTAGCAGCTCCAGAGAGTGTTGCACCGTGAACAAGTAGCTGTAAACACCTCCCAGTATGGGAAAACACAAGGCAAAGACAAGTAACAGATCAAAATGAGAAATATGTGGGCCCACACTACTTATACCTGAAACAATTTAAAGTAGAATATCTGTGAAGTCCAGGAGATGTAAGCCTTGTGGAGAAGCAAAGCCATCACTTTTTAGCATGCCTTGCTGTGGATCTGTTACCCTTAATGTCCTGTGTGTGGCCTCTTGTGGCTCTTACAGAGGAAATGGAGAACACTGCTCCCAAAGACTTCATTTTGAGCTAAAGATTGAGCTGCAGATGTAGCAGGGGGAGCGAAATATCAAAGCACATTTGCTTACTAAGAAATTAGCTTCTGAATGACGCCTGTTTCATGCCAATCTACTTTAAAATTCAGGTCAAAATCAGAAAGTAGATTTGCCTGGAAGAAAATGTTGAGAGGTAAATCATTATATTCCCTCATCCCTTCATCCTCTCGCAAACTGGGGCTTCCTCCTGTCCAAGGACTCTGCCCACCCAGAGAAGGTAAATTGTTCTTACACAAGTAAGCTGTCCTTTCTATTCAGGGGAAACATATCTTTGTTTCACAGTTTTCAGGACCATGTCCTAGTTGTCCAATTTCCCTATCAATATGACATTTAGTCTCCACTCTGCATTTTATCTGTGAGTATCAAAGAAGCTGAACTGAGCGATGTTCACAGTTAAATATGGGTGCACACTGAAGAAGTTTTGGTCCCTGTCTGAATTAGTCTGATTGGAAGCATTCCTCTTCCTGCAAGTGAGGAAGAAAGCAGATTCCTACCCAGATTGCCTGCATGTGATTCTTTTTATTATCTTGATTTCAAAGAGCTGAAACTGAGTGCATAAAGCATCATCCACTTTTCTGCAATACACTTAATCTGAAAATTTACTAGTGTTCCAATAAAATCAGATTAATATGAGAAACAGTTGCAAATATGTAATGCTGCAAATATTGTCTCTCTTATTTGGAATCACAGCTAGAAGGAAGACCTGCCTATGATTCAAGGACCTGATAAGAATTTGGTACAAAAATACCCTTCCAGGGTGATACACAATAGATGTGGTTCTTGTGCCAGTCCGGTTCTGAGTAATTCTCAGGAGATCAGTAAAATTATTCTGTTCCATCATGCACATATACAGCAAAAATCTGTTTTCAGTCAGATACTTACTTTAACACAGACTCTGTCACAGTCAGATGTTATTTGTCTACAAATAGGAGAATCAAGATTTGGAGCATGGCAAGGGAAACAAGGATCTTGCAACATGACTCTTTGGGCCAAATTCCACATGTGCAGCTCCCACTGAGATTCAAATATGGGCAACATTTATTTCCAGATTGAGCACAGAATGTGTCTCTATTGTTATTGAAATTAAAAAGGGAATGAGCTTTTGAACATTATTCCATTGGTCAGACTTGCTACCTCACCTGTGTCCAGTGATCAGAAATAATTTCACTAAATCATTTATTTTCTGTTTCACAGTAGTGCATACAGCAACAGAAGGCATTGGAGATAGTGGATGGATAAAAACAGGCACATTTGCAGTGGGAAACTTTGCTCAAGAATGTTAGCCGCAGCCATGCTTAAATAAACGGCTTCCTACCACTTGTAAAAGAAGCATGTCCTGCTGATCACATGCTACAGGAAGGCTGGTGTGCTGGAAGGGCCTGGGACAATTGCAACAGTCACTGAGCTGCACTGTGATACATTTGAATTCTGTCCGGAATCTGGGAAGTCCATGTTAGCTTGCCAGACCGGTCAGAGAAAAGGGGCTTCAAAGAGAACTTCTTACCCTTGATTCCGCAGTGCGAATATGGAAAGAGTATAATGTTTGCTGTTGGGATTAGCCCCCTACTGCGTCAGCCATATATGAGTGCACCGAAAATTGGCAGCCTGCAAGGGGAAGCCTCTCAGCTCATTGCAGCTGAGCTAAACCCAGGGTAGATTTCCAAGCACAAGAGCAGAAGGTGTGCGAACCTCATTATCATCTCCTAACACAGAGAAGGAACAAAGCAGAAATCACACTGAAAGGAATGGAAACCAAAGACCATGTAGGATGGGAAAACACTCCTTATTTTAAGAGGTATAAGAAAACATTTGGTAACATTGAGGGACTGCTTAAAAAGACTTATTACACAGCAACATACAAAGTGATGAGTTAGAATTTATGGTGTAAAGAAAAAGATAATTCTGGTTAAAATTATTTTAGGGAGTTTTTTTCTGCTCCGTGAAGACATAATAGGTTAAAGATTATCCTCTATTAGATGGCCAGCACTCTCCTTAGCTTAGAAAGAATGGATATCATGCGGCACCACTTTTTGCTCATGCAGACTACTCAAAAATAACACAAATCAGGGCTACTCTACACAGTATGACCTCAAGGTTCTTCCATCATTTCTAGCTTCTCTCTTACATCCCTTCCCTGACACAGAAGTTTATGCAGGAACCTCTTTTAGTTTCTACTCCAAGAACCAATTTTGACTTCTTGGGGTATCTTATGTAGCTTTATCTACAACGATTTTTAGATACAATCTTTCCTAAGAGGACTGAGAAGGACAGCTTGCTTTAAACACAAATTTTGTGATTTTTGATCATGGAATGATCTATTTAATACCTGATCTACTGACACCTGATGGGATGAGACTTTCGCAGAGTGGAAAAAGAGTTCTAGCACAGGAACTAGCAGGCTCACTGACAGAGCTTTAAACTAGCTTGGAAGGGGGAAATGGAAAATACCAGGCTTGGCAGTGATGAGTGATGTAATGGCTTGAGCAAACTTGAGGAAACAAACACTAATAGGATCCCTCAATCTGCTTCACATGATAGTGACTAGAAAGTGCCACACCTGAAATCCTTCTAAACCAATGCACTCAGCATGAGGGACAAATGCAATGAGCTCAAAGCTTAGGCCCAATCCCAGAGTTCTGACATCATTGGCATAAGTGAAATCTGGTGGGATGAGTCCTGTGACTAGAGTGCCCTGTAACTGGATGGTTACAGGTCCTTTAGGAGTCATAGGCAGGGCAGAAGAGGTGGGGTATATAATAGAAGGGTTAGATTGTATAAAGCTCACAGCTGGCAATGGCACAGTTAAGACTCTCTTGGTAAAAATCAAGGGGCAAATAAGTAACATGGATGTCATAGTAGGAGTCTACTGTAGACCTCCCATCCAGGATGATGACATCAATGAATTATTCTTTGAGGAATTAAGGGGCATTTCCAAGCCAACTGTCCTTGCCCTTATGTGGGATTTCAACTTGCTAGACATTAACTGAGAGCATCACACAACTGGTACAACCCGGACCATAAGATTAAAAAAAAACCTGGATGAAAACTTTATTAAACAGGCCCTAGGGGAGATGACTCAGAAAGATGCCCTCCTTGATCTGTTGCTAGTCCACAGAGTGGATCTCATGATTGAAGTGGGTATTAGTAGCTGTCTCAGCCACAGTGATCATGAAGAGATTGAGATTAAAATCTGTTTATAGGAGGAAAAGTGCCAGCAAAACCTCAACGCTGGACATGAGGAGATCAAATTTCAGGTTGCTCAGGGAATTAGTGAGTAAAGTCCCCTTGGAAAAATGTTGTTGCAGCTGCTGTGGTCCATCAGTGCTGGTCACTTTTCAAACATCACCTCCTAAGGGCACAGAAGCAGCAATTCCCAAATGTCAGAAGTCAAACAGGAGAGACAGAAAACTGGCTTGACTGAACAGTAATCTTCTCTTGGAAATAAGGTAAAAAAAAGGAAGGCGTATGCCCAGTGGAAGCAAGGTTAGTTGACATGGGAAGAATACAGACATGTTGCTTGCCACTATAGGGAGGAAAATTTGTGTAGCCAAAGCTCGACTGAAGTTGAAGCAAGCCAGAAATGTGGGGGACAGTAAAAAGGGTTTTTTCAGATATATTAATGGCAATGGAAAGTGTAAAAATAACATTGGCCCATTACAGGATTAGGATGGGCACCTCCCTAACAGGGACAGAGACAAGGTACAGGTGTTTAACACATTGTTTGCCTTCAAAGGGTATGACAGACCAAGGAAGTTTCAGTGCTCTGAGCTGGAGGGCCATAACTGCAAGAATGATCAACTCCCAGTGGACCCTGAAATTGTGCAGGATCTGATGCTCCAGTTGGATCCCTCAAAATCTGTGGTGCCTGATGGGATTCATCTAAGAATCCTCATCATCACAAAACCTCTCTTGATGATTTTTGAAAAGTCTTGGAAATCTGGAGAGGTTACTGATTGGAAACCAGTGAACATTTTCAAGAAGGGCAAGAAGGAGGACACCAGAAACTACAGTGCTGTCAGTCTCACTTCAGTACCTGGTAAAGTTATGGAGAAGATTATTCTGCGTGGTATTGAGAAACACGTGAAAGACAACGCAGTTAGTGGTCACAGCCAACAGGACTTCACGAGAGAAAGGTCCTGCTCATCAAACGTGATTTCCTTTTATGCCAAGGTAACCCACCCAGTTGATCAAGGGAAGCCAGTTGATGTCATCTTTTTGGATTTTAGTAAAGCTTTGAATACTGTCTCTCACTGGATCCTTCTGTACAAAATGTCCAGCACACAGCTGGATAAACACATCATGTGGTGGGTGAGCAATTGGCTCAGGGTCGAGCACAGAGGGTAACAGTGAATGGGGGAACATCAGACTGGTGACCTGTCACTAATGGGGTTCCACAGGGCTCCATCTTGGGCTCTGTGCTCTTCAACATCTTCATAAACGACTTGGACACAGGACTGGGAGGGATACTAAGCAAGTTTACGGGTGACACAAAACTGGTAGTAGCTGTTGACCCCCTGTAAGGCAGGGAGGTCCTGCAGAGACCTGATTAGAGGACTGGACAATCACCAACAGCATGAAGTTTAACAAGGGCAAGTGACGGATTCTGCACCTGGGATGGGGTAACTCTGGATGTATGTATAGACTGCGGAATGAGATGCTGGAGAGCAGTGCCATGGAAAGGGACCTGGGGGTCCTGGTTGATGGCAAGTTGAATATGAGTCAGCAGTGCCCTGGCAGCCAGGAGGGCCAACCGTGTCCTGGGGGACATCAGGCAAAGCATCACCAAACAGTTCAGGGAGGGGATTGTCCCACTCTGCTCTGCACTGGTGTGGCCTCACCTTAAACACTGTGTGCAGTTTTGGGCACTACAATATAAGAAAGATATTAAGCTCTTAGAGAGCTTCCAAAGGAGGGTAACAAAGATGGTGAAGGGCCTTGAGGGGAAGTCGTGTGAGGAGTGGCTGAGGTCACTTGGTCTGTTCAGCCTTAAGGAGAGGAGACCGAGGGGAGATCTCATTGCAGTCTACAACTTCCTCATGAGAGGAAAAGAAGGGGCAGGTACTGATGTCTTCTTTATGGTGACCAGTGACAAGACCCCAGGGAATGGCCTGAAGTGTCAGGGGAGTTTTAGGTTGGATATTAGAAAAAAGTTCTTCACTCAGAGCATGGTTGGGTGCTGGAACAGGCTCACCAAGGAAGTGGTCACAGCTCCAAACCTGACAGAGTTCAAGAAGTGTTTGGATGACACTCTCAGGCATATGGTGTGACTTTTGGGGATGGTCCTGTGTAGGGCTAAGGGCTGGACTCAATGCTTCTTGTGAATCCCTTCCAACTCAGCATATTTTGTGATTCTGTGATTGTCTTATCCCACTTGTGCCCAGCATAAGTATGCCCCTGAAATAGATACAGCTGTAAGGTTCATTTCGCTGTGTGGGTTCAAAGGCCTGATTCAATAGTGCTTCTTTTGTAATATTGCCTGTTTGCTCATTTACAATGTTGATTGCCATTTCTTGGTGGTTTGGCTTCAGAAACATGATGTGGAATTTAAATTTGTCCCCCTCCCATGCTAATGTTGGCATTATTTGTGTGTAAACACATTGCATGGGATAGCAGTCATGTAAATGAGCTTTCCATGTTGAGTTGATTTATGAACAGCCAGTCTCCTAATTTATTGAAGTTGTCTTTGTGTCGTTTGCACATGATTAGCAGAATATACCATACATAGGGTGCCCTTCTGTAACATGTTCAGAAAGAAGAAATGCAAAATGTATACCATTATAGCACCAAATGAAGATCTTATTGAGCTTCAAGATGCTTTGAAACATGTAGTTGCTAACTTAACTCTGCCTGTGAACTTGTCCTCATTAACTCCATAATTAGCAAGATCATGTTTGATCTTGGAGTTCATTAGACATTGCAGCTGGAAGATTATTTCAGTTCTAGCACATCAGAATAGACAATTAAAGTGATAATAAAGAATCAATATCACTTCCCTGTTTCTTAGGCTTTTTTCAAGGTTGCAGTGTGCCTAATTAAATCTGGTTTGAAGCAGTGAAAAATTAAAAAATAATGCGATCATGTTTATTTTGGTTTAACAGACTGTTTAAAAGGCTGTTTGAAATGTGCCCTGGGAAATGGTTTCTACCTGCATGATGCGTAAATAAACAGGATGATTTCAGATTCAGCTGCAGACTTAACTGAAGACTGAAGTAGATGTTATGCTCATGTCCCTTGTAGTGCCTATCCCACATGCAAATCCCCTTCCCTCTTTTTGCTTTGAGACTGGATCGAACCTTATAGATCATATCAGCTGATGCTCCAATACAAAGAGGCAAACTTTTTCAGTTCAAGTTATTTATGTGTCTCTGACTTCTCCTCAACACATGCCAAGCTGATCAATAAATTCAGCCTCCAGAAGAGCAGCCCGATTCTCCAGTGCATCAAGACATCCTTGTGCAAGACAGCTGTAAAACCGGCCTAGTGTTGAGAGTGTCTGCAGCAGAGCCAAGCCTGAATTCATACTATTGTGGGGTTCCTTCCCCCTGTGCTTTCCCCACAGGAAGCAGACTGGGATCCTCAAACACGCAAGTGGTTTTCCAGTTTTTATCACGGCCTAGAAAGCAGCGTAAACTAGAGGAAGAACAGAGTGGTCTGTGCTCAGAAATCCCATGTTCAGGTGGACCCGATTCTGTTTTCTGTCTGTCTACTGGGTAGCAAGTAACTGAATTGTAACACATTTCTGCATCTCTGTTTTCCAATGACAGAGTGAGGCTCTTAGTCTTAACGCTGGACAAACATGTAGGAAACCTCAATGAAATGTCTTATTTAATAAAACACAACAACATTCTAAACAAGATCAGCAAGATTGAACATCCTCCTTCTGCATATGTACTTTTACTTCAATTCTTCATCATTTTCATTTAATAAACACAGTT
>JAWWES010000115.1:50302548-50313476 GCA_035583135.1 Lophotriccus pileatus | reverse complement strand
GGGGTTCCTTCCCCCTGTGCTTTCCCCACAGGAAGCAGACTGAGATCCTCAAACACGCAAGTGGTTTTCCAGTTTTTATCACAGCCTAGAAAGCAGCGTAAACTAGAGGAAGAACAGAGTGGTCTGTGCTCAGAAATCCCATGTTCAGGTGGACCAGATTCTGTTTTCTGCCTGTCTCCTGGGTAGCAAGTAACTGAATTGTAACACATTTCTGCATCTTTGTTTTCCAGTGACAGAGTGAGGCTCTTACTCTCAATGTTGGACAAACATGTAGGAAACTTCAATGAAATTTCCTATTTAATAAAATACAACAACATTCTAAACAAGATTAGCAAGATTGAACATCCTCCTTCTGCATATGTACTTTTACTTCAATTCTTCATCATTTTCATTTAATAAACACAGTTAACTGAAGACATGAATCATGTCACTGAGGGAGAAGTGGATAATGAAGGACCACTGAAGCACTAATCCAACTAATCTTGCCTTTGGCTCTTGAATTTGTGTAGATCCCAACAGTAAATATTAAGTTCCAAATTCATTCAAATTATTTCAGTGGCCTACAGGGTGCCACATCTCTTCATTTTGTTTGCAATCATTTGAAACTAAGTTATTTTAAAGATATTAATGCTTCATTGATTTAAACTGAAACAGACTCTAATTGTTGGCATTTGAGGCAGATTATAGAAATAGGGTCAGATCCTTGGCTGATGTGAATCCCTCAAAGAGAACAAAATGACAGTGAGAAACCTAGCTTATGTATTCTATATATAATGCCCTTGATTTATGGCAGCATTAGGGGAAAAACATTTGCCCATATCCAGAAGCTGATGTGCCAAGATGACTGTAGACAAGCAGAGATAGCAGCATCTAGGCTTGATTTTCTTCACTGTGGCACAATTCAGTGCCTATGCTACAGAATTTACTTGCAAATGAGGACTATTTCACTGTCAGCAGCCCTTGCATAGCTACATGACAGGCTGAGGATGGCCCAGTTACACTGTCACTGTCCTACCCTATGGGTCACACCTAGGCATGACCCTTTGCCAACCAGCATTTGAAGCACTTCTAGGAAGACCTTCTCTTTCAAGATGTCTTGTCCTGACATCGAGTCTGCTGTGTCCCATGTCCCACATTCCCACTGCCCAGTACAACGAAGGTTTGCCTTGGCTCAGCATGACATAGATATTGATCTTGCTTGCAGTATTACCGACTATCACCTCATAACAAACGGGCCTTTAGTAGGAGCCACGTAGCTCCTTCAGGGAATGTCTTAGATAGATAGGCAGAGTGACTAAATGGAGACTGGGGAGAAGGGTCCTCAAAACACAGGAAGCATCATAAAAATTTTGGGCAGCTGCAATCCTCCAAAAATTGTCTGTGCTCACGTGTCCGTAGTTTCTTATAGGTCCCACTGCCACTTCGCCACACAGGCTGAGACTGTGGAGAGCACTGGGTCCTGTTCAAAATGCCTTGGAACTCAGGGGAGGCAATGGGATCAGCAGCACCTGAGGGTCATTACAGCACCACACGTGCTGGGGCACAAGTAAGGCCAAGGGCTCCATTGGTCATGGCATGAAATGGCCAGCTGGCTGCCACATGGCTGCAGCTTCCACCCAGCAAGAAGAGTCCACGTGGACAGCTTCTTCTGGGGGAGACCCCAGTAATATGGACATGGGCCACTTGCTGCCTCTGGCCTCGGGGCCTGGAGACAGTCTGGGATTCGTCACAACTCTCAACACTGACAGAAAAAATGTTACCCTTGCTCTGCCTGTAAAATGCACAGTGTCCTGAGCGAGCAGACACCACAGGAACCCTTGGGCTACAGGCTGAGAAGTCTAAACTAGGGAACAAGTGTGCCAGTGTAACCTGACCCTGGTGTTTGTCTCTGCCCTGAAGGGCTGTACTCTACCAGACCCCTGGCCAGACTGCAGGTAGGGCAGCTCTGCTGGAGTTTGAGGATATTGCCCATGTGATATCAGCGGTGTCCCTTGAATGCCAAGACTAGTTCTCCACATGAGCAGTGTTTCTGTGGTCAGCAGTGGGGTCAAGTCCACAGAGTCCAACAGTACTAGGCTTAGCTAGAGTTTTATTCTCATCCCACTTTATCCTGTGTGCTCTCTGATGCACATGGCAAAACTCTTCCCTGAGCTGTTTCCTGCTAACAAAGTTATTTTAGTGTGTTGTGGGGTTTGGCTTTTCATGTTTCCAAGAGGCAATCTTATTGCTTTATCCATGCAAAGTTAAAGATCCATCCTCATTTTCTGTCCCTGTGACATTCAGAAGGTTCTTATGCAAAAAATAATAATTAAAAAAAAAGGACTTCCAGTCCCCAGGCTGATTTTGGGATGGTTTATACTATCTCTAAACAGCAGGTTAATTTCAGTTGACACTTATTTATGAAAGCCCAAAGTCTGGTGAGGTAATAAAAAAGTCAACTCCCAGAGAATATATAGCCTTAGATTTTCTTACCTAACATGTTTTTATTTGGAGATTTATTGAGCAAAATAAAGATTTGGCTGGCAAATAATGTTATCAATTGCTCCATATTTTAAAATCTTTTGAAAGCACATACAAAAACCAGATTAATTTCCTTGTACACGATCTACTGTGGGGTATAAACACGTTTTATTCAGTGACTAGCCAGAAAATGTAAATTAGCTGTCTGACATTTGGGAAATTCGTGTGGCTGAATTATATGACTTGTATATTTGGAAAACCCACAGGGTTTGTTAGTATCCAGGTGGATGTTCATTTTAAATAACAGCCTGGTCAAATGTTGAGGTTTGTTGTTGAATCAAAGACATAGAAGCTTCTTCTGTCTCTATCCTTTTATATATGTACATTTAGAGGATTTGTTGCCTGAAATCAGCTTTCAGAGAGGCTGAAGGAATAATAATACATCTGGTCACTTGCAATCTGACTTGATCTCTGCTACTCTGTTACTGTTTGGCAAGAATATCTGCTTACATGGCCCACTTCTCACATCTGTGCAGAGTAAGAGGGTCCCCCCGAAAGACAGAGCCAGGGCTGTTGACTGGGTACGGGATCTCAGCTCCTCTCTCTGTCTTTGTAGCCAGCGAAGGATGGAGTGATAGCCCACCGTTCCCTACACAAATCTGCCATTCAGCAGGGCGAGGTTGGGAAATAATGAAGTCAGCACATTAGTGCCTAGCCTGCTGAGCTCACATTGCTGAAAGCTGCCGGTGGGTGAATTTCCCAGCGTTTGGAAACTTTGTCTCAGTTCTGCGGGTTTGCTCAAGTGTGCGATGGCTGTTTGCAAGGGAGCTTTCCTGCTGGGTGGGTTTGCCTTCCTCCTCACAGCTCAGGGAAGGTGAGAGATCTCCTTCATGTCTCCCCTGCCCCCACTGCCGCCCCTTGCTCACCCGACAAACACAATGCTCTTCCAGCGGGTCTCCTCTGCCGGGGAGCTTTTCCCTCTCCCAACTCCCACACTGGGACATTTTTCCACATTTCCAGGATTATGGCCACTTTCACTTAGATCTATGTGTGTTGCCTCCACATACAAAGAAGCACTTGGGGACGGGATTAGTAGGATTAGAAGAGATTCACATATGTCCAGTTCAAGCAATTGGTATTCAAAGCTTTACACTTCCAAATGCCACCAAGAGAGAGAAAAGGAGCTGGGAGCTTGCTTTGCATTTCAGCACCTTCCTGCGGGGGACAGGGACCTTTGTCTGGGACGGGGGACACAAATCCCACACCCCCCTTTAATCTAAAACCCCTTAGCCACCAACTCTTTTCCTTCAGTGCCACCGGTGGAGCTCTGCTATAGCCCTGACAAGGAGCTACAAGTATCGCGGCTTTCCCATTTCTCTCTTTAGAGCATCCCTTCTGCAAACTTTTGGCAAACTGGGGTTTGGTAGGCAAATCAAGGTCCACTGTCGTGCAGTTTGTTGCTATATATCTTGCCTGTTGCTGCAAGACAAGGAAGCATCACCATGTTTAGAACATAAAAGCAAAAAAAAAAAATCTTAAATAGTGCCTTTGCTCATATTAAGCTAAATCCTTCACAGGTAAGCAAACTGTTCATTCTGGAAAGACAAATCCTTTAGATAAAACAAGTGCATTAAGCATTTCTGAAAAAGCAATGGGAAAACCTGCTTTTTTCCCTTTCATTTTTGATAGACTGCCTTCCTTGTTGCCTTTAGGGCGATGGTGGTGGTGATTTCCTGATTATTAGACACATTAATAAAGGCAGAGTTTATGCTGCATAGCTTGCATTTTGGCAATCACTCCAAGTGTGAACAAATCATCTTGTTCAAAAATTAAGAGGAAGGCTTTAATATTAGTCAGTGTAACAAACCTCTCTGTAGTATAGTGAAAGATTTTTGAGGCAGAGCAGGTGGAGCCTTTTTAAAATACTTTCATCAATTAATTAATTCACTCATTCTTTTTTTCAGTCTTTCTGCTTACTAGGATAAAAGCTCTTGTTTGTTATGACTTATAAGGGGCAGGAACATAGACAACCAGAATAAAATAAAATAAATTAAGAAAATCCCATAAAAACAACTTTTTGTACCCCAGAGAATGTCCTCTAAGGGATTTTTTTTTCCCAGTAAGTCTATATTTGTTTTACATTTTTTAGGGCAGAAATGAAATTTCAGAGTATATGAAATAGGCTGAAGAAAACTGAAATGTTGTTAAAATACCAAAGATGGGCTCTTAGTTATTTCCATTTATTTTTATCTTTAAAAGGCATGGAGTCCTGGGTGAGTATTAACAGAAATCAATATCTTTAGAATTAATCTACTAATTCTAGAGTAAGCCAGTACAAAGCCCAGTGGGTCTTTATTCTCATTAATAAAATGTGCCAAATTTGAGCTAATATTTTGTTCACTTGCTATTTTTGCAACTCCAAGCCTTATTTCAATAAAAATACGTGGGAAAGGTTGTTATGAATATCCAGATTAAAGGAACTAAGTATGTGGATTCTGATGATTTTGATAAGTCACAAAATTTTTCTGTATACTAGTGACTTTATAGGATTTCAGATAGATGGAAACCCTTAAAATATTGAAAAACATGGAACCTATCAGGTCTGCACATGCTCCACAAATCTTCAGGGAGTTCTGAATAGTTCACATACACTAATGATGCAGGACTAGGCCTCTGCAATTTAGAAAAAAGGTAGCAATACCTGCAGGATCTCAGACTGCAACACACCAGCCAGTTGTGGAGTAGAGGTTCACCTAGTAAAGAAGCTGATAAGAGGAGAACATAACTCAAAACATATGTACCTATGAACTTAATTTTAAATTGAATTTCGCGTTCAGAAGTGGTGAGAGTAATTACATCCCACTGCACATCAGTCATATAGAGCTATAAAATGAAAAACAAATATTTCTTTTTCTTTCTCTTTATTTTTTATAGTTCTGATTTTTGTTTCCTAGTCTTTTCTATCTATCTATCTACCTATCTATCTATCTATCTATCTATCATATATCTATCTATCTATCTATCATCTATCTATATATCTATATATCATATATCTATCTATCTATCATCTATCTATCTATCATCTATCTATCTATCTATCTATCTATCTATCTATCTATCTATCTATCTATTTATCTATCATCTATCTACCTATCATCTTCTCTATTTACACAGTATTCCCCTTAGTGAAGGTTTTACACATCTCAGTATGTCCATATTTTTTGCCCCTGTTAGTCTCGCTGAGCTACAGGAAACAATTGTTAGCAAGAGTGGATTAAGTGTGTGTCATTCTACTCCAGAATTACATTATTTGTGTATGGAAGAACCTTAAGTATATAAAATACCTCAAAGAAAAAAGGGGGTAGCATAGGAGCAGTGCCAGCTGCTTGTTTTGTTGTGTACAAAGTAGTTGAGAAGGGGCTGTAGCTCCCAAGATCCTGTCCCATCCCATGCTTCCAGTCAGCAGTATTTCTGACAGCCAGACAGAGGACTAGAGGCACTAACTTCCACTGAGGAATCATTCATGTTCTATGTATTTCCTCTCTAAATCCAGTTTGCTGGCAGTATCTGAAGCCACTGAGCTCGATATAAAGGTAGTGTTTTACCAGGGACCCAACTAAGCACTTCTGCAAGGAAGCATCTTCCTGACAAAGAGAAAAAGGATGATGGCTTCAGGCTACATCTGGATACATGAAATTGCTGCTACTGGACACTCTCTTTAGGTTCTGGTGCAAAAGAATAACAGGCAAAATGGTTACAGAAGTGGTATTAGCAAAGTAGAGAAGACAACTTGCTTTTCATCCAGGGGTTCTTCCCTGGAAACAGTTTCACTTAGCATTGGTACCTGAAAAGAAAATGTGAGTTCTCTTAGCTGAGCTTGGTGTCTATAGCTGCCGTGGGCTCTCTTAAGATCTCATCTCATTATCAACATTTTGCTAATCGATTTCCTTCTAGGGAAACAAATATGAAAGGGTCTGCCCCCAATTAAAGCATTTTTGTTTAAAACCCAAATGATCTCATTGGAGTAATTAAGTGCTTCCTTAAAGTGCTCACTGGTTCTTTATTGTGAGGAACGGCACTGGTGATTTGAATTTTAGGGGCCTGACCTCCGAGTCTATTGAAACCAAGAGACATCAGTCAGCTTCAGTAAGGTTTGGTTCTGTCCCTGACAGGCCTCATAATAAGCAAACAAACACCATAGTTCGTCAGTGTTTCGATAGTGAATAATTAACCTTTGCCATAAGCTAGTGAGAAAAGATGATGTTGGTGGACCTAGTCTTCTCTCCCTCTCTCTTTCAAGAGACAGAGGTAGGACTTTTATGATCCTCATTACTATTGTGTCTAAGCACTTCTAACCCTGCTCCAAGCTGCTGAGAATTACAGGCTTCCAGTGTTATATCCGTAGGTTTGTAGGTTTTCCAGTTAAATAACACATCCTATGTTCCAACTCTGGCTGAAGGGAGGACCAAGAAAACCACCCTTCTCCTACATCACAGCAACCCTGTGCCTGGCCTTAAACACTTGCCTAGCACAACTGTTCCTGCAGTTACTCTGTTGCTTGGGTTTTTTCTGAGGTGGACTTGGGACTGCCGTCCCCTTTACGTGAGACATGAACATTTCTGAAAGGGGGGGGGGGGGGTCTGCAGGTGTGGTGGGGCAATGACCATTAGGCTACACACTACCAGCACCATCCTTTCCCATGTGCCTGCTCTCTGTCCATCATTCTTCTCTTTTATACTTGTGTTTGATTTTATTTTTCTCCAGTGTATTTTATTTTCCATTTCTGGAATCACATTTACATCAACAGTGCGATCATCACTGCAAACGGACTGCAACTTTAAACAAGATGAGAATGGAAAATGATTCACACTGTAAGGGTGGGAAAATGTGATTTATAAGATGCAAAAAACTTATTTTATATAGTCAAGCCTCCCTGAACATTCGAAGTTTCAACAGCTCAGCTGAAAGAAGTACAGCAAGAGGCTCAGAAGTGATTTATAAAAACAGCTTTATGCTTTAGCCAGGCCAGATTTTACCATCGTTTCTGGTGTTCATTAGCATCTCATTGCACATGTAGTCCCATTGATCCCAATGGAACAAGCCCACACAATAGACTTCTATTCAAGGGTGGTGAAGGCAGTCCATACGCCCATCCCCAAACACTGAGACATGGCAAAGGTTTGTGAATAGACTGCAGATAATTTTTGTTGTGTCTTCTAGAATTTGTACTAGCCTATTATCAGCCTGTAAATATTCACTAGTAACATGCATTGTTTAAAATTGAGATACAAAATGAGACAAAGAATTTTTTTTCTTCCTCTTTAGTGAGTCTTGCATGCTTTCAAATGTGTAGTGGAAGAATTATTCAATAATTTCTATGACTTTATTTGTTTTCACTATAGCTAGGAAAAGTAAATTGTGTTAAACTCATTTGTTTCTGAGATGGGAAAACATTTCAACTTTTAGCTGTTACAACACCCATGTTTTCACTCTGACCTCATATAATGGTAAATATTTAAAAAGCTTTTTAAACAGCAGCCCTTCTGAGATTTCTGATGGAGGAGTATTTGAGGGGAGCTTGTAGGGAGTACTCTCTATCCATCTCCCACTCTGTTTATAGCTGATATTTAAATAGCCTATGTGACTTCAAGACTCACATTTTAATCATCAACTATCTACTAAGCAGGGAAGGAGAGAGTTCTTAAAAGTCAATGTGTGATTTTCAGTATCAAGTGTAATAAATGGAGAAAGTTCACAGTAATAAGAATGCAAACAACTGCAAGAGATGTCGAAGATGAGAAATAAAAAGAAAGCTTGCTCATTTGAGAATGTTAATATTCTAGGTATGAATATGGGCCAGAACATAAAGGCAAAAGAGAAAATATATACAGGCCTTTAAGCAGCACTATCATCTTTCAACGATGTGACAAGTCAGCCGTGATTTCCCAAGTATGTGACAAGTTTGTTTGCCAGGAATGTCAGGTTTAGCCCATTCGGCATGTCTGAATTGTGCCCCAGTGCCTGAGCTCTACATATGGGAAATGTGTGTCACAGTCTCAGCTCTGTGGATGTGTTTTGGAGGCAGTGAAAGTTTTACCAACCACCTAAAAATAAACTATGTAATGGATGCCTATTCAACAATACTGACAGGTTGGTGGTTTTTACTCGAATTTCAAACACAGCAAAACATTTCACAGTTGGCTAATACCATGGCATGTCTGATAGCTGTAGAAACATTCAAACTGATTTTCTTGAATCTTTTATCTGTGTAAAATTCAGGGTTTAGATGCATTTACCACAGGAAAAAAAAGAAAAAGAAATTATATGCAAATTGTTGATTAAGTGTGTTTTATTGTTTATGGAAACTAATTTCATGCTTTTGGTATAAAATGTCATATGTCAGAGGATTAGTGATTTGCACATATCTAATTAATTATGTTTTGACATTTTAGATTTTATTACTAAGGTTTTGTGACAATTTTTTTCCAGAAGTTTTTCAAACTGGTATTTAAATACAGAAAATAAAATACCATCCTTAATTAACTGTACTGGAATGTCTGACAGTTGTGTCCGTTAAGGTTATATTCTCCCCAGAAGCAGTGCTTGGTATGGACCCGATCCTGTCATCTTCTGCAGTTACTTCAAAAATATGAGCAAGGGCTCCAGTTTCATACTTGAAAACAAGGGGAGAAATTGTTCTGACCTCTTATTACAACAAATTTAAATTTATATGAATGGAGAAGAATTTGTCAGTATCCAGGTAGAGAAATATTATCTCTGGGTCTGTCTTACTGATGAATTTCACTATAGCAGCCCAGGACATCCTTTTCTTCCTTTTCCGGGCATTGCCCTCATATTGCCCTGCTACTGGCAAGAAAATTCATAATAAATACGAGAGCTAAAGTAGCATTTCTGCCTACACACTTTGGCAATGACAAAGTGTCAGATGACAGGATGCTATCAATCTGAATTATACTGTCGATCTAAATGAAAACCATTAATACATCTTGAGCAAAACCAGCATGCAGTTAGGGAATCTCGGCTGTCCTCTCTAAAATAAATTTAACTCCATTTAGAAACAACCAAATTTCAGCTTTATGACCCAGTGCAGTGCAGCACAACCCCTTCGTAGTAGTAACTGTCTCACAGAGAGCCGGCCGGGAGCTTTTTTGTAGCACACTGAACTGGGCTTCTTCAATAGCATCAAAAATTACCTTATTATAGTGTTAACAGTTATAACTATTTTTATACAAAAAGCACGATCATCAAATGTCGAAATTAAATGAAAAGCAGGCAGAGAAGTGAAAACTAAGAGCAATAAAACATAAAAAATTAATAGACTTCTAATAAACCCCAAAGAAAAATACATAACACTGGTGTAAACAGTTTTCATATCATGAATCGTATTCTGCGTTGCCGGCCAGATCAGTAAAGTCAAAGGAAGTACAAGATTTAATATTCTGTCATAGTAATGCTAAACAAGAGAAAATCCATCCAATTTCCATGTCAAACTCTATGAGAACTCAAAATCGGGCACTGCCTTAAAGTGCGTCCATTAATTAAAATCCAGTATTTGAAAACGCATAATTTCCATTCCGAGCAGCGTGTGAAACCAAAATCTGCCGCGTGAGCCACCACCGAGTAAGTAGCAGGTTGGTCTCCCAGGGTCCCACTCGATGACGGCGCAGTGCGGGATGGGACACTCCCGCACCTGGTACTCCCGAGCAGTTTGTCTTTCCAGAGAAAACACCTTTTCCTTCCTCATCAAATCTCTTTGCTTTTGAAAGAATAGGAATTAAAAGGCGGGAGAGAGCATGATAATTTGATAGAGCTACCACTTAACCTCATTTTTCACCCTCTCCGACTCCCCGAATAGGAAAATATTTGGTTTTCTGACTCCTGGGGATTGATTTCGTTGCTGTGCCGTCGGGGGCAGTTTCGCTGTTGAATGAACCGGGACAGCGGCATGCCTGGAGCCTCTCTGCAGCTCTATCAGGAATGTCACTGTTCGGGGGGATGGCGGGCACTTGTCGGGCGAGGAGAGGCGGCGGCGAGCGCAGCCAGCCCGCCCCGAGGCAGCGCGGACTGCCGCCCGCCAAGGGCACCCACGGCCCGCCGCCGGAACGGGACGGCCCTGCCGCTCTCCGCCGGGTTAGCCGGAGAGTGTCCAGGTGAATCTCCTCCCACGAGGCTGTGCCCACGAGTGGCTCTTCCCACGCACCGCTCTGCTGAGCTGAGACCTTGACTTTTTTGCCTTTTTTCCCCGCAATGCTTCTTTCTTTTTCTCTTTCTTTTTCTCTTTCTTTCTTTTCTCTTTCTTTTTCTTTTTCTCTTTCTTTCTTTTCCTTTCTCTCTCTTTCTTTTCCTTTTTCTTTCTTTCTTTTCCTTTTCCTCTCTCTTTCTTTCTTTCTTTCTTTCTTTCTTTCTTTCTTTCTTTCTTTCTTTCTTTCTTTCTTTCTTTCTTTCTT
>JAWWES010000115.1:50249752-50294687 GCA_035583135.1 Lophotriccus pileatus | reverse complement strand
ACCCATCCTGTGGGCTCATCCCTGCCTGACAATGGGGCTTCAGGACTGAGGTATGGCGGGGCAGGAACATGGCTCTGCATGGCAGGGTACACCTTGACTAGGCATACTTCTCCTGGGATAGATGTGAGCTTGGTGCTCTCAGGAAATTCCTTTCGTTTTTGCCACAAAAGTGAGTAATGTCTGTGTGCACATACATAAAATACATACATGTGTATAAATATAAATATATAAATATATGAGGTGGATGGACACCATTCATTTTCCCTTGTGTACCTCCTTGCTGTCCACTTGGTCCTGGCACAACCATGTCATAGAGAAGGTAGTTGCTGCTGCTAGTCTTAGGAGGAAACAGCTTTCCCTCCTTTCCCAGTGCTTCCTGGTTCCCATGGGGGAGGACCCTCTGCCCCCAGTTCCTGGGGTCCACCAGAAATTTGACACCAGTCCCCTAGGTGGTGGGTGTTTGGTACGTTCTGTGGGGTTTCCTTTTTCCTCCACTCTCCCATCTCACCAGACCCCCCCACCTGATAAGTCCAACACAGACTGTCCCTTCATGGACGTCTCTTCTCCAGCTACATGGGGCCAGGAAGGAGGTGGGGGTGGGCCTGTGTTTTGATTAATATGGAAATAAAATGCAAATATAGCAGCAGTACTTAGCTTCATTGCTTCAGTTTAGAGATTTATTGACGAGGAGATAAACACTAGACTGGGTGGCTTGCTCAGTAATTCACAGTCCCTATCAGTTATTACCAAATGAGCAAATCGTTTTTCTTTGAAGTCACAGAAAGGGGGGAGGGAAGGGGAAAAAAGTAATTTTTTAAACAGGTTGCTACCCCCTGCCCCAGGTCCAGACCTGGATTTGTGCCTCTTAAAATGCATGTGTCTTGCTTTGCCTCCCTCTAACTTTCTTTTGTATTTTTCTACTTGCTCCTATACAGAATTTTTTATTTTGTATTTTCAATTCTTTGCAGCCTTATTTTCCCTCCTGCAGAAGCAGGTAGGCATGAATTTGAGCCGGAAAGTGCTGTCACAAGATGACATCATGCTGCTGCCAGGAAAAAGAAAGGGGCAAGATTGAGAAGGGGAGTATAATCCTTTCTTAGATGCAGTAACATTGTTGGGGAAAATAGGCACTTTGGAGGTGCAAAAACCCATTCTCAGGTCTAAAATGGAAACATTAAACTAGTAGCTAAGTGCAAGGTAAATACAAAAATGTAAGCAGACATCTTTCTCTGAGGATCTGTAAAATCTAAGGATTTGAATTTGTTGCTTCGCATTCAGTGTCATTAGAAATACCTTGAGACATCCACACCATACTGCCAAAAAAATGACCAGAGCCTGCTGAATAGTCATATTTTACTGGACCAGAAGGAGAGGCCAGGTGAGAAATCCTAAGGCATCTTAGAGGCAGTAAATATCTATGTTTAGGCGGTTGAACTGAGCCTTAGAATCACAGAATCATAGAAACATTTAGGTTGTAAAAGACCTTTAAGATCACTGAGTTCAATCGCAAACCTAACACTGTCAAATCCACCACTAAACCAGGTCCTTAAGTGCCAACTTAGTGTATTTTGAATAGGGAAAGAGGATAAGAACAATATAGTCTCAAAAAAAAAAAAAATGTGTATACTAGAACCTTTTGAGTAAAATGCTACATTTTGACCAAAGAGAAAAAACCAAAACACACCCCCCCAACATTCACAGAAGGATTTTTTTAAACAAAGAAACCTAATTGTTGCTTAAGTGTTGATAATTTTGTGTTTTGTTTTTTTCAAGTGATCAGGTTGATTAAAAAGTTCTTAGGGTCAAATGAATAAAAGCAAGAGCAATTATGAACCTTACATCAGGGAGGTGATAAGTTTTTAATAGAGCTGGAGCTGGAGCTGTGCTCCCTTTTGTGCTTTCAACAACTGCTGAGTAGGAGACACGGAACTGAAGACACCAAAAGAGTGAATGGAACTGCCTGTAGCTTGCTTATCCCAACAAATGTTCCTTCTTATGCCATCCATTTCCCTCTTCTGAAGTTGAAACAAAACCCTTTTTCTTGATATGACGTTGAAATAGACACCCATGTAAGGACAGTGCAGCTGAAGAACAGTAATATATGGCTGTTGGGAAAAACTTCTTAAAAATTATTATCATCAGTTAAGGCTCTGTGACCAAAATCTGTGCCTAGGTCCCCCAAGTCTCCTGAAGCTGTTGTGGGTTCAGGATAGGGTTTTATACAGCCTTAGCACAAAACTGCAGATCAATATTTTAATTCAATATTTTTGTGTTTGTTTGTTATCCCCCAAAGTGTTGTTGCTGTTGACGTGTACATCTTGAAAGATACCTGGCAGAACAGCTAAGTCTGCCAGATGGGCAAGGGAAGAAACTACAAGCAATGCAGTAATTTAATATTTATGCTGAAGATGATTTGCGGAGACCTCTAACTCAAAAACTAATGGATCCCTTGAAAAACGTGTAGAGTGATGACAATAAAAGAGATTTGCACAGGTATGATGCCTTGTAAGCTAATAAAAGCAGGTAAGGCTTGATTTTTAAGTCAGAGATAGCAGAATTGAACCAAAAAAGCTCCTGGTTATAGCAGGTAGGACTTATACTCCCCTCAGTTATCATGTAGATCAACTTGATGAAAGGAAGATTTATTAGTGTTTAAGTATTATTGCATATAGTCTCATGATCATTGCACAGACATTCAGTTATAGTAAAGAATAAGTAGTTCTTCAAGTAGTTCTTCCTATTATAGTGTCACATGCAATGTTTTCAAAGGCAGATTTAAATACAGGCCAGTCAATCCCCAAAAAAGACGCGGAAGGAGCTGTGGTTTCTGAATACAGGTGTCACTTCCAGGAAACCCTGTCCTATGTCAGAGATGGAGATGAGGATGTGATAGTGCTTTAGGCACACCACTAGAGGAAATATTTTACAAATTATTCACTAAAGTAAAATTGAGGTTTATGTTATAAAAAATACATTCTGTTTTTGATTATGTAAATGACCTTTCTGCATATTTACTTTTTTTGAGCTTTTTTTTTTTTCCCTCCCTTTTTAAATGTACTTCACTTTTGTTTTGATTGTTTTCTACCCAGTGGCTCTTACTGTCATGCACCAGGTGCTACTTTGCTGTGTTTCAGCTACAAACTGTTAGGTGGCTCTCTGAAAAATGCGAGATGCCGTTTGCATTTTTTAAAAAGCAGAGAAACGTTTCACACCTAATAAAAACTTACTTTTACAAAATCTGACCTTTGACCTGAGAGTGTTGCAACTCCTCATCCATGGGGTCAGAAAGCACTGGAGCACAGTCTTTCCAAAGCTTCAGGCTCTTCTTTCTGTGGTTTGTCATTCCCTAGGCTCTTCAGCACAGATTCTTTGCCCTTCCCAGAGGTGGAAATGTACATCCCCACTATGTCATGTCTTCCATTACTTCTACCAGGATATTAGCTTTTTCTTATGCAACTTCAGTGCAGCTGTAGATGCTTGCCTCTCTCACATCAGCACACTTTTGTGTCTGTTGGGTGCTCTAGGGTTTTCCATTTCTCATGGTTCTATAAGATGTTCAAGATTTCCATTCCAAGCCAGGATCATAGAATTCATCTCTCCTAGTAAATTAACCAGTGGCACACAATATTCTCAGGCACTGTATCTCAATTATTTATAGAGTCAAATTGTTACAACAGTTCCTGGCATGTTTTGGCTCCAGACAGCTAGCACTCCCCTGAACATTTCCCAGGCATGATTTGGGGATAGCACAGGCCAAAGGCCAATCCCAGCAGGCAATTTGTGTTCAGCCACACTGCCTGGAAAGCAAGAATTTAATAATGTGGACATACGCCAGTCTGTGCCAGTTGGCTTCAGAGCTAGGTAATGGTCACAGGCCTGTTTTGCATAGATGTAGTCTCAGAGTCTTTCTCCCTTACAGAACGCTTTTGCCCTTCTTGTCATCTCTTTCTGTCTGTCTTTCTCTCCACATTGTCAGGAAAATACATTTTCTTTCTGAAGTGAGGTATTTATCAGAATTATTAAGTGATCAAGGTCTCCGTTATTTGATTTGTTTCCATCACTCTTTGGCTTTCTCTGCTTAGCTTTTCCCAGTAGTGCGTGATTGGTTTATTGACCTATGAAACTGTAAAGAATGTCTATTTCTACTTTTGTGCCATGTGCAACAAATCCTTTTTCCGTGGGTTTTTCATCAACATGGGGCAAAAGATGCCCATGGCAGTGAGGACGCACGTTCCACAGGCACTTTATCAGTTCATAGATATGACACATAGACATAAAATAGTTCTCAGTATCAGAATTCATCATATGTACAAAGACAGTCCTTCCTTGCCTGTCATCAAATTTCTCCCAAGAAAAATAAATCCACAGTGCTACCTCTCTTGCTTTTTCCACTCCCAAATTTGTAAGCAGCTGGTGAAAGCACAGGGCTTTTGCTCTCTGCTGTGTAAGGATCATATATTTCATGGGAGAAGTGGTTTCAGACACAGACTGAATGTGAAGCTTAGGGCCTTCCCCTGACACTGTCCCCTCTTCTTTCCACATGCTGAGATCAGGCAAGCTACACTTAGTGCTCCATTCTTCACTTGTTTTAGCATATTTCATCTTATCAATGCTAAGCTATGATCCAAAGAGAAAACTTCACTTTTCTCTTTTTTATCGTGTTTCCTACAAAATTGCAGTGGTTTTTTTCTTTCCACTGATGCATTTCATGAGTTTGGCAGCACTCCATTCACACTTTTGAATCACAGCACTACTTTGCAGTGTCTTTGTGTCCAAGCTTTCTGACTACAGGCAAAGCCAACACTAACTAAATACTCTGAATCAGATCAACACTGACTGCTTCTTCACTTCTTCCCATGTGGATTTTAACTGAGATCTCTGGCGTTAACTCTGTTCCCAGTAATACAGCAGAAGGACCTTCCTCCTGTAAATACAGTGTCAGCATTTCAGCTCCTTCTCTCATTGTCATATTGGGACAGACTCCTTTACCTGGCCTGCCCCCATCAAGACCCCAGCATGTCTCACATCTTGCAGGGCCCCACAGTTAGCAGCTGACCGTTTCTTAGAGATTGTCAGGTTCAGTCACCTGAACATCTCCTGCTCATCCCCTTACTCGGCCACCAGCTCCATCCATCTCTCTCCATGGGCAGCCCTCTTCCTCCAGCTGCAGCATCTTCTATTCCAGCCTTCACTGCTGTGGTTGTCTCACCTTGCCATTGCATCTGCCTGACCATCTGTTGAATCATGTGCAATATAAATAAGAGCTAGTGACAAATAATAGCTACAGATATCCCCCTGTAGTAGTCTGGTGGTCTTACTGGTCATCTGCCACTTCATAGCATTTTCTTAGTTTACTTCACAGGTCACAATTATATGAAACTAAAGGGGTTGTAATGTTAAAGTGGTTTGGAGTCCTTTGGCTACTTTATATATAATTTTCATATTTTTCTCAAAAATGTTTGCCATTATGCAACTGCCCTTGTTCCCATCTGTGATACTCTTCTCACTGGAGAGATCACAATAGGCCCTTATTCTATGCTTCAACTCAGCACTGAAGATACCACACTGATTGTAATGGGTACGGGAAAAATCAGCTGTTCAAACCAAGCACATTTAAAATTTTACATCAGAAAAATGCTGAGAAAAAGTGAGAATAGCAGACTTCTCTTTGTTACTCTGCACAGAGAGGCAAATGTTTTAATTTAGATAACAGAGAAAGTGAAAACCTGTCTTAATGTGTCAGGCCAGTAACAGGTCTTTATCTCATTTAGACCTTTAATTTGCCCTTAGACATGGATTCAAACACTGGGGTGCTGAAAACATGTTGTAGGTGATGCAGGCTGATGTTTCATTCAGTAAAATCATGGACAGCTTTGCTTAGAGTAGCTGAGCTGCAACCTTGCAACAGGAATTTGTCCTCTATCTCACATCTTTCTGGCTACATTTGAATGCCAAAAATGAATTGCTCTAAACATAGCTCCCAAGCTAATTGATGGTACAGACACATGCCAAATAATCCTTGAACAGTTGTAATGATCCTAATGGTGAGCATAGCTGAGTGGTATTTGAAAAGCTTTGTTTTTTCATTTTCATTCTTGGTTTGGTTTAGGAATGTTCATGAAACTACTACAGCTGACAAAGTGTTTGTTTTATTCATCGTCTTCCTTGAACTAATAAGATGATGACAACTTTTTGGTACAGGTGGGACTATTTAAGAAAAATATGGCTAGGAAACAGGCTCACTTTTTAAGTCAAGTTATTTCAGTTTGTCATGCTTGTCTCTCAAGGTATTCAAGCTCCTCCAGCAAGGGGAGCTGCTGGGTGCAGCTTAGGACAAGTAGGAGAACAAGTGTCAGAGCTTTTCTGCTGTAAAAGTGGAACTTTCAGCTCTTCTTTTTCTACTAAAGATGGTCTTGCACTCACTGGCTGAAGGTGCTTATTTCTGCAGGTCAAAGATGGACAGCTGTTTCCTAAACACCACATTTTATTCATGCTCCCCCCCATCTGCGGAGCTGCTTGTGAAGTTACTGTCTGTCCCTCCTCTGCACAGCTCACTCCTGCGAGACCCTGCAGCCCACCAGCATTGTGGAGCACAGTGACTGTCCATGCAGAGATGCTCAATATACTGTACAACCAAAGCTACCCGGCCACAGCTGCAGGTGAGCCTCCCGGTGCCTCTGCACCCTCTGTACATTTGTGGCACAAGCTGTGATACCTGTGTAGCAGCCTGCAGTCAGCAGTTTGGGGTTATATGAGCCACTTCTAATTACATTGCTGACACCAGTTCACTCCTTGGCCTTTGACAACACTTTTCAGATACACACAGGTTTGGAAGTTATGACTGATTTGTTGCCTAACTTATCTGCTCAACTGGAACTTGGAAAGGCACAGAAATTCTTTGTGTGAACCAAAATCCCAGTACCATCAGCCCCACAATTAAGATGGTATTGATGGGGGGGAGGGCGGAAACCACCCTTGAACATGTTTATCCTCCTTTCCTTCCACAACCTTCCGAACACGCACAGTGCATATACAGTGAGTTTCCCTTCCTCATTTTCCCTGAACATTTAGGTCATGCATTTCAGACTGACTGTGGGCAACACCCGTCTTTTTTTTGATGGAGTTTTTTTCAGGAAAAAGGCCCAACAAACTAGATTGGTTTAAAACTGGTTAAATCTCTTAGGACCTCAGTTGTGTTTTCAAACATATGTGAAGGGGAGGAACCATTTTTTGCACATCCTAAAGAATATAGCTGACATATGGACCATTCAAAGGAAATTTTTTTCAGGCCATTGGCCATGCATGAATAGTGTGGCTCATACAGTGGGTACTCAAAATACGACGAGGATCTTCTCCCAGAAATTGGGCTTTCCAGGTATTGAAAGCAGATCCTGTACATGCTAACCATGCTACCGGCTCTCAGAAATGGCAGCAGATCCAGGAGCCAGCTGGAGGGGCAGGGGTGGGCTGGGGCAGCACAGTTGCACCAGGGCAGGCTTGGGCTGGAGGGGTAGTGTCTCCCCAGCCTGAGCCTTCCCCAGCAAAGCCTGCCCCATGTGACCCCACTTTTGCTCCTTCTCCTAGTTGTGCTCACTGGTGCTTGCTGCTCCAGACACTGCTTTACTGTGACTGGGTGCCATTGTAGCGCCACAGGTAGATTTAGCATCTCAATCATCTTTTAACTAAATACTTTCAGGGCCCCAGAGAAACACCTTGTAAATCTTTTTACTTCCTGAGGAGAAAAAACCCCAAAAACCTAAACCACAAAACAAAACAAAACCAACAACAAGCCACAAGGAAGTTCAGGGAAATAAACCCCTAAATCGAATTTCTTGCTCTAAAAGTGCTTTACATATATCACCACCAACCAGCATGTAAATTTTAGTCAGCTACTGGACTAGTCTTTTAAAGAAGTTGAAAAATGGCCCTGTGTCCTCAAAGGACACACCTGTTATCTGAAACAGTTTTTAACCGGCTTGTTAAGCAGCTTTGACAGATCAAAGACCCCGGACAATGGGCACAAACTTTAACAATAGTTTAGCCTTGAGCAAAAGCTTCTGTCAAAGCAAGGCTTGTGCCAGTAGTATTATGGCCTGCAATTGAAAATAAATTTTACTTGAATAAGTACCTCAGCCCAATCAGAGGCACTGCCGCCAGGGAGACAAAAGCAGTTGGGGATAAGTTATTGACTCCACTGACAGCATGAATGAAGTTCATTATGCCAGCCCACTCTTGGTAAATGTGTCAGGTTTTAAACTGAATTAGGTGGCAGGTGCATGAACCATTTTCCTGCCCCCCTTGAGACAGTAGAGGGCCAGTCATCACCTGATTCTACAGACAAATGTTTAGATTTGGTTTTCATATTGCACAGGGACAAGTGACAGCATATTTAAATCATAAATAAGGTTTCCTGAAAGCCCTCATCTATCCCAGTCTCTCTCTCTCCCCTGTCACTGGCTGGCCGCGCTCCCATTGCCTTGCCCTCTGGATGCTGGAGGTGGATTTGCCTCTCCTTCACTGCCCCTGCTACAGCCCCTCTTCTGGTCCCTGTTCCGATCTGCCATGGAAGCATGCAGGATTTGAGCTTCCACAGGCCACCTCTAGGTCCAGCCCTGAGCCGGAGGCAAACGCAAACCCTTCTGCTCCTGTTTGGGTGACACTGCACGCAGCTGTTTGGGTGACATTTCACGCAGCTGTGTGTTTCTGACTTCAACAGGTCTGGATCAAGCCTTCCCATAGCCTGATGTATGTAATGTATACGGGCCTAAAGAGATTGAACCCAGACATCCTATGTTAACCTTCAGAAAGATTCTACAATAAAAGAGTATTTAATCCTTGTGAGCTGATGACAAACATCACTATCACTGCGATTTCACAGAAATTCAAGCTGGGTCCGAAAGAAGTGGTGTGAAACATATACATGTATCTATGTGTGCATATATATATATATATATATACAAAACCACATATAAAAATATGAAAGCATCTAGATATGTAGCAGTGTTTAAAAATTTTTCTTGAATTCAAAGAAATAAGGTGATAATCTGCCATGATAACTTTATATTTCTCTGCTTTAAGATTAAACTACAGTTTTTAAGATGTATCTTTTTTGTTTTCTTCATCTGCAGATTTAGCTTGAAAATATTTTGGTTTATAGTCTGTCAGGGCCTACTAGGATAATGCAAGATCAGCTGAACTTCAGGTACTTTGGATGCCAGCTCTCATTACTTAATCATGAGACACAGGACTATTAAGACTCTTAAAACTGAAAGACTTGTTCTCTGACCAGAGAGGGAAGAGTTGGCATATGCCTTTGGCTGCATGCCTTATTTATGTTAATGAGCAAGTAAGATTCCTTCCCCCGTGAGGGAGCTGAACATCCCTTCTCCTGAAACTTTTGGGATCTGCTGCCTGTGTTAGTTACAAAGGGAAATTTGGCTTTTTGTCAGCACTTTGGACACACATGAGTACTTTTCTGCACTTGAGCCATCTAGATGACCTTAATGATTTAATAATGTCTTTTTGAGCCTGAAAATGTCTTTTGTTTTGTAGTATTTTGTTTGCTTTGTTTTTACCCCCATATGCTGAAGTCAAAGGCTTTGTGTTTGTCTGCTTAACCTCAGAACGAGAGCAGCCTCTAAACTTTAATAAAATTTTTTTTTTCCTGTTTCTCCAGGGATTTCAAAGGGCTCAACAAACACTAATTAGTCCTTGCTGCACTCACCTGAAGAAAAATGTTATTGTTGTTCTCAAAACTGAGAGCCAATTCCAAAACAAAGGGATGGGGCTTGCCCAATGTCACCAGCAAGTCAGCGGCAGATTCACACCTGAGTGGGTGTTTTAGCCATCAGATAGTGCTTCACCCCCTCCCAACAAGACATTGCTAAAGATGCATTTGGCTCAGTTCACAATTGTATTTAGTACACCTGTTAATATGGGCATATCAAACCCTTTGTTTTTCTGTCTTCAATACAAAAAGACTCAGGAAGTCTCACCCATGGACCCCCCAAGAAGAGAAAATGTTTCTTTTCCCCATATACAAATCTGGAAAAACAGAGTAGGCTTATTCTTTGGGGCTGTCTAAAGACTGCTGTGTGTCAACACACAAAATCATTTCTCACAGTGGTATCACTTGCTGGATATGTTCCTTCCCTCCAACTACAGCAGATGGTGTTTCATAGTTGGTCACAAATGGCTGTCAGCGAGCGTTTGTCTGCCTGCCAGTAACCTGTAGTTTGGGGACTCCCTCGGAGAGTGTACCAGCACTGACTCTGCTGATAGCAGCATCTGAGAAAATGATCCGTCCTTTCTTGTCAGGCACAAAATTAGCCATCTCATTTTCAAACTGTTGACAAGGGGGATATGAAAGAAATAAGGGCCGTGCTGTCTCAGACGATGTTTCTTCATCTCTGGTTTGAGACAGCAAGTGCTGGCTACAGAGCAGAAGCTGCCTTTACCAGAGTGAATATTGACCTCTGGTGAAAGATGGGGATATGTGTGCAGCTGTCTCCTGTCAGGATTTTGCATGTCATTCACACATTTCCCAAGTTCCATTCTCTTGGCCAGTGCCAGCGAGGAGGAGGAGATGATCATTAGTGACATTACTCTGTAGAAGGAAAAAGCTTTTGACCAGCTAAAGGACCCGGTGCACCAGCCAGGTTTGCTGCTGACTTCAGGTGCATGGGAAGAAGGCAGCCTGGCAGCCTCGAGTCCAGTGGGACCACAGTCTTGTCCCAGAAGCAGGAAACGGGAGGGAAACAATGATTACAGAGACCAAATACTTCTGTCCCCACCACTTTAGACAGAAAACAGTTCTGGAAGCTTTGTAGCAACTTATGGAAGCAATCATTACCTTCTCGGTGCACAGCCAGATTTCAGTAACACACAACTACAACCCCAAGTGATATATTTAAACGGAAATCTTAAAGATGAGTCCATGGAGCAGAGCTGAAAGCTCTCCACAGCAGTTATCTCAGGGTCTTCTTGCCCACAGAGCAACTTCTGTTAAAAACTGTAAGTAGGAACTGGGCTGGTAAGCTCGACTGGCCTCACATTCCACCTCCCTTAGCCAGAGCAAGGGTCCCTTCCAGGCACATCAACTGCCTGTCAGAGAGGATGCATGTTACTCATGACTGCATGGCACTGCTGTCCAAGGGATCTGCTAACAGGGTACATTCCAGCACTCCAGTTTTCACATATGTCAGGAAGCTGATGTATATATTAACCTTATGCAGAAAAAAATCCTGCAGTGTCAGTGGAA
The DNA here is from genome assembly GCA_035583135.1 of Lophotriccus pileatus. Taxonomy (NCBI): domain Eukaryota; kingdom Metazoa; phylum Chordata; class Aves; order Passeriformes; family Tyrannidae; genus Lophotriccus; species Lophotriccus pileatus. The sequence goes on along the minus strand of JAWWES010000115.1, from coordinate 50,283,427 downwards.
AGCCAGATTATATCAATGCCAGTTACTACAGACAGTAATTTTGCTGCTCTAATTCTGGCCTGCTAGAAGAGTTTTAAAGAAAGCCCATTTTCAGAATTTCCCTTTCACAGAGATTTTCTAATATTGCAGAATTCATTTTCATCCTAAATGTATCCTAACATCCTAAATGTGAGAAAAAGATAGATAAAATAAAAATTAAAGTGCTGCAAAAGAGAAAGCATAACTGCTTTGGAAGACATCAGAATAATCCATCTGAAATAAAATATCCTAAAAATGCAGGATTGCTTTGTTTCAACTTCCATATTTTTGTCACTGAACTGATGTTAAAAATAAAAAGTACTAAATAAGTCAAAAGTTAAAAGTCAAAATTAAGAGCTTGGATCTTGTTGAAATGAAACCTTCCAGTCTTCTAAAAATGAAACATTGCTGTAATTTAATTTCATGAAGCTTTGTACTTCCCCGTTAATCCTCTCATTCCAGTGCAAATTTTGGTTTCTAATTAACATTTTGAGCTACTCTCTGGAATATTCATAAACAAAACCAAATTCACACAATAACTACACAACACCAATGACAACAATCAATCAGAACAAAAAGGACACAAAAATTTTCCTTGACTGAAATCATACTTGTAAGGAAATTTGAACTATTTCAACAAAAGAGAATTGTCAAAGACTATTGAAGATGGAATCTACAAGGCTGAAAATCAAATCTCCAATCATGGTCCTGTTGCATAATATCTAATACCAATTTTCTATTTCTTCTGAGTTTCAACACTGAATTTTTATTTTGATTTTTCATATATGAATAAATCTGTTTCTCTTCTCCTTTGGCTACAGAGATTTTTCTGAGAAAAACTGAGAGAAAACTTAGACAACATGCCTGAGAATGTGATGAGACCTTAACTCAGATGCCCGGTGAGGATTATGGAGCTTTCTGTTTCATGACTGATCAGAATGAGTACTGAATGAGGAAAATGATAACTAGACTATGCTTGATCCTTAGTAACTGCCTTGTGCCCTGGCTTGCATCCAGCAATGTGTTCAAGCATAAAGTCTGAGTGAGACAACACAAATATCTAAGGTTAAACACATGTATAAATATTCTTATTACATTTTGGTTGGGAAAATTTCTATAATCTGGCTAAAGGCAGTTGTATGGCTCCTCATATAGGGATGTTTAAACCCAGCTCAGTTTACTCTACTACCTGCTAGGTCATTTAGCCCTGTGTTTGTTTTGCCCAAGTGCGTTATTGTGTTTGTGGGTATACTGGACATGAGTGTGAAGTTCATATCCTTAACCTCTTACAGATAGACTATGAATAACTGAATGATAGACACACCTGATATTCCCAGTTTCTCTTTTTAGGACCATAGTGAAGGGCCTTACACAACAAACAGAGTAGTCATTTCTCAGGCAGCCCTGTTTTAGGCAAGGATCCCAAAATAAAAGGCTGTTGAACATCCCTGAGAGCTCAGCATCTCCCTAACAGAGGGCATCCTCTTTCGGGAAAGTCCATGGGGGCAGAATTTGCTTTGTGGATGTTTTCAGAACATACAACTAATATTTTCTATTTTCTCTTCGGGAAGTACAACGTATGTCTGAAAGGCTGGAGAAGGTACATGGTCAGGTGACTCTACATCTTTCCAAACTACCACTTTCTGTTTCAGTGTGAAAAGCACTCATGCTTACAGAAAAGTGCTCCCCTGAATCAGTATCTTCACTCTTAAGTTACCTTGTTGATTTTGGCGAAGATCTCTGATGCCAAGGGATAACACTGTAGCCACTTCAGTGGTCAGCCTGTGATTGATCAGATAAACATTTCCAACACAAAGGTCCGGTTTAGTCCAAATTAAAAAAAAAAAAAAGGAGCTGCTTCAGAGCAGTGTGGCCCATTGTGTGGCCCATCACTGAGGTCATCTTCAACAACAGCTGCCATGGTCAGTAAAGCTAGTTCCTCTAGCTGAATGGGCGGTATGCACAGGGGTTTGGAAGTCACCAATTTGATTAAGAGAGATGCCCTGCACCAGGAAGATGACATGACTGTGGAGGCAGTCTGCAATGCTCTCATGCACTATGGGGAGCTCTGCTGCCACACACAGTGAATCATGTGCTAGTCCAGGACTCTGAAGGCAGGGATGGATTTGTGGGCTTACACGCATCAGGAAGTCCAGTAGTACAGCATCTGAGCATCTGGCTCATTTTGGGCACCTGAGCATTTGAGCATCTGCCTCGAGTTGGCAGTGGCAGATGTACAGGATGAACAAGCGTAAGGCCATTTCATGGATTTGGTTTGGACAAGAAGATGAGGAAACAACTAAAGTTAGTTGGGGAACATTGTAGACCGTTTCTGAGTTTTCAGATGACTCTGCTAGCAAAATATTTAAAACATAGTTTCTTGCTTGCTAATATCTGCTTTGATTGAACGTGATCTTTTCCCCCTGCATTTCTCTCACTTCCTTTACTGTTCGTTATCTCTAGTCAAGATGGAAAAAGTTTTCTTTTGCGTGTAAATTCCATTAGCTTTTTGATAAAGTTGTCAAGGAAAAATTCTGGTACTTTGCCATATGGGAGCATTTATTCACTACCAAGTATGTAAATTAGATTACATCCTTGATAACAGCTGTGTTAATTAGCATATCTTGGGCTCCCACTTGCTAAAACTGGATCCAAAGTATGGTTTTTTCCTTTTTTTTTTTTCTTTCCCCAAGCTACAATTTGGGCTTTCACAAACCCTGTTAGCCCGACCAGATCTGCCTCAGGTCCCTGCAAGAGTCCCACTTAGGATTAGAAATTCCTCACAGCATTTGCCCTCTGTCCGAGTCTTTCCAGCTGAAGATCTTAGCGGGGTTGAGGAGATTAACAGGAATCCCTTTGGGGACTGAGGAGATCTGCTTCACAACATGGCTTTAAATGTTGACTGGACTCATTATGAGGCACAGAAGCTTTGCAAGAGCCTTCAAGTTAATTAGGGGAACTTGCCAAGGCCTGTCAGACACTTGGTGTTCATCACTGGACCCTTCAGACTTTTGGCAAAGCTTCGGAGACAGCGACATGCCAGTGAAAGGCTCTGGCTGTGCTAAGTAACCATGAGCGCATTCCCCCAGAGTTGCCACCATTTCTTGGAAATAGCAAAAGCCACAGAGCAACTCATGAATTTCACAGCAAACCAGGTCTGATACCTCTTGTCTTCCCTAAAATTTGACCCAAACCCCCTCAAAAGTCATCAAGTGGTCAAAATACCTCGTTTTCCCTTTTTGCCTCAGATTTGATGGAATAACTGGTATTAGTGCTTGAACTCTGGCCTGATGCATTTGGAGAGCTTTGTAAAGCAATAATTGTATTTGAATTTTCAATACAATAAAAATCATTGGAGTAAAAATTTGTACTTTGCAACATAGAATAGAGATAATTTACCTCTTGAAAATCCATTAGTCCCAATATAATATATTGTCAATCGTTTGCCAATCAGGACCTATTGATATTTCCAGGATAGCAGATGAGTGTCATGTTTCTTTTAAAAAATATAGGTATTTTTCTCAACAAGATAAATTAACTTAGAAGAGCCCAAAGGATGTGGTTGACTACAGCACCAGTTCTTCCAAAGAATGGCGCTTTGCAGAAGCGACATGAACTAGTAATACCCACTGCTTGTCATCTTTAGTCATGACACTATTTACAGAAATGAGGATGTTAAAGTTATCATTGTAGCTATATTTTAACCAGCTCCACATGTTCAGCAAGGTTTGGCCTTGTATGGTTAAGCCTAAGAAACATATCCCATTATATGCTCATGTCTTACCCTCCACTTTCATCCATTCAGTTACAGCATGCTAGTTAATGATGCTCTGAGCTTTTAACTTGACATGTCTTCCTTCACTGCAACCTGATGTGTATGTCCAGACTCATATTTTAATTGAACAGATAACCTCCTGTACACAGATTTATTACACCTTGCCCCACTTTCATCTGTCCAACTGAGAGCAGCAGCAGCAGAAAAGGAACCTGAAGGAAGTTTAGGAAATTATCAACCTCATTCTGCAAGTATTTCTATGGGAAAGGCTCCTGCAGGCAAATCATCCTCAGCAAACAGAGTGCTCAACAACAGTCTAAGGGCACTGAGAAAGGAAAGTAGCACTCTGCTGTGTCCACAGTATGACTTAGATAAGGATGAAAGTGATATAAGTGCTTTCCAGAACTTGTGTTTTGCAGTAATTTTCTGGGTATAGGCATTATTATTATCCAAGTATTTGACTGCAATCAAACAAGGTCTGCTGCTTTCAATTAATGTTGAAGTGTGTTTCAGGGATTGCTTGGCTGTTTTTTGTGTTTTCGTGGAAATATTCTCCTTCATGTCTCACATTTCATTGACTAATCTGAGGACAGTACTTGTGGAGGGTTCTGTACATGTCTAAGTACGTACCTGTGAAAGTGAAGCTTGAGATGTGATCTTAACATAACACCCACAATCTTTCCTTTTCTTGACAACAGCATAAGGTTGAAGATTATTTGGGACTGTTAATATTTTACAGTCCTGGACTGCTTCTTCTGTCACAAGTGCTCTCCCACTTGGCTGGCTCAGGAAGTTTCTTGCTCTATTCATCAAAAAAACAGAAACCACATATTTTAGTGAGCATAGAGCTCAAAACAACCCTACAGTAAAGCCAGTTATTGATATTCAGCTTCATTAGGCCAAGGTGTCACATGATGTGACAATGAGTTAGGAGGCTCTAAGTAGGAAATGTGCTCCCCTTGATGCATTGATTCACCCACAGCCTTGTATTTCTACAACATTGATGCCAAAGATTTGTGGACCATGATTCAGTCTCCTCAGTACTCCTCCTCTATCATTGTCAGTACTGTTGAATAATCATGGTGAAAATTATTTTTATGCTACTGTTAATTCTTCAAGAAACTGTAAGTCTTTCATCAGATGTATGCAAAGATGCTTGCACAGGGCAGGTCACAGTTAAGGAATTAGGCATCTGGTTTTGTAATTTCCATTCATCTATTTTCATCTAAAAATACTTACTTTTCAAACTCAATCCTCCACCAATGCAAGCACATGTATCTTCTTTCTTTCTGTGAAAATGCTTTTTGTATTTCCTCCTTGGTGCACAGATTTCCTGTCCAGTCACTGTTTCCTAACTGATTGTAATTCTTAAGCTGACTGGTACAACTGAGAGTAAAACTACAGCCTTTGATACTCAATGCCATTTTTAATTAATGCTCTGTCTATGCAGAATTACTCTTTATCTTGGTAAAAAATTTATGCCAATGCCAATGAGCATAAGTATTGATACTGAATAGCATCGCAGAACAGAAATTAACGAGTCTGGGGGAATCCTAACATACAACAGAAATAGCTACTTCCTCAATTTATGGGTGTAGATGCTGGGGACAAATTAATTTAAATATTAATTAAAAGATTAACTATTGCTCCTTCAGCATATAATTTCTTCAGCTTTGGGCCTGTTTACACACTGAATTAAATACTCGCTCATTATCATTGTAGTTCAGGACAGTATTTATGCCTGCATTTAACTTCAAACATATACTGAAATAATCTTCCAAATATGGATGCTTTCGCAAATTGGGTTTTTAATTCACATTTTGCACCATTTTCTCTCTTCAGAGAATCTCAGATTCAAAGAACATTCTGAGTTGGAAGGGACCCACAAGGATCTTCAAGTCCAAATCTTAAGCAATTAGCCCATCTGGGGATCAAATCCATGACCTCGCTGTTGTTAGCACCACACTCTAACCAACTGAGCTAATCTCAGAATTGCAAAAAAAAATATGGAACACATCACAGTTGCAACTCAAACGTTGTTCTGTTTCTTTTAAGATCTGTGGAAATAGGAATAACAAAGCCAAAATATGTTGTAAGCCTTTCTTCTTTCCAAATTAAAAAAAAAAAGTTTTATTTTATTAGCACCAAAAACCAGATGTTCTTTGCTGGTCTAAAGTGCACTGAGCTGCATCTGTTCACTGAAGTTTAATGCAGGGATGAGCAGTCAAGTAATTCGCCAGGTTTAATCTTGGTGTTAAGTTTTTGCATTAATCGTAAAACAGTTCATCCTCTTGAAAATAACAATTTGAACAGTAAAGGACAAGATTTTTTGCAAGGCATTTTGAGGAGACTTTCAGCTATAAACCACTCTCGCAGAGGCAGCTGGGGATTTGTGAAATAAACTTCTTTGAAATATATTAACGAAACTCAATTAAATTGCTTTTCCAATCTACATTATTTTACGGATTTTCATATTGCAGTCTCCATTTAAAATTATTTTAAATTATTTTCATGGAGCATTGGGAGTTCTGGGCAGTGTAACAGCTACAGAAACGTTTGTCTACTTGTATTCTGCCTGACAGTGTTTACCTCAAGGCAGGAGCCAGATCAGAGGTTGCAAAGGTCTTTTCCATATAATACCTTGAGAAAATCTGACCCAAAGAAGATGGCACTTACTGTTGAGTAAATCTCCTTGCTTTTATACTCTTGCCATGCATGCAATATTAGTAGCGCAGGGAAAGAAATCTGGAGATAGTAGACCTGCTGAAATCCAAGTTACATCCCACTCTTCAAATAAAACAGAGAAACAAGAAATTATAATTCTGGAAAATATTAGCAGTCATACTCTTCCACACCGAAACAAACAAAGAGCATGTGAAGGGTGGGGCAGGGTTTGTATGCTGTCTAATTGCAAATTTTTTTTTTTTCAGGTAAAACTTGTCACTGCAAAATTATGAAAGCTTTATTTTCATCAGAAGTGTGACCAGTAGCAACACTTAGATTATCATCTTCTAAGAAAAATTTTAACAGTAGCCAGAGTAATAAAATCTCAAATTTAGAAGGTTTAAAAATTTTGTTGAAAATATTTTCTACAGTACTCATGCTAATATGCATGCAAGTTTATATATGTGTGTAGTCAGGCATGTGCATAGGAATGTATTCAGTTTCCATGCATATGGGCATCAAATTCTGTGATGAAATAGCCCATTCACTGAAAATAAGGCAATACTTCTTCATCCTTAGCCATTGTCTGGTCTGTGCCCAGGTCTGTTGGCTTCTCCTCAGGATTTGCAGTGGTGTTTTGAGAAAACCCACAAAAGTGGCTTTGAGAGCATCTTTTTGGTCCATGTCTTTTCAGGCAAATCTTTCTGCCTCCTAAAACGGGCTGTGTTCTCTCAAAGATGCAGTTGGTCACAACCTTGCAGACTTGTAAAGTGATCATCTTTTAATATATGTAGTTTCTTTTCTCTCTTAAACGACGTTGGACTGCACAGGTCCTTCTGGTTAAAGTCCATCCCCCATTACTATGGATTATTTCATTGTGTGATAGGGACACTGGTGTTGCCTCCTGTCAAAGTCAGAGACATGCTGAAGAGCTGAGCAGGTTGCACTGCAGGGATCTGTGGGGAGCAGGAAGAGGTGTGCCAGTGCAGGACACACATCACATCTCTCAGAGTCATCTAGTTGCAGCTGAAAGGCTTCTGAGATTAGAAAGAGTCATTGCAGAGAAAACGCAGCTAGCTCAATCCTGGCCTTTTCTGTTTTCCCTTAAAGGTAGAAGCCCTCAGCTCCAGGGACACAGTGTTGTTTTTTTGGGTTGGGTAAGCATCTTCCCCTGCAAAGATTTTGGTGAGCAGTGTGTGCATGTGGGTAGAGAATGCCATGGGAGACTACCACAGGCTGATATGAGAGATGATATCAGAGATTAGTTAACCGTATGGGCTGAGTCCCTGGGGAGGTGTGTGAAATGAATCAGATTAAACAAAATTGATAATGTGAATACTTAATCAAACAGACAAAGGTAGTCTGCACAGCTAATTAGGGGCAAATAGAGCGTCCCTCTTGTACCTCATTTAACTGACAAATTGTGCAGACAGTTTTAATGGGAGTCTGTTTAGCAAAGAGAAGGCTGTACAGTTGACAGCTTGGCAAAATGTGGTTTCTGTAACACCACATGATGCTTATGGAAATTAGCTTGGTGCAGCTGAGCTCAGAGTAGGTGAGAGCTGCCCAAACTCTAGTAAAATGGTAAAACGGACCTTCTGTAGGCCTCTGTTCCTGACTTCTTAAAGGGGCCTAGCCACTTTTCTGCAAGATAGCAAGGAACATTTCTGAAGAAGCGTAAAAGATCATTAGTGATGCCAGAAAGGACCACTTTTGTAGCCAAGAAGGCAGATAAAAAAATTCAGACTACGCCACCTTAGCCTATTGCAATTTTCTGATTGATCCTTTGTAAAAATAAAGTCACTTTTTCAGCTTCTTGGGGGTTATGTAAATATGAATTACCGTCAGTGTTTTACATACAAAGAAAATGATGGTGCAAGGTGGCCATCCTGCAACGTGGGCCAATTCCAGGGCCAGGTTGAGCACCGAGAAGTCAGACAAACCTGAGGCCACAGACCATCTTCTGGGACAGGAGGTTCTCTGCTGCACTGTGGAGTGACTTTCCTAACAAAAACACATCTCCAGTTTCTTATGCCCTGAGTAAGACTAATGTGAAGGTTTTCTGCATTTTCTGATTGCCCCTTCCTCTGCACCCTTCTCCTATCTTCTCTAAAACAACCATATCTCTTCACTGTCTCTTCCTGTGTTCCCCAAGGTTCACATGTCTAGCCCTCTTCCAAGTAAAGATCAAGATGTTTGGATATGTTATAAAGTCTGATTAAAGACTTCCTAAACATGAATTGGGGACCAAACCCTTCAGGAAAGTGAGACAAGTGGCTAACCCTTATTAGTTCTCTGTGACCTTCACCAGATCATCTTTCATGAGCAGCTGTTGTTTCACTGACATAGGAAAGTTAAAGTGTCTTGCTTGTAAATGGAGCACAACTAAATACATCTTAAATTTGTGAAACTATATTCAGGCTTCTTCTCCAGCTTTGCATCTGCCTCAGTTTATAGATTAGAATTTCTATCATGATAAATGTGAGACACAAGAGGTTTAACAAGGGATTTTGAGCACATCCCTTTGTGTTGGTTCTCCTCAAGACTGCTCTGCCTCATGTTGAGTGTCATTAGGAGCCAGAGGAGGAGACTTGCTATCCCTACGAGACCAGCTAGTGGTAACAGAAGTTTTGCTGGGGGTCATTATCTGGAATATGGCACACTCTGTGGTTAAGCCTCTTTTTTAGTTTCACTGGCCTCTAAACATCATAAGAATTGGGTGTATGTGTATGATGTGCACATCTGTGTACATTTATGGGTGCACATACATGTTGTGTTTGCCCATGCAAGCTCTACATTTTGATCACATAACCAAGAGCGAGAAATCTGAGGCTGTAATATGATCAGTGACTTCCCATTCCAGGCTGGCCATTGCACTTAACTCTTCTGTCCCTCAATTTCTACACCTATTGAACAGGATTACCCTTGCTATCTCAGAGCACTATTAGAAGGGAATGCCATGTTCACCATGACCATTGCTGATAGAGCACAGGATCTGGCATAGGTCAAATCCTTAGTTAATGAGAGCTGGATAGTACAGACCAAATCATGAGTTGAAAGTGTCCAGGAAGATTGTACAAATCTTAGGGGATTTGTAGCTTCTGCTTTTGTGACTCATTTAGGAAGCGGGTTAGCTTCTTTCCCTTCCAGCTGAGTGGCACTTACCACCTCCACACTGCAAGGAGTTCAGCAGAAAAAAAATGGAGTGCTGCCACCTCTACAAAAGCATGAAGTGTTGTCTCATTTTACATCTGACTTATGCTTAAACATCATCCACTGTTGAAAGGCATGAGTTTATGATGGAACATAAAGATGGTAAACACATGCCCTGAACTGAACATTCTGGGAGTGAAGTGTATTATATGTGTAATAAAGCTGCAAAGACAAGACACTGCCTAGAGTTAATGCTTTTGGTGAAGTCACTTCTGGAGCTCTCCTTGTAGGGCTCTGTCCTTGCAAGAAAACTCCTTTAAAAAGAAAATTATAAAAAAAGAATACTAAATAAAAAGTGAGAAAGAATGGGAATTATTTAATCAAACAAATTTTACATACCAGTTAACAAATCTTAAAATTTAATCCTTGTATAGTAGTGAGTTATTTAGGCCTGCTTGTGATAGGTTTTTTTTCTTTCATATCTTCTCCAGGAACATTCACAACATGTAAAGCTATCTGATTCATTTATTGAATAGTTTCACGTATTTGGGCAGAAGTCTGTGTAAATTAGTAATTCGCATTCTGGTCCCTTACTTATTTTTAGCCTACCTCCACTAATGTGAAATGGGTGTAATGGAAATTTCCTACAGTAATGCAAGTGTTTTAGCAAGGCAGGTAGCATTTGGAAAACAGAAGAAGGAAAGAAGAAAAGGATGAATGAGAGAATGAACAGGCAAAGCAACAAAAGAGAAAGGAATAGAAAAATTATGGGGAAGCTTCTGTCTGAAGGCTCCAATTCCCATTCCTACACCTCTGAGGAGCAGCTTTTCTGTCAGGTGGACACAATCCAGCTATTACAATGGCTGAAAAAGCCTTTGGGAAGCAGGAGGATTTCTTTTTTTAACCTCTTCTCTAACTTGTTAAAGTCTGGGTAAATCCCACCAGGTCCCTCATGAAATGCTTGCTTGAGCAAAAGTTTTTCCAATGCATTTTTTGAGTCTCACATAATTGAAATAGGAGGGGGTTTGAGCCTGATTCAGTAGAGCAGTTTGAGTTAATTGATAAACCTTCCCTTTTTATTATCAGTGCTGCCCTTCTGTCTGAAAGGCGGGGAGATTTCCTTGTGGGATTTGAGCAAATATTGGAAATTGCGGTGGCAAATTAGCAGGGGCCACAGACCAGAAGTGACAGCTCAAGGAGGCTGGTGGAGGGAGTGGAGCAATCCCTTACCAGTAGCAATTGGCCAGACTTATCATATGGACTAATCACAACAGAGCTGGTGAAATAATGGGCACCAGATGTTAGCGCTTTGTAGACGTTGGCTCTCTGGAGACCAGCTCCGCCAAGTGAGCTCCCCAGGAGCATGAGCATGGATCTCTCATCTATTAGCAGGACAGGGGGCTGCTGGTCAGTGCCTATTCCACATATCTAATTGGTGATGCTACAGCCCCTTTCCTCAGCTTAAGGAATATTTACATTCATGAGGAGCATTTCCATGACTGGTATGCCTTAGATTCACGGCACTTAGTTTTGTAAAGATATGAATGAGTGAGTGAAAACTAGTCATGCAATGGATCAAATTACTGGTGATTGTCTCCACAGGGATCTTTAATAAGGATGCTGCTCTGCAAAGTACTGAGTATTTCCCTGCAGAATTCTACAGCTGCAAAGATTTTACTGTCATACTGGTTAGGAGGGAATGGGGTGGGAATGTTTAACCCAGGAGGTTTGCAGAGAAAGTCTTAAACTGCTCTCCAGAGCCCAGGAGCTGCAAATCCAGAGAGGGAGCAAAGCACACTCCTCTCATGCTCTTATGTGTTGTGCTCCCAGACCAGTCTGGCTACGATCTAGCCTTATAGGATTATCTTATAACTCTCTAATTGTTTATACTAAGCTCACTTGACAAGACAGAGATTTGCAGCTAAGCCTCCACTGAGAGTACTGCCACCAGCACTGCTGCCAGCTGCAGCGTTCTGTGCCATGCCATGGCTCAGAGGGACAACATGGCTGTGGATTAGGTTTTGTCAATGAATCAAACCTGGCTAGGTAATCAGTCTGGTGGGTGGTTAAAGAGGGTCAGGGACCTTGCCTGAAGTAAGTCAGAAGTGGCACAGAAGGCTGTCACAGAGCTAAATATAACTGCTACTTAAAATAAGATGAATATATCTGTGAGCCGTGTTTGCTGTGGGTTGTTCTAAGGGAGTCATGTCTGTAGAGTGGGCCCCATCACTGCCAGCATCAGCCACAGAGCAGGGGGCTCCTCCTGCCCTGTCTCTGGCACTGCCAGACTGTCTCTGCTCTTTCTCCTGTGTGACCTCTTCATCTCCCAGCACAGGACTTCTTGAGCTTTTTTCATGGGCAAAGACCCATCTCTGCAGAGGGTTACAACGTGAATGGCCTCTGAGGATATTCAGCAAGTATCAGTCTTCTTCTCAGCTAAAACATCTTACAGATCCTGACCAATGTGTCCAAAAGCAGAGGTGCAGGCAGTCCTGTCTCTGTTTACCCATCTTCTCCTTGGCTGAGAAGAAAGGTGCTCTGATGAGGAAGACCTGTAGTGATAACTCATACACTATTAATTATATAATAATGACAGAACTACAAGAACAATCTTAGATATTTTTAATAGAAATATATATCACATAGTTCATAGACACCAATGCATATTTGTGCTTAGGGTGTGTGTGACTACAATGCTTTTGGGTTGGAGTGGGCTTCTGTGTGACTGGAGAAAGTGGAGGCACCACTGTCCCATCCCTGCAGAAAGGACCTAATTTCTTCTCTGGGAGCTTCTGTAAACAGAAGTGAGAGGGTAATGCTTGAAGTTTTTGAGGGTCAATGGCAACTGTTAATTCTCCTGGACTTACAAGTGGGGTTTCAGAGCTTGTTTCTTTAGCCCTTGGCACTGGCAAGGTTTGCCAGTCCTTCAGCTGTTCTGGATAACTTACTTCTTATCCTGACACCCAGGTTTCAGAAAACATTAAGCACTTCTTCTCTGAAATGAGTAGAGCTTCACATTTTGCTTGTGTCAGGTCAGACTGGGCACTGGAAACTACTCATTATTTTTGAAATCCGGCCCCTGGGTTTTAAGAGGAATGGTAGCCCAAAAAGTGCTCCCCTGAAAGGGACACTGATAATGAAAAGTATTTGTCATGTGGCTCTGCTCATTCATATCTGGCAAGGACCTGGTATCTCATGGAAATTGGATGTTACCAGATTTGTTATTGCAGTCATTAGAAGCAGATGAATTTGGATACACAGCTCACTGCTCACAATGTGTGTACTTTTTACCACCACATTTAACACTAAACTACATCAACTTTTCTTCCCCAAATTAAGATTTTGGTGGTGTTTATTTATAAAAGTATGAGATTTTTTTTGTGGGAATTCTTTTAGAAAATTTTCTCTGTGTGGGAGGGCTTAGAAAAGATGAAATGGTGGAGATAGAACTGACAGTTCCCATTTAAATGCCAAATGTCTCTCTTAACTTCCATCTGCATCTAAAACAAAAAAACTATGCAAGACACACACATTCCTTGCTGTCATTTTTGCTATCCCTCTGATCACCGGAGAGTTGTAGGTTTTTTTTTTTGGCACTTGAGATCCAAAGATCAATCACTGGATACTTCCCCCTGTATCTGGATTAGCAATCTCTGGCATGTGCCAGGAACATCTTCCCCTCCCCTCTACAGGATGCATTTCAACTTGAAACAGCAGCTTAGCCTTTGCAATAGCAATCACCAGTTTGATGATGCCTGGTGAAGAATGGCAGGAATGCCCCAACCAGAGAGGTGAGAAGGGAAAAAATCAGAGGGTTTCTGTCAATTTCTGACAGTGGCAGAAACATCCATCCTCTTTTCCTGATGAGCTGCCTTTCAAGTCTTGGCAGAGCCATTACCAATTCTATGGCTGCATTTCCCTGCATTGGGGGCCATCTGTCTTTACTCCTTCCATTCTGAAGTCAGAAAAGAAAATTATTTTCACATTAGCAACTCATTAAATGGCCCCAAACTTGTAACACAATCACTGCTGGAGCCAAACCCATTGTTTTCACACTTCCAAATATGTACTTGGAGGCATTGTTCAGAGATCGAGGGGCTGGCTTGCAGGACCTTCTGTCATGCACATGAGCAAGTGGGTGGGGTGGGGCCCTGTCACCCTCATCCATCATACTCCATCAATGTCAGCACCACCTGCAGAGGCATTACCCCCAGTCAGTCACTCAAGTGGTCATTTATTACTGTCCATCATCATGAGCAGAAGGAGAGGATATGAGTAGTCAGTATCAGACCCGATAAGATTCTTGTGGTTTGTTTAAGGCAATGGAGATACTGAAGACCCTTAGGTGACAGGAAAGTCGTACTTTGAGCCTAGTTTCTCAGCATGAGGAAGCCGTCATGAGGTCAGGTACAGTCTTGATACTCACAGTGCAAATGCCCCAGGCTACTGCTAATTACTCTGTGCAAAAATACAAGTGCCTTTGCCTAGAGAAGGACAGAAAAGTGTGTTCCAGCAGAGTCTTCTCACCAACTTTTTTGTTTCTTTAGGTTGTTGTGAGAAGGGAAATACAGTGGTTTCCTTTGAAGATCCATCTCAAACTCACTCTTAGGTGTCCTACAGAACCATTCAGTTTCCCCTACCTGGAGTGAATCACTCACTACACCACTGGCTGAAAGTGCCTGATCAGCAGGTGCAGTGCTGCCCCACCACTGCTGGAGAAAGCACTGCTCGGTAAGCAGTGCCTCAGTGGCCCTGCACTGCCAAAAGTACAATGAGGAGCAGTGACAGAGAGCTCCTTATGTGGGCCAAGCCACAAAAGAGCAAAGACATTTCTGTGCTGCTTGTCTAAGCCAGTTCTAACATTGGAACACCTTCTAAAACTTCAGTCCCTGAGCTGGCCGCTGAAATCCTCTTTGGGAACAGCCTTGAGCTCCCTCAGCCTAACTAGCAGTTTGAAGCAGATGGTGGACGTGGTAGCCTCTCTCCAGACTTTTCCGAACTGGTTGTGTTCCTGTAGCTTTCCTGAGAGCTGACACAGGCAGGCCTTCGGAGATGCAGCTGCATTTTAGGGGCTGAGCAAAACATTTTCTGCATTGCATATGAAAAGCCTTCTGGGAATCAGAGGATATCAATCAATTTTAAATTTTCCTTGCCTTTAAAAATCAGGGCTCCTTGCACATTGTCAAAGCCTTCCCGAGCCCTTTCTGTCCCTGGAGTCGATCACTGTGAAATGGGGATATGTCACAGCATAGCTTATTAGGGAAACCAGGGTGTTTCCGTTTGTTCAGATTTGTACAGAAAAGGGTTTTTCACGGGGGCTGTGCTTTGACAGTCTCGTCCTCCCCCAGGCTGGTTAGCATTTAGCAAGGGGCGGCTGAAAAAGCTCCTGGGCCATGGAGATCCACAAGGTGCTTGCAGCTGGCACAGATACCTCATTAGAAATTCATTTTTTCCTGTCATAATAACAAAGTGCAGAGCAGCGGTGGCAACATAGTTTCGTATGGGAAAGCACACAAAAGGGGACAGCTGAAAGAAGCTGTGCTTTTCTCCTGTATTTCCAACCCGACAGAAGCATCTTCAAAGGGAGCAGCCTTGCCCGTCCGCCGCACCCTCTTGGCCTGAATCGCTTGAATGGCATTTTATACACCTACTGCACCCTGGGGCCGGCTCCCAGGGTTTTGTTGTTTCCTACCCCACGGAAGCAGTGGGCAAATAAAAATGACAGCCCCAGTTTGTGAGCCTCAGCTCCCTTGCAAGCATTTCTGAAACTGTGCTCCCAGGCAAGTGGAGCCGGCTCATTTTTTAGGGGGGAGAGTGGGAAGCCTTCAAAAGTAGAGAATGACTGCTGTCTAATTGCCCTCTCTGTTTATTTGTGTGGTGAAAGTGAAAAAAGCAGATTTGGGAGGACAGAAATGAGAAGAGGGCAGCATCGACACTGTGACTGTCACTGCTGGGATAACACACAGACGAGTGCTATGAAGGAACTTGAACAGTTAGTCACTGTGGAGATGAAGAGTGGCAATGAGGGACCCATCTCATGCACAAACATCTTGATTCACCTCCCCAAAGCTAGTGAAAGAAGCAACTGGGTTTCTGAAGTTAGGAGGTTTCATCTTCTTAAAAGTCCAGAATGAAAGCCACAAGTATTAGAAAAAATTAGTAGGGTTGGAGAAGAGACAGAAAGCAAACAAGTGTGTGGGAACAGGAAAAGACTGAGAATCAAGAACTGAAAGTCCAGAAATTACATAGTTACAACTCAGAAAATTCCCTCCCATACAAAACTGTATGTAATAATTTCCCTTTTCAGATAATAGGTTTGATTAAAAAAAAAAAACAACAAACAAACAACAAACCGCAACCAAAAACACCCAAAAGAAAACAAAACAAAATTAAAATTAAAAAAAAAACCAACCAAACAAAAAACAAAACAAAAACAATCAAACAAAACAAACAAACAAAAAAAACCCCACAGCCAAACAAAAACCTAATAACCCTCCCTTTCCCCCCAAAATCCCCACAAACCAAAAAGCCACAAAAGATTCCTGATACAAAAATTTAATCTCATCTGTGTAACACATTAAACACTGGCACCTCACTGTCACCCCACTCTGCTGTAACACAGCACTAAGAAGTCTTAGCAGAAATACAGCAAATGATCAAATGAACCCACTTTAATTCCCTTGGCCTGGAAGGGAAGATGCCAGGCAAGAGCACCAGGCAGACCACTGGCACAAATGCAGTATATGCAATTTTCTGCCAGATAAATCTGAATCCCCACTTTGCTGTATGTGGTAGCACAGAGACACCAGCATCAGAAATCTGGGTTGGTGGGAGTATGAAGTAGACTGCAGTCTGTGAGACAAAGAGCACTAGGCAAATCTGTAACACATTCCAGGAATACCGTCATCCATGCAAGGGTAATGTATTATAGATGCCTTTTCTCTTAAAAAAATCAACTATGGGGCATGTTTGCTATAGACATTGGCAGTAAAGTTATGTTCAGCAAATGGGGATTCACTGTAGCTTGGATAAATGTTCAAAAGTGCCCAAATATACTACATTTGATTTTAGACACTGTGAGAACCATTATTTAGCCCTCCAGAGAGCTCTGGTTTTCTCCACTGACTAAATGGATAGTGACTAGGATGACTATCTTAACTTCAGGCTATTGTAAACTTAGTTAACCTCTTCTATCCCTCAACATCACATTTCAAAAGTTTAGCCAAGGATACTGAGCATTCTTCTAAAAAGAGTCACTTATGGCACAACAAGTAATCAGCAAGCACAAGGATATTTGAGATACTCAGAAAGTGAGGGCTTTGGGAGGGCAGAGATGGGAGCATTGGGCTGAATGTGATGATGAAGCTTGAAAAGAAACACAAAGCAAAGACCTCCACTACCCTGGCCTGCAACAGGAATTTAAGAAATTGGGGGTGGTGTAGAAGTGGGTGTCCATCAAGCTGAGCATGACATGCGTTGATGGGGAGATGCTGATCTTTGCTAGCTTGAGTTGTGCAGATATTTGGGTTGTGCTCTCAGCTCATCACTATTTGTTCTTTGGCCTCATTTGTTCTTTGTGTGCCAGCGGATTTCCAGAGGGTCCCTTATTCTGTCCAGCTGGTGAAAATCAGAGAGTAGGGAGTGGATTGGAGTTGCTGTCTGGGGGGACTATCCATATTGCCATCCATTTGCAATAAGAAGATAGGCTAGGTGGAATAATTTATCCGAGACATTGAACATCTGGGCAATTCCTACAACTCCTCAGGTTGAAACTGAGAATCAAAACTGTTTACATGTAGCAGGCGTAGGATATGCTCATATGAGGACTGCAGATGACTTCTATATCAAATGAGATGCATCATCACTTCATTTTCTGGCTCCAAGACTAAGTGGCACAGTGAGGCTCATGTCCATATGAATAAACTCTCTTCTCCCCAGACCTGCATGACCTATTCCACAGCACCCTCCAGGGAAAATCTGTTCTTCACACTGTCCTCTAAACATTGCCTAGGTAAGGACTGCCTAGCTTAAACAGAGTTTTGCTGAGGTATGTACTAACTACTAACAAGTTGAGGGTGACCATGAGAGGATGCCTGAGCCAACACTCTGATCACAGTTACTAGTTTAGTCATGGCCATCCAGTCTCTGACAGAGACAGCTATCATGCAGGAAGTAAAATAAAGGGTACCTGTGTAGAGGCATGAAGGGATTACAGTAGGTGGCTGACCTAGAGAAGACTCTGTCAGGCCAATTTGCCAAGAATTAGGAGATGACAAATAATTCAGTTAAGCTAAGATAAAAGTGATCTCAGTATTAATATTGGAAAGCACAGATTTAGCACATGACACACTTGTCATGAAGGGCTAGAGTGACCATACAGGTTCCTTGCTCAGACTGTCAGTAGCACAGAGGAGCTGGAGCATGAGCTGAGCAGTAATCCATGTGTGAGATCATGTGGCTGATTCAGAGCAGGGATTTAAGCCTCTGTTGACTCCAGCCCTGAGAAGACACTGATTAGTGAAGGGCTGGATGTTTGAGAGGGATGCCCACTTTTTTCAAGCAAAAGTAGGAAGTGTTGCCCTGAGATACGACAAATCTCAAAAAGCATATATTCACACAGTGGAAATCCGGAGGTATTGGGTAGAGCCTAAGTTACTGAACACCGATCAATACAACACAAAATAAAATCCTGGCAGTCCCTGGGACTCCACGGGAAAGAAAGTATTTTCTCTCATTGCTGGTCTGCATTTCTCAACCTGAGCTATACTCTTGCATGCTGTCTCAATGATGAGATTAGATCCAGTGGTTCCAGATAGACTCAGAGTACCTTGATCTGCTCATACCTGCCAAGTGCATTGAGCTGAGGCTTTACTGCACAGGTTGCACTGTTAGCTGTCAAGTTCATTTGCCTGCTAAACAGTATGGCAAATGACATGGCAAATTCAACACTCTGTAGCAACTGATAAAGGCTTAATGATATCATGTCCCACACTCAGTGTGGCCACTCACCCCTATGCTTGTTTCTCTGGTAGAGTCCAGAGTGCACTGAGTAGTATGCTGGCCTAGTGGTGCCTGTGTAACAGGGAGAGAGCAGCAGGCAGAGACCGTGGAGAAGGGAACACATAGACACATAGATGGTGATGTTGGAGGGCTGCAGTTGCTAATTGAAGTCCAGTAAGAGGTATTATAATCTTACTTGCTAGAGGTTTGAACAATTTATACTGCTTTCTAACCTAAATTACTATTCTTGTGGTTTGTTGCTGATACTCCTTCCTGCTGCTTCTTTCCTGCACTGCATTGGACTTGCGGGGGAAAAATGGACAAAGATGTACAGAATGTCATGGGGAGAGCTCAAGAGCACTGTGTCTCATATGGTTAGAGAAGATGTCAAAGTCAGGGGAGGTGCTTCTCTTGTCCTCAGTCCAGAGGTATGAGTACTCAACTCACTTCCTCAGCCTCTCTGAGGACCTTTGTAAAAGTAAACTCTTACAGCAGACTTAGATACGTGGAGATGGAGGTCAGTGGCCTGTGTAGCACAACCAAGGCAGAACATAAGGATTGTGAAATTCAGCCTCAAGGTAAAAATACATTTGTAACCTCCCAGTCAGAAAGCTCAAATCAGACATGTCTGCAAAGCCTGCCATGCTCTCACATTGCTTTCCTTCTTCCCCAGCCATCACCTCGCAGCAGAATCCAGCATCACTGGATGGAGTAAAAGCGATGGTCTAGGAGATGAGACTTGCAGTCCAGCCTCAGCTGCCCTGATCACCGGCATCCATGAGCTGTTTGTCCTCCAGGAAAAAGAGCAGAGGCCTTACACTAACCAGCTGTGGGACCATGCAGTCCTATGACATACTGGGCTTTTATTTAATCCTGGGTAATTGCAAGTGGGCATTAGCGCTGAAGCAAACAAGATTTGTGTATTTTGTCCCTAACTGACTCCTGACCTTTTTAGTTCACGCTGATGTGAAATGCAAGCAAAATTCCTCTTGTAAAACACAGGGCAAGATCAGACTCAGAGGAGGCAGGAATCTGCTGCCTGGATTGCACCACATTCCCCTTCAGGCCCTTTCTGGGTCCATTTAATAGCGCTTTGGAATAGATGCTGTCAGTCAGGGGTGGATGTGTGTTTGTTTTTCTCAGCATTTTATTTTTGTACATAATTGTAATTAATTTTTTTTGTGGCCGTGAGTGTAACTGTTTTGAAAGTAACAGGCCCCAAAATTCATTAAATGTGTGAAATGACAGGAAAAAAAGTGTGAAATTGTTAACAGTCTGTTTGGGCCTGATTAATAGAAATTTTTCCTGACAATCCCTGGGCCCTTCCAGGGGTCAGTGGAATGAAGCAGCTGTAAAGACAGCAGGAGCAATTTAGAAGCTGCCTGATGGGGACCATGCAGATTTCAGAACAAGTGGGGAGAGTCCCATGCCCTTGTTCAGGCCAGTGGGAGATGATTGGCCACCACGGTGTCACGTTATCAAGCCGATTAGCCCGAGAGGTGCTCCCACTGGCCTCAAAAGGGTTATTTGGCTTCAAGGGAGGTTATTTTTGTTACTACTGTTTTCAGTCCTCTAGCAGTGTCACTCATAAAGCTGTTTCTGGTGCATTGTTGCATCTCTCTGTCTGTGCTTCTGCTAAGCAGACAAGGAAAAACCCCTGCAGTGGGAAGCGTAAGACATTGCAGTGAGGCTTGGAGGAGATTGCTTTACTTTCTGTCCTTCTTGGTGGCTAAAGAGTCACCAACCAGGGCCCTAGCTAGCAAGGAATATTTTCCTGGCTCCCACCAGGCACCCCAATCTGAACTGCTGACTTTTTTTTTTTTTTTTTTTTTTTTGGGGAGCGCTATGTGGTCAAATGCTTTCACCCTAAGAAAGATACAAAAGAAAACATCAAAGTAAATGTCCCCACACTGACATAAGGCTAGAATAATGGTGACCTAGTAGCTAAAGACTGGGATGGATACTGAAAGTAATTCACTCCCCTCCATAACAATGGGGCATGTGTGACAATGATATATACCAGGAGGCGAGGAGAGCCACTTTTGTTGGGTAGCGATACCCCACAAACCCAATTGTAGGGAGATCAATACTGTCATAGGACAATCATCAAAGACCATCAGCTCATCATATTTTCATACCATAAGCAGCTCAAGGCGCCGGGGCTGCCTCCCCGGCAGAAAGCCCTGCTCGGAAATTTGAAGGGTGTGAAATCGACATGATTAATAATTATAGTTATTAGCACATGTACCAGCTGCTCATGTATGGTTTAGCCCGTGATTTATGGGGCCATAAATGCCCATATCTGCTTCTGACGCGGAAAGGAGAAGGGCACGCAGTCATGGGCAGAAAGCTTCATCTCTGGTGCCAGGAGCTTTCCTTCCCCTCTCCAGCCCCCACCTCCCTGGCAAAATTAAAACAACAACAAAAATGGGCCAAAAAGTCACCTCTGCTCCACAGCAATGGAAGGAGCCCTTTTGTTCCCATGTCTGCCTTAACGGCGGCTGAAACCTGTCTGCTCAATGTCCCCAAAGCCTTTGAAGTTTGGATCGCAGCTAACAAGGGCTAGAGATTTCCCTCCCCCACACAACTTCACACTGTTGCCAGGCTGCAAACAATCACCATACATATTACAGATGAAACCACGAGGACCAACAACAGAAGAAGCAAAAACTAATTGTCTAGTTGCCAGAAGTTAAAGCTTTTGTTTCCAAATGTAGTTTGATTCCTCTCTCTTCCACCTCCCCCCCCTCCCCAGCCACACCATTCATTTACAACCCTCTTCATCATAGAAAATTGTTTTACTTCTACACAATCTGAAAAAATGGTTTGAAATGGCCACAAAAACAATGTCACCACCCTCTCCAGTAAACAGGATGGTGCTTTAACTCTTTCAAGGTTATTCTTGACTTCTGAAGACTTATAATAATGATTTTCCCCCCTTCCAAAACAAGAAAATCTGGCTAGTGTTGCGGTGAAGAATAAAAGAATCACAACTTGCCATAGCCTGTGAATCTGCAAAAATGAAGCAAAGAGAGATGCAGACCTATTTTTCCATAACATTCATAGCAATAGGCTAGCCATGTCTTGTTTTCAAGCAGAAGCTGAAGCTGGTGCCCTGTCCTAGGTGTGCTATTTCCAGCCTGCAGTGAAGTCCGTAGTAAGGATGTACCCCTCCTCTGGGGTAGGTGGTAGCAGAGTGAATGGCAAACAGACTAAATGTGTCCCCACTCCCTCTTGTGAAATCTTGTGAGTTGTGCCGTTCCATGAAGCCTTTTGACCTCACATCGACCTGGTGTGATAGAAACCTCAGTGAGATGGAGGATTTCCGGTGCAAGGAAGATGAGTACAATTAAGAAAAATAATAGAGAGCAGTAGTGAAACTCAGATGCCAAAATGACATCGAGGCACTGGAACACCCTCTGGCAAACACCAGAGTTGGGATGTGAGAAGGGACAGATAGAGGGTTATGTCACAGTATTTTCTACTCAAAGGGTGCATCAGAATAACAGCAAAGGCACCAGGATATCAAAAGAATTACTGAATTATTTTGCTTTTAAATAGACTCCATGTAGTTCACATAGTTCAGGGTGGAGGAAAGATCAATGTTAATGAAACAACTTCATATAAATAATTTATTCATTGAATCTCACAGAATTGATTTTGATTTCTTCTCCTTTGCAAAACTGAGTATTGAGGACTAAAAATTAGTCTGTGCTCATGTAAAAGGTTTTATTAAAAACTGGACAAAATCTAGAGAAATAAAACACTTTTCATAAACATATAGTCAAACCCAGTGGTTTTCCATTGAAAAGCTGTGCTAAAATGCTGGAAAAATTTGCCAGTCTCTAAATGAAGTTAGTTGATATGTTCATGATGTGCTCACTTACTATATTTCTTCCATTATTGAAATACACCCTTCAAAGAATCTGTGAGTTTTTATCTGTGTGTCTTTATTGGCCACTTTGTGTGCTCAGGAAGGCCTGATTTTAAAATGACAGCTACCACTGGTAATTCGGATGCCTGTTTCCCCATGTATTGCTGAATCTGTATCCCAAACAAGAAGGTTTTTGTCTCAGATTTTAAGTCGTACTCCATGACATTGGACAACAACCAAGCTGTAGCCAAACATAAGCTGAACTCAGCTCAGGCACAGTCATTAGGTTGGGTAGGAGAATAACTGTGCGAATTATGAGGTCCTGGGGGCAGGGGTCAAACTAAACCATCTGATACTTCTATTCCATCTTCCACTGCGTGAACCTGGGAGCTTCCCACAGTGAGACCACAGATGTGTGTGCTGTGCCAGGTGGAGGTGCTCCATCTGGGTTTCAGAATGCAGGATTGCAGAGCTCACCAGTTAAGCCTGCAAGGGAATAGCTGGTGTGCCTGCCAGCAATGCCAGTTTCCAGCACACTCACACACAAGATGACTAGATTTGGGTCTCTTTGGGGAGAAATAGCATTTTCTCTGTGGACTCAAAACATCCACAGTTGGTTATGATGTGGTGTGATTTGTTGCCTGTTTGTTTTTTTTTTTTTTTCCTCTTCTCATCCCACTCTCCTAAAATAACCCTAAAACACCCCTTTCCACAAAGCTATGTTGTGTGTGCATGTGAATTTGCCTGTGTAATGCAGAAAGATGTGGAGACATCAGGCAGATTCTGAACTGCTTCAAACAAGCCATCTCACCGGCTTTCGGAAATGATATCAGTGTCAGGAATTCTTTATACTGTCACCTTGGACAAGCAAGGTAGAAGGGGGTTGAAGATTCTTCCGTGTTCATATTATATGCGTGTGTGTCAAGAAACAATCGGGCTTCTTTTTCTCCAGACATGTGTATACCTGTATACCTGTAAAAGTGGGTTTATATCTCTGTGTAGTTTTACCTACATTTTAAGTATCAGCAAATTCTTAAATATGGGATTATATGGGAATATTCCACCCTATCATCCAGTCTATTTATATAGAGTGACAAAAGTCATCAGCAAATATGAATTTACTGATTTTTTTAGGGGAGGAGTTATAAGTATGTAAATATATTTGTAAATATCTGTGTGCATCTATGTCTGCATTGTACGTGTGTATATGCAACATGCATGAGTTCTTCACTGAAAAGCTGAGAGAAGAAGTGAATATAGTGACCAAAAAAATATCCTAATCAGGTAAAGTAAGGTAAGCTAACTTATATATTCACACAGGAACTGTGAATTCTGAACTATTGGTGCTTTTGTGATTTGTTATATGTAGGATGCAACCCAAAGAGAATCATTCAGAAATGGCTAAATGTTGGTCATATTTAATCACTTCATTAAAATGTCACCAAAGCCTTTTTTTCTGTTATATTCATACACATATGACCTGTCTTGATTTAACTTGTGAACAATATCACAACATGTATTATTACATTGAAGAACCGTTGATTTTCATAGTTGGGACTTTAATAGAATAAAAAATTTTGTTCTTGTGCAAAAGAAGTGGTTTTACCATACACCAATAATATCTATCACAGGGCCAAGGAAAGAAAATGGGAATGGAAGAGGGAATGAGGTGGCAGAATGGCCAAAAAAAGTCCATGAAGTAGTCACCCAGTAGAAATTGCATATGTGTATATGTAAGTACATATGTGCGTGTGTGCTGATCTGTGTGTTTGGATGCAAAAGAGACTCAATAATATCTTAGGTTACCCTTAATATGGGTGGGTAAAATGAGTCATCTCTGCATGACTTTAATATTTCTCCTTTCTTGACTGTCTTATCTAGACCCTTTTCTGTGCTCTATCTGTGAAAGCTATCCCATTGCACCCCTCGACTCTGCCTCTTCCAAGCGTAGAAGTTCTCAATTTTTTCCAGGTTTTTTTCTCTTGGACTCGTCAGGAAACGAAGCATATATTTTAAGGTAGACCAGACAGGATTCAGAGTCTGTAGTGGAAGGGACATTTCCTGACAGCTTTTAATAAAGATTTTCACTATCAGAAGATAAAGTCAGTAGAAGTTCAAAACAATTTTAGTGGTCAGTGGGACCCTGGTTGACTGTGAAAATGTATATTATAGAAAATTTATTGGATTTAAAGAAACTGGGGATAGCCATTGCTTACAGGACAAGAGGTAGATAATCACAGGTGCTGCCCTGACAGGGGGATATGGTTAGAGATAACTGTAGGCAGAAAAATCTAAACATCACTGTTGGAAAACAGAACTCTACAAGGAGCATTTATAGCAATTCAACACCAATCATAACTATTTAACTAGTTCAATAATATGTTACCCAGCTAGTCTGCAATTTTCCTAAAGAACAGTTATGCAGAAATGGGCAGCTGCTCAGATCACCCAATTCAAAACAAACCATTTGCATAATAAATATTTGCAGAGGAGCAAGTGGGTGGGGTTTAGACGAGTGCACAGATGAACATAAAAATCAAATACGGCTGGAAGGAAACTAGGCTTAATTACAGGAGGAAAACAAAACAAACAAACACCCCCCCATATTACTCCAAATACTTAAAAAATTAGTGCAAATATGTCCATTTGTCTCTTTCCAGGGTCATAATTTTCTTTCTGTTTCTCACTGACTGAAAAAAAAAAAAAGCAGCTTGTGGGTTTGTTGCAGTGCTATGCACTATTTCATTTGCAAGCAAATAGTTTGAGAGTATACATGTGTGCTTCTGTGGGTATGCAGGGATGTGAGGACGGATGGCAAAATGCCAGGGTCTACAGCACTGTTTCCAAGCAATGTCTGTTCCACAATGACACTTAGGTTAAAAAAAAGATACAGCTTTTTTTAATATCAGAACTTCACCCAGACATTGCTCTTGCACTGCATTCCTGTACGTATTGTGAAAAATTCAGTAGCAGTTTTTACCTCTCATAGTCTCCTTCCAGGTGTAGTTTGTCCATCACTACTGTGACCAACAGTTAATTACGTGATATCCTCCAAGCGAAGTATCAGTTTCTACCTTATTTCCATAGAGTTAGTGGTAGAGTGGAAGTACATGAAAATTACTTTAAAATGATTTGGCCAGACTCACTTGTTGATTGTGAAGAGCTCAGAAAAGTCTGTGAAAGGGAAAGAATTGAGAAGATGATGTTAAAAAGAACAGAGAGAGGTAAGATCTAGAAAAGGGGAAAAAAACCCAAACAAGAAAAGAAAAAAAAACAACAAACCAACCCCATTCCCCATTCTCCCCCCCCCCCCCCCCCAAAAAAAAAAAAAAAGAAAAAGGGAAAAAGAGCCACCATTCCTGGATCTCAAGACAAAGAAATTAAGTTTGGAGGATGCAAGAGAGAAAAGGAGGATGAGTAGCACGGCAGGAAAAATCACTGTAGCGGGATCCTTGGCATGTTCCCAGCATGAGGAAACTTGATGAACATTTAATCCAAACACATTCTTCATGGGTCTTCTGCCTCTCTTAGCAGCCCAGAAGCTCATCCATAGTGAGGAAAGTAGAAGGGTAAGTCTCTCCATGTGACCTCTGCATGGCAATACATAACAGTGACATATTAAATATGACTAATATTTTCTCCAGAACTGAGTTTACAAAAATACATGCTCAGCTGTGGTCAGCAAACAAGACCATAATGTGGTGTCTATCACAGCACAAACAGTGTATTAATGGAGCCATTAATCACCATCAAAACTATATTAGGAGTGAAGATAGCCAAAGAGAGCTTAACTGACAGCAAGTGGCCATAAACCTGTCCAAAAACTAATTTGATTACCATCATACCAGCATCTGTGCCACTTATGAGGGTTCATTTTTTTGATGAAATTAAGCAGACAAGTCATTCATGTGTATAATAGACATCTAAATCATGGTAAACATGTTGTTGGCATGAGAAGTAGTTAAAGAAAGTGGGAGACTGCTTTGCAGGTGAAATTTCAGGCAAAATGCACTGCTGGTGTCACAACAGTTGGTTAGAAAACCGTTGTCAAACTCGTCTTGCCAAGCCATGAGTGAGGAATGTTTTTGATCCACATTCAACAGAATAAGCGCTGCTGAAAGTCAGGGGATGTCGTGAGCCTCTAGCTATTTACAAGAAGGATGGCTTTTGCCAATATAAACTCTTGCTCTTTATCGGCTATAAATATTCCCTACAAACAGTCTGTTTTATTCATAGACAGTTGGAGCCATTATGTTTTCGTCTTGACAGACGGGACAGTAGGATGCTGCATTTAAATGACACAGACTGTATAGGAATGTATTTCCAGATGATGACTGAGCCTGGAGCTTCCACATAAATCAGGGGAGAGAAATTATTCTGTAAGAAATATGTTCAGATTTCAGCCTCATAAATACAGATAGATACCAAATTTTCAGGGCTTCTTCACTTTTATGTGAGCATTTAAATGATCATTTTAGGCAGCTACCAAGAAATTCACGTTTACTATTAGCAGTGTTATGGACAAGAGAAATCTCTCAGGAAAGCAAAAGATAAGGTTGTCCTATCTACATGTAACTAAGAGGCTTAAGTCTGAAAAGGTCTCCATTTTGGAGGTCAGGAATAATTGGATTTTCTGGCAGAACAAAACTATCCAATCACCAAAATGTATGTAGACTAAAAAACACTCTTTTCCCAATTGATTTACCATTCTGCCAATACAGGTAGGGGTGAATGTATAGCTGGATACAGAATCATCACTGAAAGGAAGGGTGATGATTCTGCAAGGGTAATGATGCTACAAGCGAGAGCTCGTAGCTCAAATGAGAAAGAATTTGAGAGCCAGGTGGACGCGTGAAGATGTGCCTGTTTTAACTTGCCATCTTTAAATAGACTTAGCATGCCTGGTGATCTTAGGCCACTTCAGACGTATCCCAGGTAGGTGCTGCACATATGCTGAATGCGTAATATAATTGAATATGTAACAGAAAGAGGATCAGTCCCCAGAGGGGGTGATTGTTTCTTCAAACTAAATGTTAATGATAGAGTGAGTGACATTTATCTCCAGTCCTTTTATGAATCACTGAGATGCAAACAGTGAACACCTTGCTTTTGCTGTGAGCTGTGCCTCAAGCCATGGGAAGCTGCCTGCCATTCACAAGCCAGTGCCTTGTAGGCAGCTCCATCCTTACCTGAGTTCGCAGATGGGCCATTCCCCAGGTGGGTCTGGCAAAACACTTCTCATTAATCATTGCTTAAAGCCCTCTCAGTGGGAAGACCTCAGGTTAGACATCATTTGGAAACAAATTGGGTGAAAAATAGCTCTGACAATAAGGAGCCCACACAGAATTCCCCTGTGAGAGCTTCAGCGGTGTGAAAACAGACTCTTCCAGGACACTAAATGATCTGTCAGTTAGTAAATGACATTATAATCCAGTTTTATGCCACAGACCAACCAAAGCCTTTGCTGCACTTCCTCATTTTCACCTTCTATTTTCCCTCTTTACCTCCTTTAAAGTGACAGAATATTTGAGTTACGGGCGACAGCCAAGTTGTAAATGCTTCCAGGGACAAACATAGGTCTTGCAGGGTTACCTTGCTGCCTCTCTTTTCCTTGTGCCATCATTAACAGTGGAAACCACCCACAATCTACCAAACACATCACAGGGCTTGACCAGCAGGGAGCTCAAGCTCTCCAACACCGCTGATGCTGGCCAAAGGGTGCAGTTGTGATGAGCCCCTCCCAGCTGGGTTCCCTCTTCTGTTCCAGTTTAGATGCACCCATCGACGTCTTTGTTTACAATGAGGCATGGAGTCAAGTGCTTTTCTGAGTGGTAGCTACAGTCACTGTTTGAAAACAAAATCCTTGTGCGCTATAGGTTAAGTCAGGGCATGGAGAACAGAAAAAGGGAGATGGTGAGTCTGCAGTATAATTTGCCCAAACTGAACAGAGGAGCAAAGTATCATGTGGGGCAAGTCCAGCATGCTTCACAGAAATACATGCAGTATAGCCCAGCTACCACACACAGGCATCAACACAGGCAAAACCCAGTGCAACCAGGGGCTTAAGCGAACAGCAATTGTTAAAAATTAAGTTTTGTCTCTTGATGACTCATACTGATTTATCTACATGAATGCCTGCCTGCACATTACAGCAGAAAAATTTGTTCTAACTTTTTAATGGCTTTCAGCCCTGACACCCAGCCTCCTTGCGTAATGTAAGAAGGTTTTGTGAAGTCTCTTAATTGACTGCCCTAACACAACCAGTCTTGGAGTTTGGATAGCAGAAGTTTATATAATTCTGAATCCAGGCAGTCCAGGGGTCAATAGCAATATGAAATGTGCAACAGCCTGTTGGGGTTTGATCCCTTGATTTCGCCTTCACACTGAAATGTCCCCTAAGGTATTTAAGATTCCTTGCTCTCATACTTTTACCCAGAGACCTCTCTGGCAACCTTTTCTCTGCAGTGAATCAGTGTCTTTTTCCTAACATCCCTGTAGGCTGCTTCAGCTTTCTTATCCAGGATTCAACAGTCCTCAAAGATTGGTTGGCCCCAAATACTGGGTTCACTTTTATTTCAGAAGGGTTCATCCAGACATGGATGAGAGACTCACTGTGGTGTATACTGGAGTTCCTCTCTGAGCCCTATCCATCACTACCCTCTGCCCAGAGCACTCCAGAGTGTCCGCCAGCATGAATGCTTGCTAAGAAGTGAGAACAATGTCAATTATTTAGCAAACACACAGCCCATCTGTACTATTCCTTCTTGCTCTAGGCACCACCTTCCACCATGAACAGCCTTGCTGAAATCAAGCTTAAAATTGACAGTGTTTCCATGGCACATTGCTGTCAAATTTCCAACAATGGCCTCAAGGTGCTGAGAAAGGGATACTGATCCAGCATTCATCCCAACTCAATATGTTTGCACCTCTCTGCTGGCCTCTGGAAATGATGGAGATGCAGCCAACCTCACTCATCACACAGAATTAGTGAGCATGTGAGTGTGTTCGCATGACAGCTCTGCACAGCAGTCAGCAAGTAAGAAGATTTATTGCTTTATTTGACACTCTGTTATTCACTAACCGAGCATGACACATCTGGGATTAGGAACCACCAATCTGACATCAATGAGCCTTTTTTGCATTGATTGAGTTTATTCAGTTCATGTTCAGAATACAACCTGGGTAAGGAAACGCTCCCAAAACAGGCTGGAATGGGACCTACTGGTTATATTTTCTTTCCAGGAAAGTGAATATGATTGGCAAATGACCTATGTTTCAGAGTAAGGAGAGGTGATATCAGTCACTTCAGTACCATCCTTCCTGTCACAAGGCACCATTATGATGAGAAACCATTTATTTAATGTTGATAGACTGGTGGGGAAACACAGATCAAAATGCCATAAATAGTAACTGCAATGTCGAGGATCTGAGTGAAATTAAATTACTTTGCCCAGCACACAGACTCAGGACATGAGTTGCACTGCTCAGGACATGATTTTCCATGTGTGTTCTGCAGAACTAGGAACAATAATCCCCTGTAATTGCTTTTTCCCTCCTTTAATTCCTGGGATGAGTCAACCTGCATGCACGGGACCCCAGCTTGCTCTGAATAAAACATGGAAAATCAGGAAAATCTTATCAATCTTACACAGAGCTTATATCAAGCTCTCAATGCACTTTGTTTGTGTAGCAGTTTGGGCTACTGCTGGACTACTGAAGGCAGCAACCCTTTATGTGACAGCACAACACTGACAAATGAACGCCTCCTGGCTTGGCATTAAATCATAACCCTTCCTAAACACTTGAAACTCTCATATGAACGCCAAAGAGAGGCCTCATGCTTCCTATATGGAACTTTTTAAGTTTCTTACTTTTAATTACTCCCAAGACTATAATTAAACTGGCCCCTATGCTGATGAGTTCCGAGATCTTTTTGTTGCTTCTGTTCTGCAGATTTAGAAAGGGAATTTGCTCAGCAGGTGAAGCTACAGTTCTTTTTAGCCACAACACCATGAAGAAAGACATTTCCTGTATTTTGTATGTAGAGGTTGATATGACAATGTATAACCAAATAATTCTGCAGAGAAACTATAGACAGGAAAGGAAGAGAAAGAAGAGAGCTGCCAATTGTAAAACATGTCAGTAAACTAATCTCTTGTTTTAAACCTACCAGTACTGCTTTTTGTTTTGGAGTGCACTTAACACTCATCAGAGCCATCGGGATGGCAGGCAGGCAGGCAGGCAGAGCTGGACTTAGACAGAGCCAGGGACCAAAGGAGCTGACATGCTTGGGCAAACAGGTTGGCATCTGAAGAAGTCAGTAATGTCCTCCTCCATCTTCTGATAAGCTTTACATTGGGGAACCGATCTCACTTCTTCACAAACCAGTTTCTCCCTCCATCAGACCTGTCCCTCTCAGCAGCTTGCAAAAATAACACTAAGGGTTTCTAATACACTAATCCTCAAATCACAGCCATGGTTCAAAGTCTTGTCATGCTGTATCTCTAAAGTAGATTTCACAGGAGCTACTTGCTTTGGCTTTGCCAGTCTGGAAATACCATGCCAGATTACACACCAGCTCTATCTAGTCTATTACTGGTGATTGGGATTGCCTACTTTTCCTTTTTCTTTATCAATTTCCTTTCTAAAAAAAAGAAATACAGACTTTTTTAGCTCCTTGTCATCTGTTTTGTTATAAAAACTGGACCCAACACTGGTCTTGATACTTCTCCTGTCAATTTTTCATTGCACCTTAATTTTGTTTATTTGACTGCAGTAACACATTGTTATTTTTCTTCTAGTATGTCTAATATTTTTCCCTTTACTGAATTGTTCAATTCTTGGCACCACAGTTCTTTTGCCATTATGCAATACGTTGTCTTGCATCGATTTTTATTTTGAAATCATCTACAAAGGAAAACTACAGGAGAAGAATCATTTGGCTCACCTAAAATACTTTATCTACACAAACTATGCTTCAATTTCAGATTTTTTTCTAATTGCAAGGTATAACACAGCATAACATAGCTTTTGAAGACAAAGCTTTTTTTTTTTTTAAGAAAATCTTTTCAAATGCAAGATGGATATTTTATTTTCCAGTCATTCAAATGGAACATTGACTTATCTTTGTCAGATTTTTTCCAAGTTGAATTTATCCGATCTTGTGAGATATGTTATTTGTGGGGAGCTGTTTAATCCCAGTACCAGTGTTTCTCCAACTGGCTTTGCAACAAGAAACATAATGTGCATTAACCATGCGAGACACCATCATTAGCTCATGTCAGAATAACAAAATTGCATTTATTCTTTATTTCCTGTCTAACAATATTTTTTATTCCTGATTCTTTCATAACATTTTATGCTGGGACATATGGAAATTCTGACTGTCTTAGGTTAAGGAGCTCTACATTATCTTTTATGATGTTGACATATTCAGATGATGGTACGTCCTGGACTGGTTTTGTATCTGTGAATTGCTAAGTCGTAAAAACTGAAGCACTGTAAAAAGTAAAAGATTTCAAGAAACTTCTTTCATACACAAGCTCCCAGTAAAGCTTCTCATACATGCTACTTTGTATTTGTGGCCAATAGATTTCATTTCAGTGGAACAACACTGCCTTTTAGGCACACAGAATATCTGTGCACTGGACCACTCCCAGGCTTGGGAACCTCTGATTCATGCCCTTTGGTAAAGTTTTGAGATACAGAAGCCTTAGCATGAGAAGCACTGAAACTACTGGGTAGTACAATGAGCTCTCATTGCAGCATTCGAAGTGGAGATGAGGAAAAAATATTCATGGTACACAGAGAAATACCTCGTGTTAAAAAACAAGGTCCCTAGAGGAAATTAAAATGCTAGCAAACTCTGGCATATATCACCACATACAGAGATGAAGTCACATGTACAAAAACCTACCCCACCTCCAAATGCATGGTTTTTTAGAGTAAAAATATCAAACAAGAAGGACTTGTTTGGAGGAAAGAAACATGGGGTGACTCTCCCACAATTTCTTGCTAGAAGGGCCTATGTGCCCCTGATGTTTTTGTCTGGTCATACCTGTGACTGGGGTGGTTCTGTTCTGATTTCATTAACTGGGAAGATGGTTGTTTCTTGAGGAATTATGTGAGAACTCTCACCTTTTTCACAGGTCCCAACCAAATTCAAGTAACAAAGGATACAAGTATTGATTTTCACAATTTGTTTCTAATGCCCTTTTCGTGGCCAGCAGAGCAAAAACTAAAGCCAGACCGGCACAGCAATGTGGCTGAGGCATTCAGACAGACAGCAGAGAGAACAGCATTGCTATGCTTCTGCTGCTATCATGCTTCTGTTTGTTGGCTGGCATCAAGAAGGCCAGTAAGACTAGAGCCTGGTAAATCACCACAGAAATAAAGATCATAGAGAACAAGTGTCTCAGGGAAAGGACATGACTTTTTCTCACAATGTTTTGCTGGAGTCAGTGGAATGACATGACTCTATGGGCTCTAAGGCACACATCAGGTTAGAAGAAATTGTAAATCAGCAAAACCAGTAAAATTCTGGGTATGGCATAAGCCCAGCACAGACTGAAAGTGGTTACACATAGTCATGTAGCCTAACTGTGGAATTTTTTGTTTCACAGAGTCACGGAATATTCTGGGTTGGAAAGGACCCACAAGGATCATTGAGTCCAACTCTTACATGAATGGCCCATACAGTGATTGAACCCGCGACCTTGGTGGTGTGACCCTCTTAGTTAATCTTCACTGCTTTGGGTTAATCTTCAAGTTTCTCATCCTTAAGGGGACCCCTATCAGCTGCTTCTTAAATAAAAGCAGCATAACTAAGAACAAATTAAATATTTTACCACCTCTCACAGTCATATAAAGTTCTTAATCTAGTGTCACACAATCTATGTGAGGTAAGTAGGTACCAGAGCTCCACTTTAAGAAACTTGAGAGTTGTAACAGTTTAAAAATTCCTGCAAGTTTAAATATCTGTGTAAATAAATAGAAATACAGTCTTCACTGCAATTCATCTGATTGCTTGTAAGAGGAAAGAGCAAACTTGTTTGGAAAATTTGATGAGCATCCTTAGTCCTCATGCAGGTCAGTGAGAGCACACTGTCTTGTTTCAGTGATTTCTTTTCAAAACAGAGGGAAAGGGAAAGGGAAAGGAAAAGGGAAAGGGAAAGGGAAAGGGAAAGGGAAA
>JAWWES010000115.1:50213745-50247258 GCA_035583135.1 Lophotriccus pileatus | reverse complement strand
TTTTCTTTTCTTTTCTTTTCTTTTCTTTTCTTTTCTTTTCTTTTCTTTTCTTTTCTTTTCTTTTCTTTTCTTTTTTCCTTTTCTCCTCCCTCTCTGCAACCTCTCCTTTTTCCTTCTTTTCCCACTGTCTCTATAGAGCTTTTCAGTCTCTGTAAAGGAGCAACTGAAGAAAGATTTGCTGTCCCATTCGTTCCGCACTGCCCCCATAAAAAGCAAATATTTTCAGGTTGACTGAAAGTTTAACTTTTTTTATTTTTTTTTATTTTTAAAGAAAATCCAGCGTGACATGGCACGCGTTGGTGCCCTTGCCACTTAACAAATTACTTGTTTTTTTGACCTAAGTTAAATGCTGTGCAAATTTCCCTTGTCCATGTTTTCATTGTGTGCAGACTTCACTGATAAAGAATAAAGAGCTAACTTGTTGGGACTTTCTAGGCAAAGCTTCCTTCATTCACAACAGGTTTTTTTCTACTATGTCTTTAATGACACGAAAGCCTGGATCCTCAGCTGATGCAAATTGGTCATTGCAGGATTGTCCTCCTCAAAGCCGTGCTGCTTTACACCAGTTGTTACCAGTTGGCCTGGTTATTAAGGCAGGGCTCCAGGGTTCAGCATGGTCTTCTTGCCCAGTGCTTCATTTCTCCATCTCAGGGATCAAATGCGCTTTACAAAGTAAATCACCACCAAAAGCTTCCTTACAAGCAACCAAAAAGCCAGTTGCACAGTTATTGGTGAAAAACTGAAAGCTTTCACTGTTTTTGCAAACACAAAACCCGATTCAGCCTCTTTTACTGGTGAAGCCCAAGGGCTGGTGTCCCCACAGGCAGCCAGCTGAGCCCAGCAAAGCTGCTCTGAGGGCTAGAGCACTGGTGGGTGCAGGCTGCCATCCCTGGCCACGCTGCACTGTGGGTACCAGAGGGACAGAAGGGTCACTGATAGCACAAGCATTACTTCATAGGTGACTATGGCTTTAGGACAGAAACTCCACCCACAGAAACCAAGAGTGCCCTTCATGGTGCAGCTCTTCCCCTCCACCACAGTAACTTAATTGCTGAACTTAAACCAGTCACACACTCAACGCTGAAGATTGAAGTGGCTCAGAACCGGACTCAGCCCCTCCCATCAACCCTCTTTTATTTTCTCGAACATGTAATTTAATTTTCAAAAGAGAGGGCTGGCTGGGGACCAATCCCATGGGCCAGAGGAGGAGAAAAACTATAGAAGGTGATTTCATAATTTTTTCACTCCTTTTCCAACCAACTGTGGTTGCTCCAAACCCTTTTGTATAATGACACAGGCACTTTATTATCCCAAGAAACTGGATTATCACTTGGGGTAATAATCAGTGCCCTCTTTTCTGTAACCAAATAACGAGGTTCAAAGGGGTGGGAGATGGAGTTAACAAAGGCTGAGACAACAGACGGAGCACATCTGTGGCCTGGCCACTGAGAAGGCAGCATAAGGAAATTTGGGTTGTTCCTGCTTGTGTTTTTCCCCTGATTGCAGCTGCCTTTGTCAATGCATTATCACACACACGGACTTACTGAGCAGGAAGAAGAGCCTTGGGAGCAGTGTGTGTGTATACAGGTATGTCTGTATGTGTACACACATGTGAACAGGTTTGATAAGCTCAGATCTCAAGAGGCAGCCTTCCTGGGAGTTTTGCAAGGTGCAATAGTCTCGGAGAAGGCTCTGCATTTTCACTAGGATAAGCCACATGGAAGTTCAGCTCTCCTCCTGGCTTATCCCTAACCTGTTTTCTGCTCATACACTGAAGGCTAGACTCACACGTGGGGAGTTCAGGGCTCTGGTCTCAGCAGCTACAGGGACGTACCTATGCCAGCTCCTGCCCTCTTTTTTCAAGCTCAGTCAGGCACTACCAGGATTTCAGATGTCATCTTCCTTTCAAGATTGGCATCACTAGCTTTTTGTTCATCTTTAAAATGGCCAAATTAAAAAAAAAAAACAAAAACAAATCAACTCAGTGAATTTCCCTCATCTCAGAAGCAGCTTTTCAGTAGTGAAGCTAACTATGAGCAAGTGAATGGCTACATCAAGGTTTTTTCAGCAGGATTTCAGGGGCTCCACTATGAAATTGCCTGCAGCTGCCTGCTCATTTGCACGCAGAGTTTCCCTGCATTATAAAAAACCAGCACATCCTCTCCTTGACCATCCTTTAGTTTTCCTATGAGTCTGCAAGGCCCAATGATGAACAGCTACGGAAACTTCTCACCTGTATCTTTTCAAAAGAATTATCCTATTTTAAAGCAAGGATTCATTTTGTTCGGGCAATTGCTTTTATTCTAAAAGATATTAAAACCCTTTGAAAATCTGTAATGTTATGCACAGCCTCCACTTAGCCATTGCTGCTAAATACTGGAAATAAATAACTGCTGTAGACAAACAAGTTAGAGATGAGTGTACCCCTTGTCTTAGCTGAAGTCACTCTTCATGTTGCACTGTGAAATCTTTAGTGGAATGATGACTGACCAGCAACTCTTGGGATCTACATTTTGTCTAATCCCACATATGTCACTCATTTTCACTGATCACCTTTTGTATAGAATTAGCACACTCTTAATTTCAGGTTACCAAATCAATCAGAAGAAAAGTTGCTTATCAGATACCTCTATGAAGGGGGTATGCTGTGCACTTGCTGAAAGTTTTGGATAATGGTGAAAGCATTAAGGTGCCAGGGAAAGGCAGAGCCTCCACAAGACAGGCTTCCTATAACACAGAATTTTGATAGTAGGTTCATACTGGTATTTCTGCAATACTCTAAGAAACGCTAAATACGGCACTTCATATTTTCTTTCCTTCAAAGCCAACAGCGGAAAAGTAAGGTCAGGACAACAACAAACAAATGAAGACAAATAGCCCTTAAGAGGACAGCCAATCTGAGGGTTATGCAGAGCTAGAAACAGCCCCTGGCAAAGTTGCAACTCACACAACCTGCAAAAGATATCTTCTAAAACCACACGTCTTCGTTTCTGCCTCGTAAGTTTGGTTTGATCCTGAATAGTGTGGAAGAGATTGACAGCATGTAGCAGTGCATTCAAGCAGGGATTGAAGCTCTTTACGTATTAAGAACAGCTTGAAGTTACTTAAATCCACTGATCTGACCTATGCCTGATGATACAGCACTGTCATGTTCAGAGAAGTGCCTGCAAGGCCAGTCAGCATAAGGGAAGAGCCCTGAAAAGAACATGACAGCAAGTGCTGACCTGACAGCATCCCTCTCCTGGGCTGTCTGTGTGCAGTGCTGGTGCCAGGGAAGGCCTCTAGCCTCTCTTATCAAATGATTCGGGAGTTTGCATCTACACAGCAGCACCAATGGCAACTCTGCACCAGTGTGCCAGCGGTTTCTCTCGAGACTGTGCCCCAAAAGATGGGCAATCTTTTGTTGACCCCATCAGTTTTCAGCACTCTGCCCCACTCTCCTTGAACAAAATCACTTCAAAGACCCAAACCAGATTGATTCACATGTGAATGCTACCCAAACTGTCTTCCAAGGGGGCAAATACTTGTCTTATATTCCTTTGAACCCACTGTTGCCCGTTTACTTGTATTTACTTTGCATGGCCTACGGCTGAACCATGGAAATTAGAAAACAAACTCCTATTCAGCAAGTCATGTCAAAGGTGACCGCTATGCCAGAGAGTCGACTGTGGGACAAACACTCCCCTGATCGGAGGCCTCTTCTGTAGCGCTGCTGTCTCCACAGTTACATACCTGTCTGCAGAAGCCTTTAGCTTATCTTGTCTATGCTGGAAGTCCTAGACGATGCCATCAATCTGAGAGATGAGAGGGATGCTCCTTTGACACTTGCACAATGGCTGTGGTGCAAGAGAAAGCAAATCGCCTCCCCTGCGAATTGCCTCCCTTTGAACCGTGCAGAGTGCGTCCAGCCCATCGCCATCTTCACGTCCAGGTCTTGTGAACTGAAAGGCAGAGTGGGAGAGGGCACTTTGCACCTCTGTGGGGGCACAGAGGGGGCTGCAGCCACTGTAAGGTGCTGTGAAAACAAAATCTGGCTCCTCCTTTTCCACTGGCATGAGCCAGGGGAGCTGGCTGAAGCAGAGGGTGCAAACATCCCAGGGGTGCAGCGACAAGATGGAGTTTGCAGTCTGTGTCCCTAAAACTATATGTTCCCAGAGGCTGGTTTGGGACCCACACTCACTGTCAAAAGCAAGTTGGCAGCAGTGGTGAGTGGGCACCTAAGTGGGAGCTCGCAGCCCTCTGGGCTCTGTCCTCAAGCCCAGTAGAAGCAGGAGCGAGTGCCTTGGCAGCTCTGCAGATGGTTAAGTAGTCAGCTCTGCTTCCCAGGGGATGAAATCTGTAAAGTGCCTAATGGCCTTGGGAAACAAATGCTGTGCTTTGGTACAATAGATCCATTAAGATCTCACTTACCAGAGCTCCAAGAGAGAAAAATAATCTAAATACATTTTATCGCAGAGCTCGCTAACCCACTTCCAGTGGTCCTACTTGTATCTCTTTATTGATCAAGTGATTTTTGAGATTTGCTGGCAAGACCAAAAGAATACAGCTGTACAGCTTGTCAGCAAAACAGGATTTCCCAGGACTTTCTTACTCTTTTAAGGCCCTTGGAGGAGCCTTAAAAGTATTACAGGG
Organism: Lophotriccus pileatus; assembly: GCA_035583135.1. Classification (NCBI taxonomy): domain Eukaryota; kingdom Metazoa; phylum Chordata; class Aves; order Passeriformes; family Tyrannidae; genus Lophotriccus; species Lophotriccus pileatus. The sequence goes on along the minus strand of JAWWES010000115.1, from coordinate 50,242,626 downwards.
CTATAAAAGGGAACTGGATGATATTCCAGCTAGCAGCCCACTGCTGAGTCAGTGAGGGATTGTTAAAGCAGTGATACTGTATGGTACAATGCAGTCCCCAAACATAACTGAGTATCTCAGTATACTTCAAGCCAAGATATTGCATTCATGACTCCTCACCATGGCACTGATGAAAGCTCTCATCTGCTCCAGCTTACTAATCCTTCCAGCTCACTGTGGCTTAGCTGCCTTGTGCCCCGGAAAATTGAAAATTGAAAGCTGAAATTCAATGAAGTTCACATACATCAGTCAGCTACCTTCCACTGGTGCTGTAACAACCAGAACTGTTAGGAAAATGCTGAGTTTGGTGACCATATTGTCACTATGCACTATTCTCACGGCACAGAGTACATCATCCAGTGCCTCAGACTGATGAAGTCAATAGGAAACTGCAGAATCAAATGCTAACCTGGAATCAAAAAGCTAACACCAATTACTTTGTGTTGATACAGTTCAAAGAGAAATCTGAAAAGTAGGAGATATCTACATGTGAAAATGCACAAAGCAAATTTCAAGGTAAGGAAGGAAGGAAGGAAGAGAGAGAGAAAGAAAGAGAGAGAAAAAGAAAGAAAGAGAGAAAGAGAGAAAGAAAGAGAGAAAGAGAGCACATTAGAGGTTTGCAATGAAACTAGGAAGGGAGCAAACATTTCTGGCTTTCTAAGAGCCTAACATGCCCACTTACTGCTATACTGCCTTCCCTAGAAATCTGCCCAAGGTACAGGAGCCCAGCCTACATCTCAGGTGGCTGCATATAAAGCACATGTATTTAGAAATACCGCTACAAATTCCACAACTGATGTTTTCAGGGATTCCTACACAAATTTGAGAATGTCCAAGTTAGCAGCTGAATTTTCTTTATGAATTAGGAGTCAGCCCAGGCAGAGCCAGCTCTTCCTGCTCTAATGGTTGCAGACGGCACTGCTGTTTCTGAGTGCTGCAGCACAGCCCAGTCATAATTCTAACTTCTAATGAAACAGTGAGAAAAGGCACCAGGGTCCCACGTGTTGTGCTTTGGAACAGCAGCTCAATGTCCATCTTCCAAAGCGGGCTGAGTAGTCAATTCAGAATTTAAGAGTTACCTCTGTAACGATAGCTACAGAAAGGCAAGCACACATCTGACTGGCAGCTTTTGTGGCTGCTTTTACCTGCCTGCCCACAGGCAGAGAAGTGAATGCTTTACTTGAGACAAGCAGCCCAGAGAAGTGCTTGCAGCAGGCACTTGTCCTCTGGCTTCTGCCCTCAGCAGCTGACAAGACAACGCAATGTAACACTGCATTGCTCCCTTACATTTTCAGGCTGAGACAGAACTGTTGGTTTCCTCCCATGCCCTGCCCTCTGTTTCCTTATTTCTGGCACTTAGCTCTTATTTCTCTGCTGTCCTGCCATCAGGAGAGTGAAGCTGTGGCCAAGTTGAAAACCAAGTAGTAACTCTGGAGTTGGGGCTCTCCTTGTGGCTTGTGGGCATAGCCCTCTTCCTGACAGCAGCTCATGGCATGGCAAACAGATCCTGCTTCCCTAAACTTCCAAATAATTTCCTGAATCTGAGCCTTGCAAAGCAGCATTCAGCCACACATAACAAACTCTCATGACCCCCCTCTCTCCAGGGATCCCAGGACGATAGCGCAGTGCTTCCAAACAGTGCGAGACCGCTTCTCAGTTACTGGGAGTGCTCAGCCCTTGTACGTGCTGCAGCATTTTAGAAATGGTAGGGTTTCATTGCTGTGCTGTGTTTAGCTTAGGGAGTGCAAATAAGTTCCCCGAGACCCATAGTATGGTTAGTGCGAGTCAATGAGCAGGCTCACTGAGGGCATCACTTGCCAAAAGAGCAGATGTGTCCGAAGCCTGTACCAGTTAATTTCGTGACCTACTGAAATCACTGAGAGATTTATACTGCTAATTACTGACTTTGTTTCTGGTTTAATCATCCTTCCCTTCACCTTTCTGTAAAGCTGAGAAGGAAAAAAGACACTGATAAACATCCCATCTTCAGCAGGATATTTTTTCAAATAAAAGTGCATGAATTAAAAGATGTTTGGGCGCTTTTTAAAGAAAATATTTACACAAAAAATATTTTAACTGAATGTTTTGATTCAGCAATGGGACATATCTTTACATTGTTTCCAGTCAAAATCCTTTATGCAATGAAAACAAAATGATTTAAAAATTTTATTTCTGTTTTGGACATGAACAAATGAGCTGCATTAAACTGAATTTTTTTGTAAATGCCCAGGAAAATAAATTACAGAGATGAGACACTGTCACAATGTTACAATACCACTAAGTCTAACAACACTATTAACACTAATGTCAAAATAACACCAAGACCTTGATTCTGCAAAGTTTTACTCCTGTTCATAAATACCTTAAGCACGTATTTTCACTGACCACTCCGGCATTATGTGCATCACTCCCCCATGCACCTCTGATGTTCAGTTCCCATATTTTCCATCACTTCTGGAGCTAGCACAACACGTAAATACACACGTGAAAATGCTTGAAAGAGAAACGTGGGTTAACAGACTGAACAGAAAAACTGTGCCTTTATCTTTGCATAATAGATCCATCTCTGAAACTAATTCTTCCTAATGCCTTGAGAAAATTACTCAAACCTCTCTCTACGCCTTAGGAGTGGGCAGCAGTTCTTACAGAGCTGCTCAGCAGCCAACAAGCTGCCACTACCAACACAAAACAAAGACCCTCAATGCTCGTGTTCTTTCCTTCAGGAGATATTTGGCTGCTGGAAAGAACATGTAGAGGGCCAAAGGCTGTATTTTGACATTCTACCTCCAAATGTTGCTCAGAGAGCAAACTGGAACTTGCTCAGAGGGAAAATATTGCTCAGAGAGGAAACCAAAAGCAGTGCAGCACATCCTTCTGTGTTTTACTTCGGCAGCTGCATCACTTGCTGCATTGAGCATTTTAATGCCTCCAGGTCCTGAGGCAGCAATACTTTTTATGGGTTGGGCTAAGGAAGGCAGGACTGGGACCTCTGGTTTCAGTTTTCTCTCAGTGGACACCAGAAGCTTTGCCTCTCTCTCCTATCCGTTGTCTTCTCACCCAGAAGGGCTTGCTTGTACCTTGAGTTTGGGAAAACTCCAAGAACTCCATAAGAAAAGTTGGTTTCAAGAACTTAAAGGCCTCTGTTGCTCCCTCCTGCATTTTCAAACCCTCTACAGCTGATGGCCTGAATGCTAACACACAAGTAGCACCGACATACTGAAGCAGTCTGCCTCTCAAATCAGGAGCCACTGAGCTGTGCATGGCTCTCACGATCTCCTCCTGCAGCATCTCTGCAGTTAACAGAGGTACAGAGCACTCAGCTCCCCAAACGAAACGAAACGAAATGAAATGAAATGAAATGAAATGAAACCAAACCAAACCAAACCAAACCAGATCTGCCGACATCAGCATGCGGCACGATTGGTTGTTTCCCTGATCCGGGAAAATTTGTTGTCAGGGACTTAACTCTGTATGAAAGGAATGTTGTTTCATTTCAGAACCAGAGATTTCCGACAAGACAGAGCATGAGCTTTCTGAAAGGCGAGAGCTTTTTGTTTTTTTCTCACAAACATGCTCAGACATAGCTTTTCTTTCAGCTAATTAAGCTGTTTTAAAGCAAACTGGTCAAACAGTGACATCGTGGTGGGGAGCCTTGGAATCAATTGCATGATATAGAAGGCAGGACATTTAAAGGGTGACTTCTGCCATTGTTTCCCCTGGCTGAATCTTTTCTACTTGGTCAATGCTGCCAGAGTGACCCTATACAATTGGGAGAATTCAAAGCCACTGACCTCAAGAGATGCCATTAAGAAGGCAACTGCAGAATAAGATTTCATGGTTGGGAGTCAAATTTACCTTCTCCTTCCATGTCTTGATGCTTGCAATATTTTACATGTATGTTTTCTTCCTGTCATTAGCATATTGCTAAAATAGCTAGATAGAAAGAGAAGGCAGATGTGTAAGGCATCATTGTCAATAACTGCCTCTTGGCTATATGGGAGAGCTGGACCATTTTAGGTGAAAGCTACCACTGCAAACAAATCATCTGACAGCATTACAGTGATTCCTTCAGCTTCATGACAGTGAGTGATTGGTAGGATTAAGCTTCACTTTGCTAGCACAGAGGCTGGACTCCCCTTAGCATATATTTTGTAAAACAGAGTATGGCATTCACTGTTTTTCCTAGCTGCTGGATAGATAATCAGTGAGTTTCTGTCAAATGATCATCTGTCAAATGACCATACAGTTTCCCATGTGCAAAGAATAGACAAATTTGAAGCATTCTATTAATAACCAGAAGCACTGGCAAAAATGGGTTCCTTGCTGTTTCCTTTCTCAGAACACCGGGGAGGCCATTCAGTCAGGCAGCCAACACACAAAGAAACCTTGGAAACCTGCAAATGGAGGAGCTGCTGCTGCAGCCTCTTGCAAGGCAATATTAAATGCAACAGATGCAGCTAGTGAATGTTTCCTGTGACACCATAGAGATGCTCCAACCAGATGTTTTCAGCATGCCCGAGAAGCTGAGGCTGCATTGAGGTTCACAGCACTGGGTCCCCATCAGATATGGTGTTTTGCCCTGTGTGCTCAGCACACACAGACAAAATGGAGGTGGTGGTACACAACCATGTTGCAATGTGTGATTTATGATCCATACCTGTCCATTTCTGCTCCACAATAATCTACCAGAAGCCCAGCCAGCCCTTCTGGGTGTACCCTGTGCTGCTGTCCTCCTGCATGTACTCCTTGCCACTGCATGGAGAGTCTGCATCCCTTCGGCCACAGGGATTCCTGCATGATCAGAGGGATACAGCATCTCACCACTCTGCATGAGAAGAGCAGCGCCCTTGCTTGCACTTAGGGACTCAGGCCATGGTTATCTTTGGGGTCCCTATACAGTTACACAGGGCACCTCTGTGGTCCTGGGGCTGTCTTGCACCTGCATCCTATGCCATGCATGGACATTATTTTGGACAGTACAATGGTAATCTCCTCTAAACAGGATCATGACAACTAAATATCCTCAGATTATGTTGCAGGGCAACACGACTCACATAGAAATGCCATGTGGCCTCTTGTTCTGAAGCCTGGCTGTCCCTGGTAGACAGTCTCAGCTCTGGACCACAGCTGCTCCCAGCCCAGCTGTGCGTCAGGGCAGTGCTCTGTCGAGTCAGCCTGGACTGTCTAAATAACAGGGCTATATCCACAGCAGCAAAAGAGTCAGAGGGTGACGGAAGCTGCTGCATCACAGGGGGTCGGTGCCCCATGCACCCCACAGCCAGCAGTTCTCCTGGATGGCCAGAGGAGCCTGTCTATGGGAGTGCCTCAGCCCTGAGCTGCCCCTTCTTCCCACGTCTATATGTATGTGTACTGTTACGTGTTGGCACCTTCACCCTCTCCACAACACTGAGCCCCACTGGCCCCCCACTCCCTTCCTGTGATGTCCCATGTTCAACGTGATGACTTGCTCTATAGAAGCCATGTGTTGTCATAATGTAACACCATTAAACAAAGTGTTTAGAGCAGTTTTCACAGAGCCAGAACATGAACAACAAAACCCGCCAATTACAGTGTCATTTTGTGTAGTTGTTAAGGTTTCAAATGTCTCCAACTTTCTCTGGTAGGCCATATTGAGCATGTCACAGCGAACATCTGAGATAACGATTTGCTAGGCAATGTGCAATTCTCGCCTTTTTTTTTTTTTTTTTTAATACCCAAGAAGAAAGAGTTCTTTATAATAATTTGGCTCAAATGTCTACACACATTGCTCCAGCGTCTGTAGCAGCATGTGTTTCTAGGATTGTTCTGGAAGAGAAAATGCAGAAACAGCAGGGAGCAGAAGATAAACAGGCAATTCGTGACTCATTAAAACAAGCATTGGTAGCCAACATTGTGGAGTGTGTGAAGGCCCCAGATCCAACTCGCCTATAAACTTTTTTTACCAGCTGGACTTAGCATCTGTCAGAGTTTGGAAGGAGAGATAATCTGGTACAAATGATTTCAGTGTGTCGCATTTATTAACCTGCCACCTTACATAACACTGCTGATTGCAAACTGGGGAACTGGCTTGAGCAGTGACACAGCTTATTGTCCAAACAGTACAACCTCACTATTAAAGATGCTGTCTTTCCTGCCTCTTTTTAAATTATAATGAAGACAACTAAGCAATTGCAAAAGAGATAATTAAGCAAACTTAAAAAGTGGTGCAGTTTTGAGAAATATACCTGCCAAGATAATATCCTCAGCAGGTCTTTTCTGCTTTCCTTTTCTTTCCCCCAGTCCTCACTTTACTCCACACGCTCAGAAAACTTTTTAGCCTGCTTGTCACAGGAGCTGGGATGCACACCTCTAAATAAAGCAAATGCCCCATTTCACTCCCCGAGCCACTGCCCAGCCAACATGATGTTATTTACTGCCTGAACAGCTCCAGGAAAGGAAAACATTGCGGATGTCATGGCAGGCTCAACACCACACATAAAAATGAACATGATTTTTTTCAAAGCATTTTAGAGAATTTCAAATATGTTCTTCATTTTTAATGCAGTTTCTTTCATTAAGGGCCTGATCCTTCGCTAATTAATGTAGATGAAAAAATTCCTTTCCATTCCAAAGGGGGAAAAGCTGGTTCCTGATGCTCTGCAGGAACTGCTGGCTTGGCAAGAGGAAAAAAAATCCACCAAAAGTAATATATATGTTTATCCTAGTTTGCAGTTTGGCTCTTTACAACTCACTGAACACTTACTAGGGACTACTTGACAAGTAGAAAACTGCAGAGCGGTGTTTTGCTTCTGCTCCAGATCAGATGCCATGAATTTCAAATTAATAGAGATGTTTACTCTCTAATACAAAATTTACATGCATTAGCTTATGAAATATGAATGTGCCAGTTTCTTGCTGCAAAATACAGTGTTTCCATTTAAAAAAAAAAATAAAAACTGCAGAGACTTTGGGAGAAAAAAACAAACCAACACTCAGGCTTAGGAATATCTCGCATTTCATTTTGGTTAGCTTATTATTTGTAGTTTCGCAACTTTATTGGTCCCCGATCTAATCTTTTCTGAGTATGAAAACATTAACATATGGTTTAACACAGCACAGGGCTGGAAATTCCATATCCCAAATGCACATTGTATGCAGGGTGACATTCACACTAAATATCATCCCACAGGGTCTGTACTCCATTTTACCTGGGATTGGAGAGCCATGAAATCTCTGGAAAAGTTGTTCATGAGTCTGAACCAAATGGCGCGCAGTGTACTGAGATACTAGCAGTGTGTGCTGCTGCCAAAGGTTGTGGCTCAAATGTCTCTCTAAGTAACATTAAAAATCTGCTGCTTCATGCCTATGAATTTCAATATTTATAGCGTTCAATAAAATGGTCCACTGTCAGAGAGAGATGTGCCACTGTGCACTCTCTGAGCAGATGGGCTGCAATATGGCACATTTACATGGACCAGCTGTGGAGTGCAGAAATGAATACTGGTCAGAGGCAGGCTGAAGGCACCACATCTGGAATGCAAACAGACCCGCTGCCGCAGCCACTGGGATGTTTCCTGAGCAGGACGAGCTCTGATTTAGGGCTGCTCACCAGTGTACCTTAAAGTGCATCAAGAGTCCTCATTAACACAAGAGACTACAGTGAAGGTTTAGGGCCTGGATCTTCTCTGCTGGGCATCTGTTAGAGCCCAGGGATGGCACTCTGTAGCCTGGCATAGAGGTGCCCTGGGGAGACATTCTCTCCTCTATCATGTTATGAGCTAAATTTGACTTCTTTTTTTAAATTCCCTCCTATAAGGTGTTGTACACTGAATGCCTTTTGATGCAAGCAGTGAACAAGATTCCCCCATCTCCCACCCTTCCCTGCATGCCCCTGAGCAATGGGGGAATCTGCTAATAGTCTGACATTTAATTGATTTTTTTTTACAGGAAACAGTGAATGCTTCAGCACAGCATAAAAAAGACAAAGAACAAGTCTTGGGGGACTTCTGTACCTTTAGATCACAATTTCTACAAAAAAAAGTGGTGGACACTTCCATATAAATAATTTTATACTGCACTTGGGCAAAATCCCGGAGTCTCTGAAATCAGTGGCAGAATTCCCACTCATTTACAGCAGAGTTAGGATTTTGCTCAATTAGAATAAATAGACCTTAAAGTGGGTATAAAAAATAATTTACTCTCATATTAAGGCCCCTCTGTGCTTTCAGAGTGGTCTAATGTGTCCTTAGTGTATATAAAAATCATATGTTTAAATCAAAAGGACAGAGCGGATGCATATCTTTGATTCAACACAGAAATAAAAAAATCCAAATTAATACATCTGATAATGCAAAATAGAGCTTCAAATTTTTCCAAATCAACATATTTCATCACCACATTTTACTTTCAAGGAGGTCTTAGGCATGTTCTGGGGAGGGGAACAGAGGTGTGAGGGACAAAACACTTTTTGAAATACAACATTCCTTGACATTTAAGCCTTTTCAGAGCTAATACTGGAGATATAGTGCCAGCTGAAGTACAGTGCTGCCCAGTGACTGGCCTGCTGCATGGCGGCTCCTCACTTAGCTGGCTTTGGAGTATAAATGAAAGAGTTTCATGCATCTCTGAGGCTGAACATGTGAAGATGTGGGGAAGAACAGGTGCTTTTCTCTCAGAGAGATTTCTACCCCTCCTCTCCCCCTTCTCGTACCTCCCATCCTCTCATTCCTGCCATTTGCAAGTTTTTAGAGCATTTTTAAAGGCTTGACTGGTTTTGATGAACTGGTACACAAAGGTGGATATAAATTGCCTGGCGTATGCTTGCTTCCGTCATTTCACTGGAGGAAGGTATGCCAAGAACGAACATGATTACAGCTTTTAAAAGAGCATTGCCATGGATCTAAAATACTCTTTTTCACCATTCCTGCATATCTGTGACATTGTGAAGTCCAAATATGCTGAGGGAATCCATAGGCAACCCGCATAGAGAGGATTCTGCAGTGTACAGTATCAATGTGCTTAAAAAACATTTTGGTCAGAACAGACACATACTCTTTGTGCCCAGTTCCACTGTCAAGGAAGTTAATGGCAGAGCTCCCTTCTGCTGTTGGGGAGTTGCAACTTGGAGCTGTTCTTTATTCTTCATAGTACTTCAGAATATTTTTGAAATCACACATCCAGCGCGCTCCAAAGGTGCGCAGGACACAGCATACCACACATCAGCAAAAATAGCCCAAATCTTGTTAGGGCTGAATAGTTCTGTCCTCATAGGGCAGATCCTAGGGACTCTCCCTCCATGCAGAAGATACACCACAATGCTGGTCCTCTTTGGTTTGCCAGGGACAAAGCACAAATTATATGATGGGGTGAAGGGCTCTGTCTGAAAAACAGGGGAGTAGGATGCCAACTGAGGAGAGGAGAGCCCCTACTCAGCCACTTAGTGAAAGCTAAACTGGAGCAACCTGGGGATGCATGAGGATTTCATGGGAACACATATATTGAAAACATCAAGGACGTATAGGCATCACGAAAAAACCCCGAGCATCCCTTCCAGAGACCTCAGCAACAGTTCTGCAGCTAGTTGGTAGTGTTAGCAGAGCAGTGGTTTTTTTGCCTGTGAATCAGAAAGAAAAGTCCTATACCACTGCAGGGTAGCTACAAGTAAAAATATTCATCAGGTTTTGAGGTGCCTCAGGACTGTGACCACAGGGCCAGATTCACTCCAAAAATACATGGAGGGCTTCATGCCCTTTGGGACTGATAGGTGCCTACTAATCAAGGAAAGCTTAGGTAATTGCTATTTGAAGCAAGGCTCATGGCATCTGTGTTATTGTAGCCTCTCAGATCTGTTAGGGCAATTTTAATCCGGATTTATGGGCATCACCTTCGTCCTCTGCCAGGCAAAACTGTGGGACCCACCTGAGGGGGAGGAGAGCCCTCAGGCCAAGTGAGCATGGCTGAGCAGCTCCCAGATGACAAGAAATAACTTGCAGCACTTCGTGCCACTATCTGTCTGTGTCTTGCTGCCTGGGCTTGCAGGTGACAGACAGAGCCGTTAACATCACAAATCACTCACGCGCTGGATGTCCATCAGGCAAGCACTGTTCCAGCACGGAGCTGTCTCGCACAACATGTGCCTGTCATGGACTGCTGCACATGCAAGTTTTCCCATCTTGTAGAAGATATTTTGACCATATCCTTCCTGACAAGGAACAAGTCTGGTTTCGGCTATCTTCTTTCTGTGAATAACCCAGCCCTTGCTACACTGCACACACACGTGTATTTGGCTTCTCGTGTTATTTATTATCCTATTTTTTTATTTCTCCTCCCATTGTAGAAGTAGCACAGGGAATGTTGAATTTTATTACGATTGCTGTCAGGAGTTTTACAAGAGCTCAGAACTCAAGGTCTACTGGACTTCATCTGTTTTCTGACAACAGTGGCATTTGATTGCATGATAACAAACACTATAATCCCGTGTGATTGCAGAATAAAGTGAGATTTTCTTTGTTTTGATAACATTATATGCAGTGGAAAAAGGCAGGTGTTAGAGAGTTAGTGACATCTCAGATGCTCTTGCTCATCTCCAAGACTTGCTGAGTCTCAGCTCCCAGATAAATTTAGAGCAGTCTGTGGGTTAGTCTAACTTACACCGTTCTGGCAGAGGGCCATCTGCTGTCTCACGATAGGCTAGAAGATACAAAATCATGGGCTATATCCAGCCACAGACTGTATGTTCCCAACCTGACAGTAGCACATGAGTATTAAGTACCACTTTTAAATAACAAATACTCTTGATTTTACTGAATTTTACTCTGCTTTATCTTGATTCACAGTGCAGAACTAGCACAGCCCAGGGAGAGGAGGTGGGATTCTGTGCATTCAAGAGAGCTGCTTGGCAAAGGAGGCTTGAAGGGACTTTTTCTGTGGTACTGATGGAAAACTCTGGGCAACTGCAAAGTCAGCCTGACTTTCACATTCCTTCATAGATTTCAAAGGAAAACCAATATTCTTTTTTTCTTATAAACTGAGTGCTTGTCACCTGGAAACCAATGCAAAACAAGTGTAGAATTCTCTTGCTTCATGCCAAGCCCTTTCAAATGGGAAGGAAAGGAGATAACCTGGTGCACCTCAGTGTCCACCACATGGAATATCAAAACAATAAGTCTGAGGATGACTGAATCATGTTCATTACAGTAGTGTCTGCAGTCTCATTTTTGGTGCAAACATTAGTGATCAAGTTTCTGCTTGACAAAGTAAAATGATCACATTATATAGCTTGAATTGAGATGCCAAGGAAGACCAGTGTGTGCTGGCCAGCCACGGTCCAGCACAACCAAAGAGTCAGCAGTGGAGCTTGGTCCATATGTTTGTCCTGCTCTCACTGCCGAGCAAAATCCTGCCACACTGGTTTCAGAGCTTTGAAGGCCAGAAGGGACCTTTATATCATGCAGTCACCAGCCCTGGCTGGGACTGCCCAGGCAACAGATGGCTGAAATGCAAGTGAAGCTCATCAGGAGAAAAAAAATCTGCTTTATAATAATTTTCCACGGGGAGAAAAAAAAAGGCAACCCAAAAGCAGGAAATCCTAAAACTCCATGTAGAGCTTTATCATGAAGTGAAAATGAAAACACAGCCCTGCAATATTTTGCTCTTAAAGTATTAGAACATGATGTTTTTAAAACAAATCAGGCTCCCTTGGGGTCTTAGCAGCTGCCAGACTCTTTTATCCACTCTTTTAACAGTGGAAAGATTTTCAGTCATAGGATAGTGAAGTGCTGTGAGCAGGGGGTAGCTAAGTGGGTCGAAGCTTTGCTCAGACTATGCTGCTGCAAAGCCATATATCCTCAGAGGAGCTACGGATTGCCACTGCTCATGGAGCTGTGTGGCACAACATGCCCTCTGCAGGTGATAGAGCTGAGGTTTAAGCTAGCAGGGAGACAACTGGCAGGTGGAAATCACCCAGGACTGGGGGCCAAAGCAGCTCCAGGTCATCTGGATTACCTGTCCCTTTGGTAAGGCTTCCCAGCACTCAGAGTGAAACAACATGCTGAAGACATCTCAGGGCCCCCAAGAATGTGCTCAGCTACCATAGGCATGGCTCCAGCCATCACTCTGCTCCAGCCTTCCTGCTCAGCACAGCAGACAACCTCTGCTGAGCAATGCCTTATGTGACCACAGAGACTGTGTGCAAGGGTTGGAAAAGTACCTGCCAAGTCAGGGTTGCCACCCTAGTGCAATTCTTCCAAGAAATGTCTCTCTGTAGTGCACAAGCACCGTAGCCCACACAGACACTGCAACAGTGGCCCACCCAGGGTAGCAGACCTGGCATCAGGCAGGCCTGTACCCCTTGAACTGCTTTGGCAGCTGTGTGTCTGCAGCCTGCACAGTGCTCAAGATCTCACACCGTGGCAATGCATCACTCTGCTCCCACGTCTTGGTGAGGCAGCCCTCACCCCTCTTCTTTCTCTGTGGCATCAGGATGTTGCTTTCTCTGAAATCAGGGGCCAGTGGGAGACATTGACAATAGTGTGATGCTGTTTTCATTTTGCAGTTGACTGCATGATCTGAATAGAGCTGAAAGTGCTATGGGGACAATGAGAGAAAATTCATTTCTAAAAAGATATGGCAGCATCAGGAGTGTTAGTCAGAAAACCAGCCTGCGTAGTGGTCTGCTGGTAGGTGGGGACAGGTGACACTACACCCTACCTAACACATCGAGCTTTTTGTAAGCAAGGTACAGGACTTTAAAACTTCTAGTTAAAGGGCTTCCAAAGAGCAGATGAGCCCCTACATTTCTGCAGTGATTCTTCACCTCTTGGTACCTTTACTTTTTGCTTCCACATTTGGTTTCTCTCACTCGACTTCTGGGGCAATTATTCTGCTGTGTCACAGCAAATCCCCCTGGTGCTCACAAATCTTCCTACAGGTAACTTCCTCCAAAGAAGGCAAGCAGTAGAGCAGAGCCCCAGCATCATAGTGCTTCACACATCATCAGCAAGGTCCTCTGTCTTTATAAATTTGTACCAGCCTCTGGATTTATCTCAGAGCTGGAAATGAGTAATATAACACAGTAAATACTCACTGGGGAAAATCCAAACAGAACATCATTCATGTGCTACGTTTTCTTCTAGTGTCTATCGTAATATTACTTACTGTCCAGAAAGACTTTGCATAGCAGTAAAACTGTCTCTGTCTGGTAAAATGAGAAAGGGTGCAGAAGGTTTAGAGAATATCTGCATTTAACTTCATTGCATGGAGACAGAACATTAAAATGCTATTTGGTAGCTTAGTCATAGAGAAGAATAGTAGAGCCATATGCCTTTTTTCTTTTTTTTTTTTTAGAATATGTAACTCTTTTAAGAGTCCCCTTAAGAGCGCTCAGTAGGGTGTGTCAATATTGCTCCCCATGGAAATCATATGGTTTGCCTATGCAGACAGTGAATTGTTTTGTGGCTGTGAAATATTGTGTGTTACCCTGTGAGCAGTGGAGCCAGTGGCTCGAGGAACCGTTGTTGAGACTGACAGTTACATTGTGCCACTGAATAGTGAAACGGCAGAATCAAAAACTCAAGTGGACCCAGACAGAATGTCCTGACCTTTAAGTAAAAGGCTGATTGGATATGGTGGGAGCTCCCCTTCATCTTCCACCATAATCCATTACACCTTTCTTGGCAAACCCTCGTAATTCATGTAGCCGCACAGATACATTTCCCATAGAATTTTTTTACATGCTTATCATTAAATTTATCCCTTATAACTTACTCGCCTTTGTACGGTCCAGTTGCGATGTGAAGTGTCAGTTCCCTATGTTGAAGCATTCATAGTGTCCTGCCTCAGAAGTAAGTCTGCATCTTGCAGCATGAAAACCCAGTAATAATAAATTTGTGGGAACCCAGTCAGAAGGAAAGTTTTTGCAGCACAAAAATAAATACATGCAAAGACACCCTATAGTGACCTGCCGTGGAAAAATAAGAGGTACTAAACACATGAAAGCTGTGAACTTTATTTGACTAAGTCCATACTTTCAATTTGTCTGAGCTACACTCTGAAGTATTCAGAGCAGACACATTTTGTGTGTCTGCAACATGCCATGGATGTACCTTATGAGTAAGAAGGAAGATAATAATAGTATTACTAATGTTGGCTGAAAAGCCTACTTCAGACAGGATGAAGGTTACATAGACAAAAGAGAAAATTACATTCTTTCAATCTTCATTTTTAATTTCAGAGTCTATTTTTACCAGTATCAATAATTTACTGAAATAATTGCCATGCATGCAGATAAGGAAATACAATAGTGTGGAAAGACACTGACTAGTTTTTAATAGAACATTAGTAGCGTGTACAAAAATATAAGCCTCCTTCTTTAAATGCATCACCTTGATCCTGGAAGTCAGAACTGGTACGGTTTGTACCCAGCGCTCTTTTTAGAGATGGCGGAATAAAATGTGTTTTCTATATCCTCATGTCCAGCTGCATTTTTTCCTTAGAAACATATGAACTTATGGACACATTGTTCCCTTAACAAAGTGTTTTAAGGACTGACTGCCCCTTTTTTCTCCTTGAAATACATGAATGACCTTTATTTTTGTGAATTTGAGAGTGAAAGCTTTCATGCACCTTGGAGGATTGCAACACAGCATTTGTATTAAATCACAAATCAACTTTACATTATAGTACATGCCAGGACATATTCCTTTGTATGAGACTGTATATACAGATGTTATTTGCCTGGATGTTATCTTCTCTGTGAATAGATTATTCTGTTACACGCACACATTCTTCTTGCCTGATGGTATGCGCTTCACCCACTTGCTTTGAATGAAACTGTACGACAACTCTGAATGTGGCACTGGCATTTCTTGCATCCCTCTTCTGCGAGAGGCAAGAATCTTCAAACTCAATTAGCATTTTAAAGAATAGGTTCAGTTTTGTGGTCCATTAAAGTCAGCTAAATTGATGCACTGCATGTCTTTATTTCAAAAATAAAGCTGAACAATTAAAGCCCATGTCTCTTTGCTCAGCTTTTGATTCCTCACAAAGCTTTCCCACTTGCTGCCTTTGGATGTAATGTTAACAAAGTCAGTTAACATCAAGAGCAGCGCTAACAGGCATGGCACAATTCCTTGTTTTTGCTCAATCAGTCTGTGTTCAAACTATCAGTTTGATTTATTTGTCCACGCTGACCCTTATTCACCACTTAATTATCCTCGTATAATGTTTCAAGAGCCGCCTGACACAAGGAGAAAGACAATTGCTGATGTTCTGTGGAACAACTGTTGACCTGATGGCCAAAATGATGACTGCAGGTCGAAGGTTGGTCGCCTTTTGAAGGACCCACTCCATTCTTGAGGGGTCTGGCTGGAGCTCTTAGCCTGGGTACCACTGGCACTGGGCAGCCTGCTGGACCCCAGTCCTCGCAGCACACCCAGGGTTGGTGCAGCCATCCTGGCTGAGCATGGCCAGCTGGACAGCCAGCCTCCTCTGAGCAGCAGCTTGGCTGACAAAAAGATGGGGTTTTATGCAGGCAGTTGGTGGGCTCACTCTGGTCTCCCTGATCCTGTTCTTCTGCAGAATCAGCACCAGATTCAATTGGAACTAATCTCAGCATCAAATTCTCAAAACCAAGATCAGAACCACTTCCTCTAGGAAAAGTAGAAGCTCTAAGTATGATGGTCTCCATCAACACCCCTGAGCAAAGGGGCTGGCCCTTATTCTTATGGCAGAGGTCGTTAGTTTAAGGTTCCCAACGTGTATACTCAGCCCCATGCCAGAGATCCTGCACAATGACCTCCATTCATCTGGAAAGCATCCTTTCTGCCACTCTAGCTTAGAAACACTGAATGACATTCCTATTCGTTTCCCATTCAAAAGCGAATAATCAACTAATAGGTTAATTTTGACAGGACACTGGCATCTCATGGGGACAGAGGGCACAGTCCGCATTTTCATGGAAGCTGAAACAGTGCTTGGGAACTGGGGAAAGAAGGGACTGAAGTGGCATGGTGTGAGACGGGGTGTTAGCCAAGCAACTTGTGCAGGCATTTCAGTTGTCACCTCTCAGGGGCTATGCAGGCAAAAATTCTGGGCCCTTTTTGTAAAAGCAGTATTCATCTCAAGTGTAGGCCGTCAAATAACTGATCTTCCCTGAAGGAGTTCCCGGGGTTTATATTTCAGCAAATTAATACCATTTCAGACCACTGTTTTTATCCTACTGTTTAAGGATGCACTCAGCTGTAAAGGTCTAGAATGCTCACCACTCATACCAGGAGGATCTTTCAGTAACACAGAGACAGGCCGGTCAACTCTGTCATCCCTCACCTAGTTCTCTGGTGTCATTGCTGAAAGATGTGTGAACACATTTATTTCTGGCTTATCTTTACAGTGTCAAGGAGGACTGGTAGGCATCACAACTGGGAGCAGATTTTGGGCTGCTCTAGGTGGGATTTGCTCCTCTATGGAATAGAGGCGTGCACAGCCTAACGTGGGATGTCCCCACTTGCTTATAGTCCCCAGCCACCACCAGGCATCTGAGTCACAGAGAGGGTGAAACCACAGAGAAAGAACATGGCAGCCTGGGGTTCAGGCCACAGCTTGTCCTTGCCACCTCTTCTCAGACAGTCCAGAGCATAACGGAGTTGGTGTTTGGCCTTCTGCTTTCTTTAGATGCTTCTGTCTGAGCAGAAGCGTTCACACATTAGTATTATTGTCATCTGAAAGGCTGTTAAGCTTAGTTTTCATGTAACATTTTATGTTTTAATTTTTAATGGAAACTCAAAAGCTGTCAAAGAAATATTTTGACAAGAGAGAGAAAAATTATTTTCATTGGTCTTTTCCAGGACAGAAATAAATAAATGTTCCCCATCTGTCTTTATTAAAGCACAGACGTCTACTTGTGAAGGCAGGATGTTGTCAGCTCTTCACTGGTTCTTCTCTTGATGTCCCTGGGAAATAGACCTCTCTAATCCCTGGCACTCAAAATCCAGTACAAGCAGGAACTGGTCTCATGCTGACACTGTCCACATAGTTGACCCCTCCGGACAGCAGAATAGGGAGCAGTTAGTTGCCATATTCACCATGTCACTGAGGTAGATTGAGCAGAGGATGAACTGTGCGGATTCACAATGCTCCAGCTCACACCTTTGAAGACCTGGAGGTTGCTGCTGGATTATGACAGTTTTTAAGAGACTTGCTCAAAGCCACACGGCCAGTCTCTGTGCCAGGACAGAGGACCTTCTCTTTGAAGCCTTGTGTGCAACACAGGGTGGCTGTTGACTGCTTTCTGCTCCCCATGGCGAGAACCACTAACCCTCCTCCATCCTGTGGGTCAGCCACAAATGCTGTGTGCAGTTCCCCGACTTGTGTTACTCCAAAAGCAACCAAATATCATGCAGCATGGTTGTTATCTAGGTTTCCCCATTGGTGAGGGGCTGGGCAGGAAAACCAAGCTGGAGAGAGGGGTGGCATGGGGCAGAGGGGCACAGCAAGAGCTGGGAGGGTGGGCAGGCCTTGGCCAGAGGACACTGTGCTTGGCACAGGACCAGTGGGAAATCATGTCCAGCACATCCCAGGTTCTCAGCTTGGACATGCCTCTGGGAAGGAGCTGAGCATCCCTTCATGTTGCAGCTGTGCTGGCGTGAGGCTCAGCATTCACATGACGGGCCTTGGTCTCAATCCTACAACTTTCATCAGCGCTAGGAAAATCAAATTATGGCTATTTTATGGTACCTAGGAGAGGGCGAAGAGTTTCCCTGAAAGCTCATCTTTCATTTTGAAAAGAGCTTCTAATCACTTAGGGCAGAATAGCAGGACAGGGAAAGTCTCAAACCTTGTCTGAAAGATGGAAAATTTATGGCTGCAAAGGGCAGCATATATCAAAGAGCTTTTGGCCAAGGCTCACCAATAAAGCTATTCACCTACTGGGTGATGTGAGGACAGAGCAAGATGAAAGTAAAGTTCGATCATTTCTTCCCATCACAACAAAAAGGTTGATAAAGAATATACTTGATATCAAACAGAGCTTCCTGCTGTCTCTAGTTACCTGGGAGTTTGGAGCCTGCAGTTTGAATAATGTTTCCTCCATAATAGGGTTGACAGCAGAAGTGTGGAGAGACTGATGGGCCTTCATGCAGGCTCAGCTTTTGTAGTTCAGGCTCATTCTTTATTCTCAGAGTGGAGCAGATAATAAATGTGTAAATAAATAGTTACCAATCTTCTGGCACGGTAAAATAACTAGTTGCTTTCTTGTGCTGCAAAAGAATTCAATCATGCTGGTAGCAAAACCGCATCTCTTGCAATGTTTCACGCACTTTGCAAATAGCTCGGGAAAGTCGTTTGCATCATTTGAGACGGAGTGTGGGTAATGCTGAATGTGTCTCCAATGGGACTGAAACAAAATAACCAGCAGTGTGATTCAGAAAAGTTAAGTGCTTATAAAAAATTCAGGATTTTTTTTCTCCCTTTTGTTCATAAAAACAAGTTCATGCTATTCTGACTCACTCTAATGTCATGGTAATTTTTCTTTGCTTAATATGAGCTCTGAAGAAATGAATTTATATTAAAAACCATGGCTATAAAAATACACGGAAAAAAATACTGGGATTTCCACTTGTCTGAAATGGCTGTTGAGCTCTGGGTTTATCACACCAAGTTCATGCACCTTGGATAGAATTTTGTCTCTTAGTTCCACAGCAAAGCAGTGTCACAGTGAAATATTTTAAATGTCTCTATCTGGGGTTTTTTTGTGGCTTTTAAAAAAAAAGTTTAATGACTTATACAACAGTTAAGCCAAATATTTTAATGGCAAACATAAGCTAAAATAATGCACAAACATTTTGGATATGTCTGAGCAAATTAAATATTTCCACAACTATTTTCCATTAAAATGAGAGCAGAAAGTGTTTTGTTCATAATTTTTTAACTGCTTGCTACAGCCCAGCCCTGTCTTTAAACAGGCTGCCATGTACTTCTCTGGTACATTGGGGCAGGTCAGGGTTGTACTAACAAAGCGATGTCATCAATGACTACATTACTATTTTCAGAATGCAGTTAGATGAGTTAAACTGGGTAGTTTTAAGGAGAGACCCTAAAGATGAGAGTGAATACACTCTGTGAAATTCTCCTAAATTAAAGCATAATCTCTGGGGAAGACCTTTAGAGATGACTGGAAGTGCCATTATTCCCCTCAGCTTGGTGCTTCAAAGGCACTTTTTTTTCTTCTTTTCCCTTCTGTGAGGAACTTGTTCTCAGGCAGCTTGAAAGGAGAGCTAACAAAAATTTTCCTTTTTCAAAGAGTAATTCATATGAGAACTGACTCTCAGACATAAGGTTACTGCAGAAAAAATATTTTAAGTTGTCTTGTTTTAATGGAAGAAAATGCAAACTGCTGAAATTTAGATAATGTCTGTAAGATTTCCTCTTTTTTGGTCAACTGATTTCGTATTTATCTACAATTAAAATGTTTACCTGAAACTGCTTTTTTGAAAGCTGAGGCATTTACTCTTTCAGTTTCAGTTCTGTAATGATAAAAAAATTCTAAACAACTGTAAATTTTGACATAAATAAGAAAGAGGAAAAAAAAACCACAAGGAAAAGCAGCTGACATATTCCACTCAGCTCTGCTGACCAATATCTGTCTTAACTTATTTGTAAAATAATATTGGTCAAAATTTGCAAAACGTTTTTGGTGATATTTTTTTTTTTAATACTTCTTGGTTTTCAAAGGGTAGTAGCCTGTACAGAGCCAGTACTCTGAGAACCCAATACAGAAGTGCTTATTACAATTTCAGGTGGCAGCTCAGCATTAGCAGCATCCTTGACATCAAATGGCTGAAGCATAACTTCAAAGTTAAATAACACCTAAATGTAATGCTAAATAGTTGCATTGACACTTCATTAATTACTAAATTAATGCCTTTAGCAAATAGCCTGTCTGCACAGTCAGCATCTGTTTCCTTCACAGATTTCTCCAGGCAATATTAGCAGCTAGAGGAGTAAATACAATTACAATGGGTGCAGATTAGACTGCTCGTGTCAGTACTAATTTAGGTGATGAAGTAAAAATCTTCTAAAGGTGTCAATGAGGGTAACATAAAGCTACCCTTCTCTGTAGCAGTGGGATAAGCTGTGATTACACTCTTCTTATTCAGGAGTGAAGAGCTTGTGTTTGAGGTACTGTTTTTATTTAAACACATCTCACTCTGACACGGCAGCCACAAAATCCCTGACTTCCAAAGTGGAGGCTGACATGCCGAGGTCTTTGTCTCAGCAAGTGCATTCAAGTGCAGCAGCGGCTGCGTGGGGAGCCTTGTGCCTGGACAGGAACAGCTGCAGCACAGCACTGCCATAGGATCATGTCTTTTTGCAAGAGAGAATGTCACTGAGAGGTTTATAATGTCCATGCTCTAAAGAAAATTATAGAAAAGAGAAGGGAAAGCAGATAAAAGCAATCTGTTTTACTCCAGTGACAGAATTTCTGCATTTTTTGGTGCAGATAAGAGGGAAGAAACTCCCATGCTGTCAAAAAAAAAGTCTCTTGCATATCCAAAGATGTGAACCCTGATGAGAGCTGGAGTGGGAAAATGGGACTTACCGCTAAATCTGCTGATAAGCAAACAGCACTATGGTCATTATGGAGACAGGATCACAGCCTGTTTGCAGAGGGACTTTCTGTCTCAGATAACCCACAACTACATGCCCAGTCTGTTTCCCTGATCTTCAAAACACTGCCCAAATTCAGAGCTGGGGCACTTTGGTTGCAACTTTAGAGTCCTTCCCATTAGTTTGCTACATGTTCGCATCCACTGACCCCAAGAGATGCAGGGGCCATTTAAAGTCTGAGTCTCAGATCCAGGATTTCACTCCATTGTTGTGGCAGGTCATTTTCCCCACATCAAGACTCTTTCTAGAAAACTTTCCTCCAGGCTTCATCAGGTTTAAAAAATAATATTTTGTCTGTAAGGAATAGAAGTTTCACCACAAAAAAAAAGTCACTGATATGCTCCCTCCAGCTCAGCAGCTGGGAACTCAAAGGCATGCAGGCACAGCAACCCTACAACAGGGAAGAGCCATTTTAGGGACTTGTTCCAATTTCCACTTAATATAGATGTGCTGGCACAACCTTGTGCTGACAGGTGAATGCTGGTGGAAGAGCCTGCAATTAGAGCAGCAAAGCTCTGCTTCCCCTGGGAGGGCCTCAGCCGCCCCTGAAGCTCCAGCAGAGACCTGGGCAGGATCCAGCAGACTTTTTTTTGGCCGTCTCTCTATCAGAAAGCTCAAGCACAAGCTACTCTCTCAGAGTGTGCTTCTAAATTTGCCAGACAGGTCAGTAACTCTTTGATTCCTCAAGGCAGCCAGACAAACCTTCATGAAGGTGGCCTTTCGGGTGGATACACTCACTTTGAGATTTAGTGATGAGAAATACTAGATTGGGGTTTTTTTTCTTCTTTTTTTTTCTGGTCATCCTGTGATTGAAACGAAGCCAGCCCTTCAGCAGGCTGCTGCCAGGTTTCAGTCTAAAAACATCCCTGTAAAAAGGGAGGGTATTGTGATGTCCAGCCTTGCTCATCCCCCACTGGCATGATAAGCACCCACCAGGGCAATGCCAGCATCTCCCCTGGGGCTGCGCCTGCTCTCTCATGGGGTTATCCTGCTCTGGGAAGTGCATGATCCTGCACCTCAGCAGTTCAGGCTGTGATGCTATCCGAGGAGGCAGGGTTTGGGTGTCTGCTCCTAAGGGCTAGTGGCTCAGCCCAGCTGACAGGGCTGCCCTGCCAGGGCTTGCCAGCAAAGCCTGGTGCAATGAGCACTTCCCACCATTCTGGGCTGCCAGCTGAATTCTGTGCCATGTTGCTGTACCTGCCTACTCGCCAGCTTGTCTGCAGTATAATTAAGTATGACATTTAGGGCCTCGCTGGACTGAGGCCTCAGTTATTACAAAGTCGTGTGTTTCTTGATTATTGACAATAGCAGAAGGATGTTTATGCCATTTAATCATGCAGCAAAGAACAAATCCATTACAGACAAAACAAAGAGAGCAAATGGTTTCTAAGCCTTTGCTAATACTTTTATGTATTTTACATAGAATAACAGGATAAAAAATATTATTTAACAACCCTAACTCCATCACATTTCCTAAACCATATGCTTTAGACATACTTTTTTACATATTATTGTCATGCTCAATCCAGCATGAATACGCTGTAAAGATCATATCCTTGTAATTAGAGGACATCACGACTGCTCCAGAGATATGGAAGACAAGCTGCCTAATATAGCCTGCAAAAGATATTTTTCTGCATGCTGCTTTAGAGGAACTAAGCAGTTAAAACATGCAAGCTGCCATCTGCCTTTCCAAAAGTGCACAAAATCAGTTTATTGTCAACACATGTCAATATATTTACTTGCACTGAGGAAATGGCTTCTGTTGACTGTTTTCAACCAGGCTGATGCTGGTATGCCAGATTTGCAAATCACATGTTACAGCTACTGTGTTTCTGATAGAAGAAAATGGAGCTGTAACTGCAGTACTGTAAAACGTCCGTCTTTCATAGTCATCTGCCAGTATTTGCAGACAGGAGTATGAGATCGCAGCTTTTTTTCCAGGGAAGCAATGGTGAAATTCAGGCTAGTTTCCACTGGAGCCATTTCAGGAGGCTGAGGGGCAGTGCTGGAGAAAGCACTCCCAGATGACTGAGTCTTTTAGTTATAAATTGTCCTGGGAAGCTTTTATGTTTAGCTTTTGGCAATAAGGAAAGAAGCAGTAAGAAAGTATCAACCTTAGGAGAGCTTCCAAGCTATTTACAAGTACTAGCTGGTTTAAGGGAATTACTGCCCCTTAATGCAAATATAGGCAGCAGCACATGGACTGGAGAAACGCTGGTTGGAAAGGACCCCTGGAGGTCATGCTGGCCAGCCCCATGCTCAAAGCAGGACCATTACTAGCACTGGATCAGGTCAGCCATGGCCACTGTGCCAGTCCTCAGCAGACTAGATGTAAGTCTACGTACAGCTCATCCTTAAGTCTCCAGCTCACCCATGTCTTTGTGAGTGTTTCCATTTGCCTTGCTTTCATGACGTGAGATCCACCAGCTTATGGTTTGAAAGAGGAGCGATGACAGTGGCAGACAGGGGTGACATTGAAGCTTAACTACTTGAATACAGAATTGAATCTGGGAAGTATAAGATCCCTCTACTAATTGCCTTTACCCATTAGCAAATCCCAGAAAAATTAGCCATTCAGAAAAACAAAATTTCTCACCTTGAGCTTGAAGTTCAGTGGAAGGATGGTGCATGTTTCCTCTGCCATTGTCACTCCCATCTCAAACACTCCTTCTTGTAACTACATCATCTTAAAACAAGTGCAGTACAGCACAGTTTCATTGCGCATACATCCATGCAAGTTGCATGTAAGAACCAGGAGCAGACTGTGCAAAGCACATAGGAGCAATACAAATAATTTGGTGTATGTTATATGAAACTCCATACAAATAGTTTGTTTCTTACATCTACAGCATTATACACAATGTTCAAAGATATTAAGCTTTTAATGATCCCAAACAGTTTCCACCCTTTTAAATTCAATGGAACTTTTCCCTGGGAGGAGGGTCCATATTCAGAACTGGAGCTTGTTACAGCAGCAGAGTCTGGAAAACAGCATGTGGAATCAGTCAGTACCAGTGTCTAGAAGAAGAATAGGCTCAGCCTTGAATGTTCATGTTGGATATTGTCTGAAAAGTTGCCCGTCATGTTACTGCTTGGAAGCTCTGGCAGTCAGGGATGACACGCTCCGGCTTCCCTATTAGCCCCCCTGTGCTGCCGGGACAAAGGGAACTGCAGGCTCCCAGCCAAGCACATACATTTGCAAACTGCCGCCAGTCAGTTCCCAAGGCCAGGGGCTGGATGCCATTAACAAAGAGATGTGAACCGCAGGCGTAGCCTGCTCCGCTCTCCCTGCAGAGCAAGTGGCGCTTCTCATAGGGCCTGCTCTCTGTAGGGCTTGCTCTCTCCCCCTCAGCGCACTCAAAGGGCTGGCCAGGACCCACTTCTGATTTTTCAGGTTTTAAACCTGTCCCTTCCCCCCAGCACAGGAGTCACCAGAGCATCATACATGCCCTGCCCATACTCCCATCAGCGACAGATCTGTGTAGGAACATTTATCTGCCAGTGCACACAACACAGGGTGGGAGATCAGACCTTGATAACTCCTGCTATAGATTTGGTCTGATGCTGTGGGAAGATGTGAAGGGCAGCAGCACAGCAACAGAGGACATCAGGAAAAGATCACAGAGCCATGCAAAATGCAGACACCTGAGTAATTTTGCGTGTCTTTCATTTTGCTTCTTTACTCCAGTAACAGCCCATAGGGTTGAAGGGAAATGGAGAGTAAATCCTCTATGAACTGCAGCATCCAGCTGGAGATGCCCAGAGTCCAGGTTCATGCTCCTGACATACTGCTATCCCAAACCATCACAAAACCAAATGGAGTTGTTTTATTTTTTTGCCAGTGTTACTAGCCCTGAAACTGCCCTGAGCTGGTCTAGACCAAATTTCAGCTTTCAGTAAGAGAAGTTACCTGGGCCTCAGCATACATGGCCCCGTGTGTTAAGGAAAGCCCTGCCTCTGTTGGGATGCTGGCCCAGCCAGGCAATACATCATTCTTTGAAGAGAAGCTGATGGGTCTCCAGTACATGGCACCGGCCCTGTGAAAGGCAGCCATGATTCTGCCATGTTTCCTGCTCCAGGTTTAGTTGCCTAATGCAAGTGTGGAAAATGACCTGAAAAATTTTGCTCCTGGGACGTGTGAGAACAAGAGCTAGGGAAAAAAAACACATCTCCAAATAGCCTATGAGATGACACATGCAGTTCCTGCCCATCCTTAGAGGGGACCAGGGCACAGGAGAAGGGAAGGGTGACACCCTGCACTTAGAGAGTGATCAGGGCACAGAAAACCATTTTCTCCAGCACTTTGCTGACAGCATATGCTCTCCTAGTCTCCTTCAGCCTTTGCCTCCACCACTTCATTTTTCCCACCTCTGTGCCTAGGCTCTACTTTTCTCTGCAATGCTCCAAAGGCATGGTGTGGATAGTCATTCTCAGCCAGTTCATCATCAGCGCTAACTCCTGTATGGGTTTTCAGTAGCAACTTGCCCATTAGCTGGGACACGCCTGCTCAGTCTTCCCACGGAGGACATGTCACTGAAACAGAGTAGCCATGACGCTGTACCCAACACTGGCCAAAGACAGGAAGCATCTCCTTATTTAGAGACTGAAAATACTAACCCTGCTTGGAGCTGTGCTATTCATAGCAGAATTTCATCCTTGCCCCGTGACCTTGTCCTGACAGGGTTTTATTCGTGGTTCTTCTACAAACAGTTTTAACCACACTCAACTGAAACCACAAGAAAAACTGTCCCAGACCACAGCTATTCTTGAGCTAAGAACTCTAGACTGTGGTTCTTGCTATGAAAGCCTCCACTGCACTCACAGCACTCTTGCCTCTCCCCATCTGGAAAAGTGGACCGCAACACTCCTTCTTCCCTGGTCCTCAGTCAGGCCACCTCAGCCTAAGCAGCCCCCTCTTGATGTACATTGATGATGCTCAGTCTGTTGCAGCAACAATGGATTTATCTCTTTGTTTTGTTGGTTTTTTTTTTCTTGCTCGCTGTAGAGATGGATTTTGACAGTCAACATCTTCAAAATTCCCAGGCACAAAACTGAGGACTGTGCTGGCTTGAGGACATTACAAGTACAAGATGAGGCAATGCCAGGAATTAAATCCCACAAAGGAAAAATCTGGCAGTTTATTATTGTATATTTACCTTTGAGAATGTTTACACAAAATACAGATGAAATAGACTGATTTTATCCAGCAGAATTTCATTCTTTCCATTACGCACCAAATGGCTATCTGAATATGCTTTGAAAAATAAACTTGGATGACAGGTATCCACCAGGATGCAGGATCACTGCATTGTTGTGACACCATCATATGTACCTGACACATTCTGCAGAGTAGAGATACATACTCACCATTCCCAGTTTACTCTCACATTCACATCCTTAAACTGGGGCACGGCAGTGACAGAAATGGAGCAGTTTTCCCTTCATTTGCAAACTTCATTCCCAAGCACTCAGTAGTCAGATTGTGGACACATAGCAAACACTGGCTTTGCCCTCCTCCTCCTTTTTCTCCCTACCTAAGACTTCAGCATTAATTTGAAGTGTGCAGCCTTATAGCTACAATAAATATCACGGGTTCAAAAGCATTTTTGCCATTTGTCTAGCTTTCAGCCCAGGTCTCCACAATCTTTTCTCCGCATTTAAAGCTGAAACTTGACTCGAGGCAGTGATAACAATTGTACTTTTCAGCCAGACCTACGTCAAACAAGAAAAAAAATCAAAAATCTTCTTTCCTTTGGGCATTGCATCCAGAGTCCAGAAGAATAAATACTGTTGTCATAGGCAGGAGACAAATCCCACAAGGCTGAATGTGCGCAAACACATGCGAATGCAACACATACACAAACCCAAATTTTTATGAGCCGTGCTGTCAGCAGGGAGATTGTTTATAGTTGCCAGTAATTTATGGATTTTAAATGTAATGTTGGGATGCAAATAACTTTCCTCATGCCCTTCCCTCAGTGATCTGCTCATGAATAAGGCTGAAAGGAGCCCAAGTCGGAGACACCACCAGGGAGGATGAGGAGACAGAGAATGACTCTGCCTGCCCCCGCTTTCTCCCAGCCTCTGGAGATGTCATCCTCCAGCTATGGGATCTGCTCCCAGCTCAGCATGAGGACTCACTCAGTGAACAACTATGTGGGACATAGTACTTGACAACTCCTATCACAGGCAATGAAATGGGAATAGTGCTCACACTACTCTGCAGCAAAAATATACGAAATGGCATCAAACAAAAAAAGCCCGAGCTTATGGGGCTTTTGAGAGGAAGCCAAGATTTTTCCTTTCCCTACAGAATAAATGACTATCATAATGCTTCCATCTTCTCTCTCTTCTACCTTTTCAGATCACTAGGGAAGAATGAGGTATTGAAAACTGTCTTTCGATGCCTTCAGTGCCATTCAATATCAGAACTGCTGACATCAGTTCTGTCACTGTTTAGTGGTTGTACTACGATTTGTTGGCACTATCAAAAATGTGGTTTCTCTTTATGCAATTAAAGGCCAATTAAAAAAACTTCCCAAGGGTGCTCTCCCAGGCAGACACCTTTGCCCAGCCTGCCCAAAAGACCAAACTGAAATCAAATGCTTTGCCTATGGATCAGGTTTGATTGCAAAGAGTCACAGGAAGACATAAAATAAGGAGCTTGGCAAGTTACTGTTCTGTCCATAGTCACAGTGAAGAAAAAGAAAAAAAACTTGTCTGCAGAGCTTTTAACCTCCCTTCTCTGGTGTTTTCAGTGTAGGTTTTTTTTCCTCCTCCCACAATGACTATAGGTGAAAAGGCAGGGGCTAGCCTGTCAGATATTTATGAATAAACACAGAACTGAAAGGATCTGCCTCACCTTTCACACCAGTGAACAACAGAAAGCATGGAGTTTATGGCACCGGACAGATGTGAGCAAAGTTGTCAGATTGATCTCAAGCAAAAACAGCAATGGCTCATTAACAAACATTTGAGTCATCATCACCTCAGAGGATTGATAAGGAAGGACCCTGGGCTACTAACTGTTGGAAAAAAACCCAATCAAACAGGACTAAATAAACCAAAACAAATCATAATGCGTATTTCCAAATGCTTAAAAAAAATGAGCAAAATTTTGAGCTTCATTTAATGTCTGAAAACTCTGGGAGTTTTTTTTTTTCCGTGGGCAGAACTTAGGGGTCAACGTTTCCAGCCTCTCTTCACCACCTTTGCAAACAAGAAAATTCTGTCTCGTTCTGAAGGGGCAGCTGAGGCTTTGCCGTGCTCACATGGCCGCAGCGTGGCGGGTTCGGAGACAAGTGTTAACCACACAGCGGCTGGCAGCACTTGGAAAGAGGGCTGTGAAGTGAGGGAGCAGCAGCTGGCTGGGAAAGGCCAAGGCAAAAGACTGCCGGAGACTGAAGAGGGGCAGAGACTTTAGGGTTCACCATGTGAGTTTGCAAATCTATATGGCAGCCCAGTGTTTGCAATTCATACCAATACGCACATGTGTAAGATAAAAGCAACACTGTTGTGTTAGAGCTAGCAAGAGTGAACCCTTGGTCAGAAGAACTAGGTTTTGTCACATAACAATATAAATAACATTTTTGTCCCTTTAATTATTTTTATGTAGAGATAACAAGTCCAAGGTTTTTACCGCTTTAAACACTTGGTGCCATCAGAAATAAACTATCTATTTTTTTGCTTCAATTACTTCAGATAGATGAGTAGAAAACAAATTTTGCTGGTTTTGTTTAACTAGAAATCTGAAAAAAGAGTCATCTTTTTCATGTAAGACTATCAACATCATTAACGTTATTATAATTTAAAAAACCCTAGAAAGCAAATAAAGCAGACACTAAACCCCCTGAACATTCAGCATGTTAGTTTTCATCTGAAAACTGTTACTGCTTTCCTACCAGTTAAAAATGACAATTTATCTGTCAACAGTAATTTTAAATTTTCTCATTTTTCTCATTTTCTTCAACTTTTTTTCCCACAAGGGGCCCCAAGTACATGAGGAAATATTTTTTTAAAGTTAAGGCTTTCAAAGCAAAATACACATCTTTTGGGAGAAAACGTCCCCAATATTGCACTGTTAGAAGTGTGAGTCTTCCCACCACTGCCAAGGCAGTTATCTCTACACTCACAGGTTATGGTGGTGACTTAGTCTCTGGGAGACCAACCTCCAGATCTTCATTTGGTGAGCTTAACCCA
>JAWWES010000115.1:50161320-50208721 GCA_035583135.1 Lophotriccus pileatus | reverse complement strand
AGCAGAACTAAGTGGTGCATTCTCATTCTCCATCTTTTGCCCTTATGTGAAACAGGTGTGAGTAATTTCAAAAGCCTGGAAAATTCTGATACGGTAGAGCTTTAGCCACAGCTGTAAAATGCACCCCATAAAAGCACTCTGCCAGGCCCACAATAGCAGCTGTGCTATGAAGTCCAGGTTTCTCCAGGTTTTTACTTACAAACCCGTTTCAGGGAGAATTTTAGGTACAGTCAACATCCACCTCCAGATCTTCCAAGATAAGGGCCAGAGCGCATCTCCAGGAAATTGCTGGCACCTAATAAAAAAGCGAAATCATTCCTCAGAGCCCAGCTTGAGTAATTTAAAATAGAAAACAACTCACAGAGCCACTACTGCTCCATAGTGAGCAGCCATTATTAGATGAATTCTCAGGGGCAAACTCGGTTGCGGTTGGTCAGTCATTTAAATATTCCTATTTGCCTGCCTTCATGCTGTCCAGGACATGAAGCAAATGAAGCCTGGCTGTTACCCAGATGATCCACGATGTTGTGACCAGATGGAACTTCACTTACAACATGTGTAGGTGCCTGCTGGACAATAAACAGGCTTTTGCTGTCTTTTGCTCTGATGAACTCAAGGGGGATACTGGCAGGTTAAAACAATTACAGCCTCCAAAAGATTTTTTTTTTTAATGCCAGATGAGCAGAACAGCAACAACAAAACCCAAAAGTTTAAATGGATGTTTATTTTATGTATTAGTGTCGATTTCTAGTTTTGCCACTTAACTTGGAATCAGCAAAGAAAAACAAACCGCAGTATTTTTGCCCAGATGCTTGTGGGTTTTTTATTTTTTTTTTTTCTTGAAATTGTTGCAATAGCTGCAAACAGTTTACAACTAAGATGTTTATAGCCTCATTTCCATTTAGGGGGGAGTAGTTGTGTAAGTGTGTGCATGAGTGATCCCCCCATGTGTACTTCTGCACTAGTGGTCATCCTCTCTTCCAATAACTTGCAAATTAATTAGACAATTTCAATTAAATACCGTGTGAATTCTTAAAAATATCATGAAAATAATAATAATAAAAAAAGGTATAGAACAGAGAGAGATTTTAGCTCTCGCTGAGAGGAAAGATGAAGTGCAGGCTCCACCCTTGCAACTCATCAGAATTTTGAGAAAAGGGAGAGACATGCACATACACACACATACACATCCTTGCAGCTGCAGGAAAGGCCTTACTAGACACCAGAGAAGGTGCCTAGTAAGGCATTCTAGCCATGGCCAGCCAGGCTAGAATGGCCCTACTGTGCTGTTTCTCGGAGCATGGACGTGTCACAGAATCACAGAATTATTTACGTTGGAAAAGACCTCTAAGATCAAGCTCAACCTTTGATAGATCCCCACTTTGTGAACTGAACCATAGCAGTAAGTGCCACATCCAGTCATTTCTTGAACACCTTCAGGGATGGTGACTCCAACATCTCCCTGGGCTGTCTCAGGGCTTAACAACGATTTATATCTGTAAAGAAATCCTTCCTGATGGCCACCCTGAACCTGGTACAGCTTGAGGCTATGTCCTCTCATCCTGTTGCTAGTTGCCTGGAAGAAAAGCTGACCCTCACCTTGATACAACTTCCTTTTGGATAGTTCTAGAGAATGATAAGGTCTCCCCTGAGCTTCCTTTTCTCTAGTATAAACACCCCCAGCTCCCTCAGCCTCTCCTCACATGACCTGCTCTACAGATTCCTCACCAATTTGGTTGCCCTTCTCTGGACATGTTCTGGCACCTCAATGTCTTTCTTGAATTGAGGGCCCCAGAATTGGACACAGGATTTGAGTGCACCCTCACCAGTGCTGAGTACAGAGGGATAATCACTTCCCTGATTCTGCTGGCCACACCATTCCTGATACAGGCAAGGAAGACTTTGGCCTTCTTGGCCACCTGGGCACACTGCTGGCTCATGTTCAGCTGGCTGTTGACCAGCACATCCAGGTCCTTTTCTGTTGGGCTGCTCTCCAGCCACTCTTTCTCAAGGGTGTAGCATTGCATGAGGTTGTTGTGACCTAAGTCAGGACCCAGCACTTGGCCCTGTTGAACCTCATACCATCAGCCCATCTATCCTCTGCAGAGCCTGCCCTCTAACAGATCAACACTTCCACCCAACTTACTCCATGAACTTACTGAGAGTACACTCAATCCCCTCATCCAGATCATTAATAAAGATATTAAAGATATTAAACAGAACTGGATGTAGAATAGAACTGTGCAGAGGTCAAAGCTGATGCAGAAATCTCAGTTGTTTTTTGCACCTTCAGTTTTTGTATTGATTAATGAAATCTCTGGCTCTTCTCAGCCACAGAACAGCCAGAAACCAAATAGCTTTTAAACAAAATTTCCCCATTCATAACAAAGGGTGCAAAAGCTGATCCCAACACCCATTCTTTAAATAAAACTTTGAAGGAAAGTTGTTTGATTGCCCCTTGCTCAGATGTAACCCCTTCAGTTCTAGAAGCTGAACACTGATGGGTTGTATGAGCACCCTCAACCTGCTTCTGGAGAAATTTGGCTTACTTAGCTGAAACCACTGTTGAAATTTGCAGTAATATGTTCATAATGTTTTATAATTAGAGAACACCCATCAGATCTGTTTCAGCACCTCATCTGTGTGGGGAGCAATCTCCAGATGAGAAGTTGTAATGAAACTGGCAATTTTTTCAAATGCTTCATCTGGCTCTCAAACAATAATGTAACAATGTCTCTGTAAGAACAGAAATATCTGCTTCTTTCAGGAAAGAAGATGGAAAAAACAAATGCAGATTTAGACAAAATTAATTTTAGGGCAACAAGGAGAACAGAGAAATAGTACCTGACATACATAAAAGGCACAAGATACAGTTCATTAAGCTGTAATGTAGATTTGCAGGCCTGCAGAAATAGAACAAGATTTAAAAGCATGTTAGCAAGCATACAAAAAGAAAGCAAGAAATCATCATCATGAACATTCTTTCAGCAGAGGACTCCAGATGCTGACAACTTTCCTTAACATCCTCTCTACTACCACCAGAATCAAACCACCAACTCTAGTAGCCAGAGGAGCACAGGAAGGATGAGCAAAACACTGTGAAAAGAGGTAGAAACTAAGAAGTGTGTGTATAATGATTTTAACTGTGTTATCATTACTGATACCTTTTCTGCAAGAACTTATTCTTTCCCTTTCTCTTACAGTTACTAATAATTCTTGGATTAGGCTGCTGAGATTTGACTTATACTAACAACAGATTATTGGCTTTATAAACATGGTGACTTTCCTCCCTGTTCGTAAATAAAGTGGACCACTTTTGTGGTTCCAGGACATTTTGTCATGTATGGTAGGTTAACAGACATGTATAGGAGATGAGAGGCTCTTTTGGCATCCAGCATCAGCAGCAAGTGTCCCAACCTGCAGTGACAGGACACCTCCTTTAGAGCAGTGCCCACCTGGACAGTCACCCCCTCCAGAGGCTGATCAAACCCAGCTCCTGTCTCCCTGGAAGAGATCTGGAGTGCAAAATCTTGTCAGGGCAGCTGGGTCAGGAGCAAACTGGGCCATCAATATCCCTTCAACACAAATCCCTTAGCTATGCAAGAGCTGAAAATGGCATTCATAGCCTCTGAGATAACTGTGCTAGCAGAAAAAGGGATCTCTAGGCAGCTTTCACGGAACTCCTCGTCCAATTTATGGACTTATTATCAACAGTTGTGCCTGCTCATGCTGTAATTCCGGGGCGCCTGAGTAGGGAAAGAGCTAGTGCAGTCCTCTGCAGACAGTTATGCCTCTGGATACCAGTCTTTGGCATAGTTGAAACTCCCCATAATCTGCTGCCTGAGTCACCAAGACTTGCCCAAACAACTCTCGGCCACATAGCCGAGATAGTCAGGTGTCAAACTTCTGGTATGCAGTGACACAGCATGAGTTTAGTCTGCTAACAGCAAAGAAGCATCCTGAGGGACAGGCATTATACTAGTATTTCAAATACCATTAGTGTTTTACCCTGTTTCTGCAGAGCTAGCATGAGGACTACATCTCCCAAGGTACATTCCCACAGTCCCGGGCAATGAGGCACAGCTCCCAGAAGAAAAAGGTACAAAAGGTACACTTACACAACATGAAAGCAAGTTGCAACACAGCAGTAATTTAAACACCCTGGGACTCTTTAACTAACATCATCAAGCATCTCTCCATTGCCATAGCATGCCTCACCTCAAGAGGCAACTGGAATTCTTTTAAAAATTGAGGAAAAAAACAGTACGCACACACAAAGTCCCAACAACAGCAAGATTGACTCCAGCTCTTTATATCAAAGTTAAAACCAAACCAAACCAATACAAAGAATTTATGACACAGTATTGCAAGTAAACGTGATTTTGTCAGGAAAATAACATGCTCTGTCATAAGTTCTCCTTCCTACTAAAAGCCATTGGCATTCAATATCAGCAGGTCAGGTCAAAAAGAGGCAGCACAATATGGTCAGCACTGTCAGGGGCAAGAGATAGATTTTATGAAATCTCTAAGGGTTCTTTGTCTTCTTCTTCCCGTGGTATGTAATGTCATCTTATTTAGGAACAGAGGTTCTCTTCTATTTTTACAGTTCTGCAGACAATACAGAACAAGGATTTCAAAAGTCTTTGAGGGAAGTGGTAATTGCAATGTTCTCTATCATTTAGCACTCTTATGCAACATGAGCCTTTAGCATTCTTTACCAGCCACAGTTGGGAATTTTTGCAGACTCTTATGTACTCTTGTGTAATTGAAGAGATGATCACGATCACCTAGTCCATCTCTCTCCACAGTGTGATCACTCCTTAATTTCTCCATTACATTTAATAGTTTCTGCATTCATCCTAGGACTTCTGTTAAGCTACAGTCTATTTTCAAGAAAGATTCTTGCTCTTGATTTCATATCAAGTGCTAAAGATCCTGTCTGTTTTCTGCATAATTTGTTCTGACAGGACGTACTGCTAAGAAATATACAGATAATTTTTTACCTTGCATCTGTTTACAAAATTTCTCTATGATTATCTATCTTCTATCAGAAACCTCTTCCACATCTAGGGAGACCACAATTTGCCTTCTGTCAGATAAACTGTACTAACCGACTTGGTCTGGTTTCTTTTTACCAGTAGTAATTTCCAGATCTCAAATTATTCTTTCCTGGATGGTCTGTAATTTTTAAGCAATCTAGGCAGCATAAATATTCACAACATTGAAGTATCTACCCCAGTTATGCTATGGTTATAGCACAATATCCATTCTATGTCCAATGTTCTCATGCTTATGCAGGAGATTAACTCTCTGATACGCAGTTTGCTATTGGAAGCTCACAAAAAACCAGCATCCTAAGTAAAACAGAAAGTCCATCCAGTCCTTATCCTCATGATGGCACTTAGGAAAGGGTATGTAGAAGCTCAGAATAGGGTGTGTGCACACGTAGGATATGTGATACAGGGCACATACAGAGAGACCCTCTTTTTGATAATACAGCCTAGACCAGGGAAACTCAGGAGTTAAGTTTCCCTCATCAATACATTACTGGCACCATGTGATGCTAAACAGGTAAAAGGTGTGACATCAACGCTTTTTTATTCACATCATAAGCAACTTGATATACACCTTGCCAACTGTAAATGATTTGAAGGAAAAAAAAGAAAATATTTGATATTGCTATTTTAAGCAGCACAGCAGCATTCTGGACATCTTCCTCACAAACATGCTGTACTTCTGAAATCGCAGCTGGACATAGAGGAAGTGCTTTTTTGATTTTTTTTTTCCCCTTAAATTTGAACTTTATTTTTTTCCCTATAAAATAAAAGCATAAAGACATTTGGGTGCAATTTTGCTGGGAGTAGTAAAAGGACCACAGTTAAATAAAACTCCTCACCACAAGCATTTGCCCCAAACAATAAGTTCAATTATAACACTTCCAGATTTTTCTGAATGCAGACTGCATTCAGTTGATGGCCTCAGTCTGTTCCCATACACAGTTTTGCTTTGACTCTGGACGGAACCAGTGTAACTAAATTTAGGGAGAAGCTAGCAAGTCAAAATTTCAGACCTGCAAAGCTCATTCTGATCTGTGGATTCTTACTAGCAGGATGAATCTATGAATTTACCCACTGACTGCTCTCCTGCAGAATTATCACTATGTATATTAATAAGGTGACTCAGACAAAACAGAAAGCAAGTGATATGAAATGAAAACAAAACAGGGTTTCTGTAATTTCAGCCAAACATAAGTTATCCTTCAGAAGACCACACAGAGGGGATCTTATTAGTCTTCCAGTCTCTGGTTTGAGAACAGAATCTATTCCTAGAGAATGTTTATATGCTATTAAAATAATGACACTGTAGTCAGTCAACTTAAATGTGATGTAAAACCCTCTGTGTTAGATTTAGCAGTCCTTCAGTGCTTAACTTGCAGATTTTACTATGTTAAAAATGCACATTAGTGAAGTAGCTACATCTTTTTCTCCCTGCATGTGTGCTTTTAATGCAAATTCAAGGATACCGAGCTGTAGACAGAAATGTAATACAGTCAGTGGGTTTTTCACTGCCTTTCGAACAGAGATTTGATTTCTTCCACAGTTATTGCTTGACATATGTGCTAACTATAGAATCTATTAATTTCTCCCATTAGAAAGAGGGGAAACCGAGGAAGTGCTGGAATGTTACCTGTAAAAAGTCATTTGACAAGGCCAGCAGCAGGAGCAGAAACTGAACCCCAGCTCCTAAGTCTTGGCCAGTGCTTTCATATTTCCCTTCTTCTTGTACCCCCTTTAGTCTCTAAATCAGGCTATTTATTTTCTATTTAGATGCATTACAAATGCTGCAATGCTAGAATTCCAGCCTTTAGCACTCCTTCAATCCACAGGAAGTATCGTATCACATACAAATAGTTCTCCAGTTTGATCCAACAGATGCCTCTGGGGGCACAGGTAGAAAGACATGTAATGATGTGTTCATCACACACTCACCCTCAGCAGTCTCAGATTTCACAGCAGGGCTTATGAATCCTTCTCAGACTAAATGGAACAGACTGCTGTAACACTCAGTCTTTCATGGCAATGCAGGAAGATGGGGCGTTAATTTGCAGGGTCTTAGTGCTAAGGGAAACAACTCTGACTTCCTTGTGCACTTATAGCTAGTGGTGTGTGGCTGGTTAGCAGAATGATCTTGAACAAGTGGCTGTAGCAGCAAAGCAGCCCCAGAGAAAGAGTCACAAGTAGGGGCAAGATGCTTCAGCTGTACAGTTTCACACACCAGGCATGTTTCACATAAAGAGGGAAGCTTTAGATTAGACATAAGGAAGAAATTCTTTACTGTGAGGGTGGTGAAGCACTGGAACAGATTGCCCAGAGTTGTGGATGCCCATCCCTGGATGTGTTCAAGGCCAGGCTGTATATGGCTTTGAGCAATATCATTTTGTGGAAGGTGTCCCTGCCCAAGGCGGGGGATTGGAACCAGATAAACTTTAAGGTCCCTTTCAACCCAAACCTTCCTATGATTCTCCAACCATGACATTCCTTAGCACAGGTACATCTTGTAAGGTAAACATATGCAGGTAGTCTTCCCAAGAATGCCAAGGCAGTGGAAGGATTAAAAAAAAAAAGGTTTATTTCAGATGCAAGGACCACTATTTTACAATGCGGCACACATTGGGCCTCCAGGGAAAAACGGCAAGGTTCCCGCCCCCTCAGGGCCCCTTTTATTCTGTTTCTCCTCCGCCTTCCCAAGACCTCTGTGCATGTCTGTTTGGGCTATCTCTCTCCTCTCACATATCAGAGAGAGAGACTGAGAACTTCTCCTGTTATGTGGGGAGCGGGGGGAAAGCACTAAAACTGCATTTGAGGAAGAATTACCATTTAGGAGAAAGCCTAAGGGAAAGGGAAAGGGAAAATGACAGTGAAAGCGAAAACCAAGTTTCTCACTTTCCGTTACAAATTCTTTCAAAATTATACCTATCCCTACAATCTAAACAACTACCGCTGGAGAATAAAAACAAATATGTTCCAGACATCACTACCTGAGCCCCTTGGACGTGAAGAAATAAAAATGGGACTGCTGTGTTTGTCACACATGTCAAAGAAATGGGCTTTTGGAGCGAAAGGGGGAAACCATGGGGACTGGATGTGGCAGAAGATGCTGTGCAGGCTGGTAGCTGTAGAGGAGCAGGATGGAAGCTGGAGGGATTGAGAAGCAGTTCTGTGTCTATGAGTTGCCTGTACTGCATAGGGGATGAGGAGATCGAGTCAGATGAAGGGAGAGTTAATGAGCAAAAACCCCTGTAACCCTTGATAAATCTGTGCCTGTGATCTCAAAGTCTCTGACTTTGAAGGTCCCAGAGCCACCAGTCACCCCTTCACTTTGTAGTCAGATTCACCTAGGGATTTGCACATTAACATTTGACACTGCTTCAGGTGGACTTGCTATCCATTTCTCCAGATTAAAGCATTATTTATCCTTTCCCCTGAAGTTACAACACATGCCAGACTAAAGCAGGAAACCAACAAAGATATCTACAGGTCTTCTCCCTTAAATTTTCTTACCAGACTGTGGCTGACATTCCTCATCTCCGGGAAAAAAAACCACAATCAAAGCACAAAACCCAATGAACAAATACCTCCTTGACTGCTTACTCTCTTTTTACAGGTCATAACGGCAAGTTAGTTTTTTACTGACACACTTGGACAGCTCTTAAAATCCCATAAAAGTTTTTGTTCTGCACTCTTGCATCTGGAAGGGTGAAGTGTTTTAGTCAATACCCTTCTAGCTGTTTTTACCTTAATTCTTTTGTGCACATGAGACTGGCCTGGCTGTTACTGTGTTAACATTCCTTGTTGGTTCTCTAGCAGACTCTTCACAGCTTCCTCTGAATTAATTCTATTTGTCCTGATGATCATACATTAGACTGGCAGTCATAAATTTAAAATAAATTAACAGGAAATCCAAATAATTTGTCAGGTTCATAAGGAAAAGAAAGCAGACACTGTGGCCAGTCATTGCAACAGCCACACAGAGACACATGGGAAAAGGCAGAGGCCCCTTTACCACAGCCACCTACTTCTGTTTATCCCCCAAAATACATTCATATAGCAAAGCCTTTGTTATGGGAATTTTGTCTGCAAAACTCAGTCATATGTTCAGAGTAGTTTACTATGTTACTATGTTTATATTAATTTTCCTCTGCAAATAAGTGTTAGTCTGGTGGTTTCAACCATTATGTTTTACCTTCTTGCATCCCTTTTCCAATAACAAATGTCAAGACTACAGCTCTTGGGGCATATATTACAACCACTCATTTAAATACAGAAGCAATTGAATAATCTACTTTATGATGGATGATTAAATCTAATAATCTACTTCTTATGCTTTGAAACATATCAATAGCTAACACTTATTTTCCAGCAGAAAGCTTCAGACCTTTAAGTGTCAGCACAAAGAATAACATTCAGCTTCCTGACTCTGCTTTGCCGGCCAAGTCACTGATTTCTCCGAAAAGCAGCAACTGGATAGGCAAATGCTTGTTTATAATTTCTGTCTCTTGAAAAAATACACACAGCAAATACAAAAATACAAAAGCATTCAAAGACTTGGCAATGAACACAGTCCTCTGCTACAGCTCTGCCTTTAAAAACTAAGTAATTATTTCTGGCTCCCTTTCAGACTCACTCCACATTTCCGTAACCTACACCTTTATTCATGTGTTATTAGCCAAAGAAAACTCCCTCCCAGTCACAGCAGGCACAGCACAAACACCTCATGTTCTCCTGTTCAAAACTCTGGTGTATACAGTACGTTGCTAATATATCAAGGCTGGGCTTGCAGCTCATGGTGAAACATCTCTGCACATGGTAGGCTGCCATAGGAAAAAAAAAAATATCAAAAACCACAGACGCATTTTTTGGCCTCCATCCAGAAACTAAAGAAGTTAACAGAAGGTACAGGAACCATTTTGCAGCCCAAAATTGCTGATAAACTCATTGGCCCAACGTATTTTCATTGACAAAGAAAATCCTGTGAAAGGCGATCTCTTCGTAAGTACTTTAATGCCACAGCTTAACATCTGAGTGGGCTTTCATTATATATCTTAATATTTACCAAACTTTGCTCAAAATACATAGCATCAGGAGGAAAAGGATGAAAATGAAAAAAGAGCATTTTTTGCTTCTTACCGTATTATTGGTGTTGTGAAACCAATATAAAAATGAAGACTTCATCTTTGATCTGTAACGCAAAACCAAGGTTCACATTTACTTTACGTTAACAAGATCCACAGCGTATGAAGTGCTATCTTTGGTCTTCATTGTTTATCTCAAACCTGCTGTTATTTACTGAACACACTGTTACTCCTTTTAATTCTTGCAGAAGCTTACTGTGATTTTGGTTTCCTTTGGGAGCAAAAAAACAAAGATTGAACCGTGGTTTCTTTTCTAACAGAATCTGAACACCGTAAGAAGTAAACAAGGTGTTTTCTATTACAGACAAGCTCTTTCCAAAGCGCTGCTCTTCCTAGAATGTTCTCATTCATTGTTTTATTCCCTATTAATTATTTCTTTCATGCTTAGCTTGGGGTTTTTTTTTACTTTTTCTTTCTGTTCTCCACGTGCTTCTGAGCATTGTTTTCTGCCACGTGTCCCTTACTACCCCGTTCACAAAACTCACCTTCTGACTTGTCTAGTGGCCTGTGTTTGAGCAGTAGCTCCAGCTGTTTCAGCTATAAAAGGTGTGCATATCCTTGGTGCACAACTGCAGTTGTGTCTGCCAGCTGCAGTGAAGTCTTGCAGTTTACAGACAGCTGTTCTACCAAATAAAATGCACTGGAATGCAAAAGTTGTTGTTTCACTTATCACACTCTGGTGGTGTTACATTTACAGTACACACAGCCCTTTGTGATCTCTGGCTCCCACTGTCTCTCCTGGAAAAGTGATTATTAGTTCTGCAACTGAACATGAATAGTTTAGAGAAAAAGCAATAAGAAACTGTACCTGTATAGTCTGGACAAACCATACCTGTCTGGTCCTGGCAGCTTTACACTTTTTAGAGGAGTGGTTTTATCTTTACACATCATTTCAGAAACCTTCCTGTTGTTCGAAAATAGGACATGAAATAGAGCCAAGGTATTTGATTTATTTACAGATCTGTGCAGAAAGAGGTGCTGGGTGGCAAATCCACAAAGTCATCACAGTGACTATCAAAAATTTTCATTAGTCACACATTTTAGCAAACAAAGGCATTAATATTCACTGGCTACTACTTACCTAGTTCTCTTATTAATTAGTGTTCTATCTTCTATTGGTTGAATTTTCCTCACTTCTTATGTTAATTAGTGCTCATGCTCAGTCTGTCTCTTCTTTTGAGTCGGTGGGTTTCTCGAGCTGGTGGGCTGTGAATTGGTGGTCACAATCTCCCCATCAGAATTACCTGTTATCCGTTTGGAGCTGATTTCAGCACAGTTGGCTTAGTTAGTTTCTTTCTTGCCCTGGGAATTTGTGATAACCCACCCTTAAGGAGAAGGAGTTCTGCCAATGTCCTTATTGCCTGTAAATTTGGCATTCTTTGTGCCCACTATCAGTAGCACATCCTTCTTCCCAAGCTTTGTTAACTTCCTGCTAGGTCTGAGATCACTGAAGCACATCAAGCCCTAAACCTTAACAAGGAAATCCTACTGCCAAGTAATTTATTTTTCTAACACGTGGTCATCACCCCCTGTTTCCTGACATACGCATGATATCGAACTCCTTGTCTTTATGTGGTTCTCCTTCCAACAACAGAAAACCACAACAAGTTTCGTGCTGTTCTTCAGGGAAAACAAAGAACTGTAGAAAAGCTTATTGCAAGGAAAAATTCATGAAAACAAAATCACACAAACTACTAATTGGTTGGTTAGTTGCCTGTTTGTTGAATAGCAATATGTTTTATATCCTACAGTATGCTATGTAAGTTTGTTACAGATCAGTCTCATGCACAATTTTGTCTTAACGAAATTAAACAATTCTTGACATCTTTCTTTTTAACAACTAACTTCTTAACTGATACAATGTATGTAGGCATTCATTTATTCATCTTGTTATGTCAGAGTTGTGCCAGATCTTTGAACCGCCTATTCTGTGTGCAGCTCTGCTGAGCATTTTTTTCAGTACACTTAAAAATTAAACCCATGGCCAGTAGAAATCAGAAAGACTCCTTATAAAATCCAGTGGGTTTTTTCTCCTTTTATCAAATATGCTGTAGTTATTTTTAAACAACAGAAGCAGAAGACCAACAAATTATATCTAACAAAGGATTAAGGTAACAAAAAAAAATTGTTGATAAATTTGGAAAGGTGGGTGCATATATAAAAGATATTTAAAAAATTAATTGAAAACTGGTCTCTGTCATTTGAGGTTTCTCCAGACCTATCTCTCAGCAACACGTGTCCATAGACAAGCCCAACAGTATCTGGGCTCAGGAATACCCCTTTTCCTTGCGGATTCTGAACTGAGGCGTATTCCATCTCAACTTCATCTCAGGGTAAAATCATAACATTGTGCACAAATGAGTATCTGAAAATCCTCATTTTCCTCTTCTTGTTGCTAATCAACTGATCAACACCTATTGCGATGGCTGTCTAATTCTCTTTGGATATTTGTGAAAAAGAAACAAAAGCTTGACTAGTACCAGTGTACACACTGGCATTTTAATATATTAAGGTTTTTATTTGACTCCACTTTCTTTGTTATTCTTTTCATTTGGCCTCCTCCCATTTCAGATAATTGAGCTTGCTTTAGCAAACACATATTCATATAACAAAATTTTTTGTGACCAGCAGAATTAATGAAGCCCAGTTTCCTATGGATTTATGTTGCTAATTCCCAAGTCTCATTCTTACATCCTGTCCCCCACAACACCTTCACTACGCAAAACCAGCACTTCAAATGGCTGATGTGAGTTACGCACCTGCTGCTTGGCTCAGCACTCCACAGTCAGTCAGATACCGTGTTCTTGTTGTTGTTGCCAAAGAGAATATATTGCATACCTTTCTCTGACTGAATAATGTTTATTAGATTACTTTAAAATTAAAATAAAGGGGCCTCCAATGAAGTAAGAATATCAGTAAAATCACAACAAATATTATGAGCGTACACAAATTTGTTCAAATTCACCCAATCGCAAGGATTGAAAAATACCTTATGGTTCTTACTTTTTTTGCATAAAATACCTTATTCTGTAAAGTGTGTATTGTCAAAAGTATCTGTGCCCGTTCTCAGACCTCCTCATTATTTATAATTCCATTCTACTTTTGAATAGTCCCTACACAGATTTACAAGGAACAAGATTTAATTTGGATAGAATGGTTTATCCTGACTATACATGATGGTTCTGCTATGAATTTTTAATCACTGCATACCATGCAGAATTACAGTATCTCCCATTGTGATACTTTGCTAATGCTATGAAAATGTGTTTTTAGAAATTCATAACTTTCATCAAAACAGGCAATTTCCATTCTTTAGTTTGTCCCCAGCAGTCTTACAATGGTGCGGTCCACATAAGATTTATTTGCATAGTGGAATAATTAGAGATCTTTAAGGCACTGTATGAAGTATCTCTAAAACACAGCTCATATTTGGCAATTATTTTGCATGGGACTTTCCACATCAGACAGAGACACTGGATTAGTGAAAGAGAACAAAGGACCCAACATTTTTATTTCTGAGGCAGATCGTGATGCCCGCCTGTTTGAGGAAGTGGGATTCTTTATCAGAAGACATTTTTGCACCCAGATTAGTGGCACCTTTTTCCAGAAAATTCCTTCCATGTTCAGGGAAGGACATGGTTCGATGCCCCTTCCCTATCTCTTGTGGTGGGTTGACGTTGGCTGGATGCCAGATGCCCACCAAAGTAACCTTATAACTCCCCTCCTCAGATCAACGGGGAGAGGGGAGAGAAAAATACAAAGAAAGGCTCGTGGTCAAGGTAAGGGCAGGGAAAGATCACTCACCAGTTACCATCACAGGAAAAACAGACTTAACTTGGGGAAAATTAATTTATTGCCAGTCAAATCTGAGTAGGATAAAGAGAAATAAAGCCAAATCTTAAAAATATCTTCCTCTCCTCACCC
This sequence comes from Lophotriccus pileatus, assembly GCA_035583135.1. Classification (NCBI taxonomy): domain Eukaryota; kingdom Metazoa; phylum Chordata; class Aves; order Passeriformes; family Tyrannidae; genus Lophotriccus; species Lophotriccus pileatus. Next base: position 50,194,605 of record JAWWES010000115.1, on the reverse strand, counting down.
CTCCCTCCTTTCTAGACATAACTCTAGTCTTGATTTTCTCTACCTCCTCACTCCAGCATCACAGCGGGGTGGGGAAAGGGGGTTGTAATCAGTTCATCACCCATAGTGTTTCCCCTCCTTAAGGGGAGGACTCCTCACACTCTTTCCCTGGTCCAGCGTAGGGTCCCTCCCATGGCGGACAGTCTTCCATGAACCTTGTCCAGCATGGGTCCTTCCCATGGGCTGAAGTTCTTCATGAACGGCTCCAGCCTGAGTCCCTTCCATAGGGTGCAATCCCTCAGGAACAGACTGCTCCAGCGCAGGCTTCTCATGGGGTCCCAGCCACCTTCGGGCATCTCTGCATGGGCTGCAAGTGCACATCTGCTCCAGCATGGACCTCCATGGGCTGCAAGGGGGCAGCCTGCGTCACCCAGGTCTTCATCACACGCTGCAGGGGAATCTCTGCTCTGAAGCATAGAGCACCTCCTGCACCTCCTACTTCACTGACCTTGGTGTCTGCAGTGTTATTTCTCTCACATGTTCTCACTCCTCTCTTTTCTAGCTGAAATTGCTCCTGCACAATAACTTTGCCACTTCTTAAATCTGTTATCCCAGAGGTGTTACCACCATCACTGATGGACTTGGCCTTGGCCAGTGGCAGGCCCATCTTCAAGCCAACTGGCATTGACTCTGTTGGACACAGAGGAAGCTTTCAGCAGCTTCTCACAGAAGACATCCCTGTAGCACCCTTGCTACCAAAATATTGCCACACGAACCCAGCTCACCTCTCAACCAAAAGGACAGATTAGTCTCATTCCTGCAACAATGTTATTTTTGCCAAGCAAGGTGGTTAGCTTTTTACTCAGGCCTGTATTTGGGGATATGACTAGCAACCATACCAACACACAGGAAGGTTTGTGCTTAAACTTCACATATAAAGCACAGCAGACTACAATATAAGGAGAAAAAATAAACCAAAACAAAACAAATCAACACCCATCTCCCAAATGCAGTAACTGTCTCTAAGTTACTGTCTGTAAGCTTTCTCTTTTCTTAAGGGTCTCAGAATATTCAAATATAGTAAAGAAAGCGAGAAACTCCTGTTTTTTCTTCTTTTACCTTATTCACAGCTCCAACTAAATTTAGATCCCCTTCTTTTATTGATGAATGGTAATTACTTTTTTCAATCCCAAACCACCAGGGTACCTGTCCCAATCTGAGAGCAATCTGATTGCCATGCAAAAGCTGGTCTGCATTACTGCCCATTATGCTAGTTTTGTCTCAGGGTGCGTATCAGAACAGCCATGCATTAGACAAACACAAATAGAAGAGCATGAGAGATCATCTGCCAATGCAGCAGCTACAGCTGAGCAGCCGTCATGCTCAAAACGCTGCAGCTTTTCAGACTTGCTCATCGGCACAGAACTCCATCTTTCTGATCAATCCATGCTGCCTTTCTCTCTTTGTTTTCTTTCCCCTTATGATTCTAGCAGGTATCTTCCTCAGCCTCATTTAAACCTGTTGTTTTTGATTGGATGGTTGACTTATAACTAAAGTTCATTATTGCTGGAGAGGTGGCCACTCCAGTAGGCTGCCATCAGACTAGTAACAGCAATTGGTGATACCACAAGTTTCACAGTGTTTTATCTTCTTCCTTTAGGATGCAGTGCAAGGTTAATTACAGGATATGCAGCATGGGCATTTAAAAGAGCTCTAATTTCTTTTCCAGGAAAAGGTGGTGTCTGCTTGCTTTTACCTTTTGAAGGTGAACACAAAGTAGTTCTTGTAATCACCAGGGAAAGTTCTGGTTAGAGATAACTTCTTTGTGTCTGTGATTTCTGGTTTTGATGATATTTAAGGAAAAGGCGATGCAAAGACTGTCATAGTGAATCAAAGGAGCAGGCATTTCAGACTAAGTGAAGTGAAAATCCTGTACCTACTTCTGCAAGGATAGCAAAAGCACTGCTGCAGGTGCATGTGAGGGCACAGTAACTGTGACACAACTAAATGATACCTTAAAAAATAAGCAAGCAAACAAGCAAGCGAAAGGCTGTGGAAACTTGTTCCACAACGTGTGAAGTTGTTTATCTTGTCAGGACCTTTCCTGACAGAAAGGCACATGACCACCACTTGGGCTGAGCATGGGAAGAAGTGCAAATGAGGAAGTTACAAGATGCTTTACATAATGGCCATTTCTTTTTTTCTTTTCCAGTGTGTAACAACTCAAGACAAGGAAAAATTTTGTTGGGGATGGACTCCACTGATTGCACAGGGGCTCCGGTGGCACATGTTCCAGGTGTGCCGGGAACAGCTGTCATAACTGGAATTACATTTACTTCTTCCACACAAACCCAGTTTAATTTTTATTCATTGCTTTCACCTTTCATGTTTTGTCAAGTCTGTGCAGTAGTGTCGTAAAAACCCCACAACCTTATTAAGCTAATGTGACAACTACCTCAGGCACACTGTTAGCCTTTAAAATGACTGTTAGAACACGTAACCTCTATCCAGGGCTAGTGATTCCTTGTTGCTACTTAGCTTTGTGTAAAATATAATTTCAATCATAGAGTCACAGAATCACGTAGGGTGGGAAAGACCCTTAAGATCAAATGAAACACTACAAAGTCCACCACTAAACCATGTCCCTAAGTGCCACATCTGCACTTCTTTTATATATCTCCAGGGATTGTAGTTCAACCACTTCCCTGGGAAGCCCATTCTAACGTATGGTAACCCCTTCAATGTAGAAATTTTTCCTAATATCCTCCTCTGATTTGACTGCCTCTTATCTTGTCGTTATGTGCCAGAAAATACTTCTGTGTTAGAAAATATCAGGCAAGCCTGCCACCATTCAGGAAGTTATTCACATGCCAGTGAGTGGTCAATACTTCAATCAAGACAGTTAAGTGCTTGTTGTACTCATACTAAGTTTGTTATTGCACTTGTACTAAGCACAAAAGTCAGTCTGAGTGTAGTGTGACTACATAATGTCAGCGTAGTTTCACAATCCATTTTCTTCAGCCTTAGCACAGCTGGTTTAGCTCTATCCCATGCTTATCCTATACCCCACAGCACCACCTCATCACCTTTGGGAACACCATAATTTCTGAGGCTGTAACAGTGAGGTGTTTTCTTCAGCATCTAGTGGTGGCTTATGATCTCCCCTCCCACTGCTGCTCATTCCTCCCCACACAGCAAATTGCAAAGTCTCCTCAGTTTTGCAAATATGGATGGTAGGTGAGAAAAATTCTGGGACAGGAAATAGAGGCAAGGGAATAGCTGAACCTTTTCAGTTCAACTTTTTCAGTGAAGAGAGGTATGAGAAAGGGTAAGCGTAATGGCTCTGTTTCCTCCTTTCTGTCTCCTTGGAAAGCCTGAGATGTGTGGGCATCAAGGATCCCTCAAGGTGCCTCCATTTTAGGTCTAGAAAAAGTGTCATTTGCAGAATATCTGACAAGGGCTTAAAAAGTTGCTACATCCTCCTCACAGCTGGGGTGATGTGTAGCAGAAGAGGTTTCTTCTGTGTCCATCTACTCATCTGTCCCAGGGTGGCCTTGCGTCTGAAACGTTAAGATGCAGAATAACCTGGCATTGGGACACTGGATTGGAGACACAGAGGAGGGTGGAAAAAGTTGCAGTCTCTATCCTGCTTTTGCAGCATTTTAATTTTTTGAAGTGCATACACATTTGCAAGAATAAAGCCTCTCAGCATAAATTAGTATTCCTCTACATGTATTAATTCAGAGTACTGTTTCTGAAACGCTCCACAGGGTAAACGTTTTGTGTTTTTTTTTAAAAATGGAGAGAGAGCACAAATCCCAGCATGAGGAGGAGGAGGAGGACGACGACGCTTTTCCAACGGCTGTGGCTGACAGAGATGACACAGCACCGGCACTTAAAACACAGCATTAACAAAGTCAGGGCGGACATCGTAGAGGGCATCCGCGTTTTTCACTTCGGTCGGAGACCAGCGCCAAACCCCATCCCTCGCCGCCTCCGCATCCCCCACCTCCTCCTCTTCCCGCGGCGCCGCTCAGCCGCGTCCCGGCAGCGACCTCCGCGCCGCCCCCTCACTGCCGGCATCCCGCCCCTTCCCGGCCGGGCGCAGGCGCCGCAGCGGGGCGGGGCGGGGGTGAGCGGGGCGCGGTGGGGCTGGAGGAGCCGGGGTGGCCTCCGGTCGGTCCCCCCCAGCCGCCCTCGGGCGCCATGCGGGTGCCGCCGCCGCCGCTGCTCCTGGCGCTCGCAGCGCTGCTGGCGTCCCGCCCGAGCGCGGCTTCCCGCGGGGAGCAGCGGCCCGCAGGTAACGGGCGGGTGGGGGTGGGACGGGACGGACGGGACGGGAGGGGCAGGCCGACCGACCGACCTACGTGTGGTCTCCTGAGGGACGGCGGGACCGGCCCGGAGCGCTCCGTGACCGAGCGCTGCCGGTGGGGCCGCCGGCCCGTGTCGTGCCGCGCCGCCGCCCTCTGCGGGCGCGGGGGAGTGCGAGCAGCCGGGCGGCGCCGGGGAGGAGCGGCGCCCCCCGTTCCCCGGGGCGGTGCCGCGCTGTCCCGCCCGGGAGCCCCGGCTGTGGGAGCGCGGCACCGTCGGCCGTGCGGTGCTGGCATCAGCCTCTTGTTTCGGGAGTTTGGGCGTCTTGTCCCGCAAAGCCCAGAGCAGGAGTTGCGTCGGACAGGCGTGCTCCGCCGTGCTTTATAGCTTCACATGCCCAAAGAGGCCGAGAAGCTGGGAATTTCAGTGCGAAAACGGGGAGCGTAGGACTGGCGAGTTCAAATAAGGCATCGGGCTCGTGGCCTGGACCACGCGTGTGGGAAACCTTTCGGCCAAGTGCTGCTGGCAGGGAGGAGGGGTGGCTGGCTAGCTGTTTGTGCAGAGATGCGGCAAGTAAATCGTGAGAGAAATAGTCAGGTTTCGAGTTTACGTTCAACGTGGAACAGCTTATTAAAACCAGGGATTGCTGTCCAAAGTCAAACGAGAACATGGATTTAATTTTTAGCAGCATGGAGAGTTGTATACAGGTGTTGCACATCATGCCCTTCATGAAAGGACTCGAAGTAGGAAGCATGCCCACACGTTAGATGAATGCAGCAGCATTCTCCTGAGCTTCATAAACAAAGCAGGATCCAGGATCCTGCAAATGGGGATTTCCTGGAGTTTAGAGCCATGCCAACATGAAGTGACTGAACTTGGTTGCCTGTGGGGATGGGCCACACCATATGGAAGTCTACTTAAGTTTATTTTATGTGGACTAGGAGCAGTAAAAATGGTAATCTGCCTGCTTTCTTGTCCCTTGATAGTTTACATCTTGACTATCCAGTTTATATGAGTTGGTGGCTGATTGTTAACCTGTAAATCTTACAAAAAGGGGAAACCCCCCTTTTTTCCACATTTGAGTAGTAAGGTGCCTTGGTATGTTAAATACTGTCTTCCATGATCTAACTTAACTTCTTTTAAGGGTGTGCTTTTATTGCTAGTAAAATACGCCACTTCTGCATTGTATTAAGCATCTTTAAGCTAAAAACCACAATACCGGTAAATCACTTGTAAAAATACGTGCTATAATCCAGCACAACACATGAACAACTATCTCTGTGTAAGAGTACAGACAGTGCTGTGGTGTAGATGATGTAGCAAGCTTCCTAGAAGCAAAAAGCTCATCTTTCTGCCCATGAGTGTAGCAAACACTCAGCTCAGAGGAGCAGAATACGCTTCTGAGTTAAGTTTTGAAAACAAGCAGCATTTTCCTGGTGACTTGCATATGACGGATTGAATCGCGGACTCCTGACTTGATGGACGGAAATCACTTTATTACCCATGATCCAGGGGTTTTATCTCATGAACTTTCAGCTGGGAGTAGTTAAGCACTTTAAGGTAGAACATAGCTGCAAGTCGCACATCCATCACTCTCTCAGGCTGGCCCATTATGCACACCACAGACACAGACCTTGGAGTTTCAAGTTACCTGTTTTCACACCCCCTCATGGTGAATCGCAAACCGGAGAGTTCAGCTCTCCCTGGGCAGTAAATTATGGCTTAGAGAAAACAACACGAGGTCATCTGAACATTCTTCAGGCCATTCTCACACTTGGCTGCTACACTTGCACTTGGGTTGGTCTCAGCCATGAGACCATGCCCCTCAGAGACTTCATAATTTAAGTAAAAACTTACATTTTCAGGGAATAAAAACATCATGAAGTGAATTCTAATTGATACTGCTGTGTACTAGTTGTATGAAAGTGCTGGTTATATAAGTGTAATGACTAATACAGTGTTCTTACTTCGTAATTATATTGATGCAAGCAGATTTGCTGACTTACAGTGAAAGAGTTGATGTACAAGGGAAGGTCTGAAGGATGTTTATGATGCTTTCACACACAGAATCACAGAATGGGTCAGGTTGGAAGAGACCACAGTGGATTGTCTGGTCCCACCTCCCTGCTCAAGCAGGGTCATCCTAGAGCACGTGGCACAGGATTGTGTCCAGATGGTTCTTGAATATCTCCAATGAGGGAGACTCCGCAGCCTTTCTGGGCAGTCTGTTCCAGTGCTTGTTCACTAGCACAGTAAAGAAGTTCTTCCTCATATTCATGTGGAACTTCCTGTGCATCATTTTCTGCCCATTGCCTTTTGTCCTATTGCTGAGCACCACTGAGAAGAGCCTGTCTCCACCCTTTTGACACCTTCCCTTCAGGTACTTGTGAACATTGATGAGGTTCCCTCTCAGTCGTCTCTTCTTATGGCTGAAAAGATGCAGTCCCCTCAGCCTTTACTCGTATGAGAGATGCCCCAGTCCCTTGAACAGCTCTGTAACCCTCTGCTGGACCCACTCCAGGAACGACATGTCTCCCTTGTACTGGGGAGCCCAGAATTTCATTGGCAACAGTTGTATGATTTTTTTTTCCTTAAGTCTTAGTAGGGCTTTGAGTATGCCACTAGTGTAATACTTAACTCAGTGCTGAGTGTGTGAAATGGGGAAATGCCCAGTCATCCTCACATTCTGTTGTAGGACACCATTTTCCTTAGACAAGCCAGACAGCCTAGCAGGTGTTGCAACACCTCCTGTGTTTCCTACAGCTGAGCGTCTTGTATGTGTGCATTGATAGGGCTGTGACTCCTCAGTGGAGCTAGGCACTTGTTGATGGGAACTCTCAGTCTGTATTTTAGTATCCTGCAAGAGGAGGTCTCTGGTCAAGGTTACAGTATTAGAAGCAGATTTGGATGCTGTGGTAGCAGTTCGGGTGCTTTTTGCACGTTGAAAGACAGATTTCCAAGGACGTGTGTAGTTCACTGGTGCAGCTGACTTCCTGTTATATGTATAATAATCATGGTGGTCTTGATTTGTTCTTTTATGGTTCAGGTTACTGGCAGTCATAGCCACTGTCTGTCCAGCTGAAAACAAAAGCAAAGTAGGTGGTAGAAAGTTATGTGTTTAGATATCATCTATTATAATGACTTCTCAGCTGTAATAAAAGTGATGAGTAGTTGTAAAATAGATAAAACAATATTTAGCTTCTGCTATTCCATCATTTTTTTTAGTGTCCATTCTGTGCAACTTGCTGTGGTTTTAAGATGGTGATCTGAGTCTGCCTCTCCTCTCCGTGCAACGTTTCTATCATAAACAATGCTTTTAAAAGCTCCATAGAAGAGTGTCAAACCTTTGAGCCGTGAGAAAATAATATCCTGTCATAAATAGAAGCTGTAAAAATGCTCTAAATACTATGTATAGTGTTTATTTCTGATTCTTATGAAATGATTTATGTTCATTTCACTAAATATTCAAAAAAAAATAATAACTTTAAATTTTACCCCTGGTCATTGTACTCCCTTCACTTGTAAATTAATTCCTTTTTGAATTTAAGATCTTTTGAGAATTTCTGGTAGAACCTTCTGCATAGAGTTGCTGTTACGTGCATTAATTTAAGGTCATTTGTTAAGTAAGTACTGTCAGGGTGCAGGAGGGGCGTTACAAGAGTAATGTATGTCCTGTGTTTCTTTTGGAGGGATAAATAAAAGCGAGTGAAGGCAAGCACATGCAAGCATGTCCATATACACAGTGTGGCTTCTGCCACTTAGGAGAAGGCTGGGGAAGTAGCAGGCACAAAATTTCTTCAGCACTTTACTGCTTGGTGTGTGCCCGTCTGCCAAGCTCCCCACCAAAGCCAGCTGACAGGCAGTCTCTCTTCCAGCAGTCTGACAAGAGCAGGAATGGGCTGTTTAGTGCCTGGCTTGCCAGAAGTGCACATAGAAGGGGTGGGGTGCATGCTAACCCAGGTGTGCTTCCTCAGAGGAGAAGATGGCAGAGGGCAGAGCCCCTGCTCTGACAGCCATTTTCCACTTTTTGCCATGGCAGGTGCTTTGTGCTCCTGTAGCCTGTGCTGAGGTCTGACCTCTTCCTGCTCAGATTCTGGCCTATGGTTCTGGGCAGTGCTTCTAGCTCTTTTCTAGCCCCCAGATGGCTGTGCTCTGCTTTAGTATAGACCAATTTTGTTTGATTCAGAACAGATTGAAGTGAGGATCTAAGTGATTAGAGGACCATTTCTCATGGTATTAAGCCCAGCCAGCCACCAAGCCCCAAACAGCTGCTTGCTTGCTCACCCACCAGAGGGAATGTAGAGAGAATCAGAAGGGTGAAAGTGAGAAAACTCATAGATTGAGGTGCAGTCAGTTTAGTAGAGAAAGCAGAAGCTGTTCAGAACGAGGAATTAATTCACTGCTTCCCATGGGCAGGCAGGTTTCCAGCCATCTCTAGGGGAGGAGGGCCCAGACACATGTAACGTTTACTTGGGAAGACAAACACTATCACTCCAAATGTGTCCCTCGCCCTTACTCCTTCTTCCCCCCACTTTATATACTGAGCATGACATCATATGGTATGGAATATCCCTTTGGTCAGTTGGGATCAGCTGTCCCAGCTGTGTCTCCTCCAGCCTCCCATGCACCCCGAACTGTCTTGGCAGTGTGGCAGTATGAGAAGCAGAAAAGGCCTTGGGTCTGTGTCAACACTGCTCAGCAATAACAAAAACATCTCTAACACATTACTGTGTTCAGCACAAATTCAAAACACAGCCCCATGCTACCACTGGGAAGAAATTTCACTCTCCCCCAACTAAAACCAGCATATTCCACCCTGTATCCATAATACCCTTTACCTCGTGCTCAGGCTCCACACTATTCAGTACAGCTTCATTAACCACAACCCCCCTCCCATTCTTTGATATAATGCCCAGATATTGTTCCCTTAGCTGATGAACCACCCTTGCACAATGTCCATAAAACATCTGTTGAGCTCATTTAGTCCATGACTTTTGGGCTCTGTTTTGATGGTCACTTGGGTCAGGAGAGGTGATGTGTTGCTTGGAATTAGTGAGCACCAAAGCCAGCTCAGGACACTGCTGCATTGCAACTGTTTCTTGTAAGGCTTCTCCATTGTTTTTGGTGGTTCTTGTTATAGGAATTCCCGTAACACAAATCGTAGCTTACAACAGTTTAAAGACACATTCATTCTAGCCTTCACCCCTGATCCTTTTGTGCGAGGTTAATTGGGTTTAACAGTGAACTCCTCCCCTTGTCCAGAGCCTGGCTGCAAAAAGGGGTTCCTGCTAGAGCCCACCATTAGTGTAATCCATATCATAGTCCTCCATGGGATTCATGGGACAGCCTGCTTCACCACGGTGTTCACCATGGTCTGCAAGGGAATCTTTGCTTCCCCTGCTCCAGCATGGTCTCCCACTGACAGTCCGTCTGAACTACTCTAGTGTGGGTCCTTCCCACGGGCTGAAGTTCTTCACAAACTGCTCCAGCATGTGTCTCCTGTGGGGTCACAGGCCCTGCCAGCAAACCGGCTCCAGCATGGGGTCACATCCTCCTTCAGCCTTCACCTGCTCTGGCATGGGGCCCTCTGTGGGCTGCAGGTGGATCTCTGCTCCGGTGTGGACTCATTCACGTGCACAAGTACCTTCAACTCAAGTTCACATCAGAGTTCCAGCCTGTCCAGTACAGGAGCACAGAAAGCAGCAGCAATACCCTGGCCACCTGCCAGCCCTGGTGCATTGTTCTGGCTGTTATCAGAACGTTCCCAGGAAAGGAATACAGGAAAACTGATAAGCAGTGAAAGCAACGAGTACTAGACTCTGATACACTGTCAGTACTCTGATACTTGCCCCATGGCAAGCACTGGGTTCTGCTCATTACTAACTAAACAGCACTAACAGCTATAAATTCAACCCAGTACATCCCAATCCAGTATGTCACTATCTCAAACCCTTCAAGTCCAATACTGTGCACCAAAAAAACCAAAGGAAGTGCAGCCTTCAGAGACACACTAAATTCTTTTTATGTGCTATTTTTCATCCTTAGCATTGACTTACTGCCTTTTGAATTCACTTTTCTGAGTATTGGTTGCCTTTTTGTCACCTTTTTTTCCTTTTTTTTTTTCCTTCACTGTGTATGTGGAGTCCTGCAGAAGCAATCAGATTTCTCTGATCTTTTTTCCCTTGTCTTCATTTTCAGTGGGCATGAAAGCTGAGGAGAAGAACTTTTTTACAATTGTGAAGTCATCAAAACTACTACCCTTTCTGGGTAGAGTTTGAGTGGATGTGTGAGCTCAGGTAGAGCCCAGGGCTGGTGTAAGGGAGGCACGCTCTTTTCCCAGTCAGAGGCCCAGAAGGGACTGATCTGTTAGCGTTGCAGCTGGCTGCCTTTAAATGACGAGTTACCCACTTGGCATGAATCCACAGCAAAGTTCAAGCTGTTGTCCCTCTTGGCCTATTGAAGTGGCTTAAAACTATTTTCGTATGATGTATCACTTGGGGATTATAAGGATTAGTTTGTTTTTAATGGAAATCCAAAGAAGGAGCAAGATGTTTTTACTTGGATTTTTTTCACAGTCTTTTTAAGCTTTGAATTTGTGCTTTCTATCTGTATTTCAGTGTCTAAATGATGTCTAAAAGGCACATACAACTTAAATGAACTCTGTGGCTCTTAGCTATCTGTTGTCTCAGATAGCTGTACAATAAAGTCTGCATTTGGATTTATCAGGCCCTATTCTGTTACGTGCATTATTGCACTTGGAGTTAAATTCCTCTTCTGTGAACAGTGATGATGAAAGCCCCTGAGTACACAGTAATGCCTTGTGTACTCTGCCAGAATGAGGGAAGGAACTTCGGAGTTGCACAAGATATAAACATCAGCTGAAAGGCTGTCTCATTTTTACGTCTCTGAATTGTCCAGTTCATTGAATTAATTTTTGCTGTTGGGCAATGAATTGCTGAAGCTCAATGAACAGCTAGAACATCTACATATGTAAAAAACATTAAGTCCTTCTGCATATGCTTTAAAGATAGATTTTATTGGATATATGGCTGCTTCAAACTTGTATTTCAAAAGTACTTTCCATAGGTAGTATTATTCAGAAGTGAAAAAGATAGTCAAATTTCAAAATAGTATAGAAATCTTCCTTTATGTCTATATGGTCTGCATATGTCTGACCCCACTGAGATTGTGAGAGATGTGCAGTGTGGACTTGGGGAAGTGAATGTGTTAAACAAGGCAGGTTAGGCTTGTTCTTCACGAGTTACCCTTGTAGATAAAAGCAGGCATTTTCTCACTTGACAATGGATGCTTCTGAAGCAGAACTGCATTATATATTGTGCGCAAGGAGTAGATTAGTTCTAACAGTTGTCTTAGTCTTAGAAGATACCACTAGCTACATTTGTTTCTGTTACTTTGACCAAAACCCAACCCAACATCCCCCTTATTTCTTAGCAGCCTGAAATCAAGCAGCAGCAGATACTTGCAGTAAAAAAAGTCTTCCGGTGGAGTTTGGCATTTAATTTCCTCCCACATGTATTTCCTTCATGTCCACTGTGCAGGTTTGCTAAAGATTTAAATGTGTACTTAAATACGTTAGTTAAGATAATTGCACATTGAGAAGATATTTGATTGTTTGTATACGGACATCGCACAGTAGTCACACCTGCAGGGGTCTTTGCCACCAATATGACAGTAATAGTCTGGGTTGTTTATATATGGACAAATAAATACATTCTCTCGAAGTTATAAACTGATGCAGGTGTTAGCTTTCTAAGATAAACTCTGCAGTTGCATTCTCATCTGTTTTCTGTTAAATGCTCAACTTCTAGGTCACCCTGTGACCATGCTTGCCTTTGCTTTTACCCCACTCTTACTCCTACCTTTGCTTTCCAGCAGTCCAGTTCTTTGTCCTCAAACTCCAAGCAATTAAACCCAAGTTTAATTTCTTTTAGTATGCTTAAAAAAATTGTAACTCTCACTGGCCTTCTTTTATGTTTTATTCCTTTATTCTCTGGATGTACAGTTGCTGTCTGAAGTTATGTTGTTTTACAATGCTCATACACATCTCAATTCCTGTGAAAAAGTTGTTCTTGCTGCCCTGTCTGTTGGCTTCTTGTCAGCCAGCATTGCTGTCTTACAAGGCAAGGTGAAGTTTGAATGGAAATGGCTTCATTTGAACTGGAGGCAAACTAGAACTTGTTGAGTGTTCTGTGTAATGCGTCACAACATGAATTGCTGATCAGTTTTCTTCTTTTTCCACACTTACTTTCTCAGTGTTTGAGTTTGCACCTTGAGTGTTGCTGCATTTACGTTTATTATAAATTAAAAGGAGTTTTATGTTTAAAAGTGACCTTTGTGGCCTAGCTGGTGTCATCATCTTCCAGTTTTGCCTGCTGAACAGCATAGAACATGGTGTCATGGTTAAAAAAAAAAGAATGCTTCATCATCGGTTAAGTAAAACAGTGTTCACATAAAGTATTATGGCATTATATTTGGCAATAGGCAGAAGTACCATCTAGAAAGATTAGATATTAGAACTTCGAAAATCCACAATGTCCTCTGTGGTCTAGACTTTTGACGCTGGAATAAAATGAGGCTGGGGTGTCCCAAGGCTTGGTCTCTGGAGTGGCTGGAGGAGAAACCATTAGAAGTCAGCCAGTCTGAGTAAAGAGGCTGTGAGTTGGACAATAAAGAGCATTTGTTTAGATCCCTCTGCAAGACCTTACATGTTTTGCAAAAGTCAGCGGCATCTCCCATTGCAGCATCACTGGCAGATTTGCCAAAGGTGCATTCAACTCCTAGAATTGAGAATTCAGCTCCTAGAATTGAGCCCCAAGGAACGCTGCTGGTCACGAGCCAGGTGCAGCTCCATTCACTGCAGCCCTTGGAGCTCTGCCCTTCAGCCGGTTCTTCACTCAGTGTGCTGTGAACCTGCACATCCCACAACTTGTTCAGGATGTGGTGAGGGACACTATCAAAAGCCTTACTAAAATCCAAAAAGAAGTACATCTACTGCCTTCCCTTTATCCACTAGGCACGTGATTTTATTGTAGAAAGATAATAAATCAGTTAAATAGGACTTTCACTTTGTGAACCCCTATTGACTATTCTTGATGATTATCTGTAGTTTCCTGGATCTTTCCTCATGCCCTTCTTGTACATTGGAATAGTGGCTAGTGTCTAGTCAGCAGGGACCTTCCCAAAACTTTGGCAGATGATAAAGGGGTGTTGAGAGAATTTTGGACAGTACAGGCCTTTTAATGCACAATCCAGTTTCCACACAGGGCACAGACCACGAAAACCTTGAACAGCCCATGGGAAAAGGGCTGTGTGTATAAACAAGAGAAGAAAAAACAGCACCTGGTGTTTTTCTGCTAAGAATGTTTTGTCTATCTTGTTGTGTGTGATCTTTGAATTTAAGTACCAATAGAAAGGAAGCAGCAGGTGCCCCTTTGACCAATAGTATAGCAGAAATGATGTGTGCACCCGGGAAAAGTTGTATATAAACCGTGTATTTTCATGAATAAAAGAGAGCACTTGATACATTACTTCTGTGAAGATAGTCAGTGACTCCAAACTCCTACTGCAAGAGAGGGGTCCTATTGTAACATCTACTACCTCCTTCAGTGCTCTGGGGTCAACCCCTTTTGTTAAGCAGTTTTATTTATGTAACAGTACACAAAAGTTGCATTTAGTAAGGCTAACTGTGCCTTAAAATTGCATATTTGAAGTAACATTTGTGTGTTTGACACCTCTTCTGTCAACTTGTCACCTTTTTTTTATGTGGTTATGAATTCGATGTGTTTCTTTTTTTCCAATAGCTGAAATACCACTTTTGTATGTACTGAAGCATAAACCACAGAACCATTTGCAGAGTATCTGTGTTACATGTATCAAACCTTGGTGGTTGATAGCATATCTCAACCTCTGTGTATTACTTTCAGTAATGTGTTATATTTGTGGTCTTGCTCTCAAGATGTGAAAATTGTTTACTTTCCCTCAAAATATCACAGAGTGAAGTTGCAGCACTTGCTTTGTGAACAAGCAGCAGCTTAGAGCAGAGCAAATATGAATTACCTGTCAACATTTCATAAAAGCTATATTGAGAATATTAAAGATGCCAAACTAGGTGTTGAGAAGCTGAGAAGGAAACAGTTAAGATCAGTTGAGTGACCTTCATTTCTGTTCTCTTCCTGTCATGTGGCAGCCTTCAGTAGTTACAGGATCCTGTAATCTTTCTTCCCTTGCAGCTGCTCCCTTGATATCCCTGTGTTCTAAGCTGTTGGTGCTTAGAAGAGATACTTGCAGCACAAGGAAAACTGTCAGTGCTGCTTTTTATTTTTGTACTGTTTTACTACATTACCTCAGATGCTGTTTACTAAGTGTACTTCGAATGCTTTCTTGTATATGGAACTACATTATGGCTTTCAGGGTTCAAATTCCTTACAAACGTTTGTAATTTATTTTTGTCATCACACGTTACTGAAAATACTGCTGGAGTGGTAGAAGTCATTGTTAGAAATTCATGTTGAATCCGGGCTTTCCCCAGCAGGCCTGTTGTCTTTTGGCCTTGATACTCCAGCTTTGCTATCTCCCACCTCACCCTCCACGCGCTCCAGTTGAATTTCTGAACAGCAAGAGAAACCTACAGGAGCTGGACTAATCTCCTCTAACTTGAGTAAATTCATACTGTCTGTCTTGCTGACATATCTGTAAAATACCAACATAGGGGTGTAATCATCACTGCTTATGAACCTGATATGGGCTATCTGATGGACTTGCTTTCAATGGGCATGGGTTATTTGACGTTCTGGGTTGCAAACAGGATGAAAGCTGTCTCCGTAGGAGAGAGAATAATAAATCAGCTTACAGGGCTCATATGTGTTTGTACTGGGGACAAATGAGTTCACTGAGGGGGAAGTATTTGTGATTTTTATGTCTACTGTACTGCCTTTTCC
Organism: Lophotriccus pileatus; assembly: GCA_035583135.1. Classification (NCBI taxonomy): domain Eukaryota; kingdom Metazoa; phylum Chordata; class Aves; order Passeriformes; family Tyrannidae; genus Lophotriccus; species Lophotriccus pileatus. The sequence goes on along the minus strand of JAWWES010000115.1, from coordinate 50,179,357 downwards.
AAATAATTTTGGAGTACATTTGACTGTTATTGTACTTGAATAGGTCTGTTTATCAAAGTGCAATTTTCCTCTTTCTTCTAGTGCCTTCACCAACAGAAGTTGTAGTAAGATCTGAAAACTTCAAAACTCTTTTGCATTGGCATTACCCACCTGTGTCTGAAACTCCTCGTTTTATTGTGGAAATCAAGCCTTACAAGTAAGTTCTTACTGTTTTGTTGTTTCCTGTACCGGATATTCTCTGGAAGCACATAAAAGCAGTCAGTCATTAAATTTCAGTCAGTTTTGTGTCTATGTAGTGAAGCCATGTAGGGTGAAGGTTGTCCAATTGTAAATTAAGGCAAAACTAACTCAAGTAACAGGACGGTTGAAGTTGGCAGGGATGTCTGGGAGTCATCTGGTCCAACCTCTTTGCCCAAGCAGGTCATCCAAGACCATGTCCAGTCAGCTTTTGGACATCCCCAGGGAAGGAGACTGCACAGTCTCCCTGGGCAATCTGTCAGTACCTGGCCACCCTCACAGGTTTTTGTTATAGGAACTGTGTTGTACAGTATTGTGCAATTGAAATTGTATTAACTATTACTTGATCTGTTTTACAGTTTTGGTTCCTATAAGACCGTCTCGACTTGTGTGAACACTTCGGCTCATTTTTGTGATCTCTCAGAGGAAATATGTGAGCCTTATTCGTCTCACTGGCTTCGGCTTAAAGCTGTTATTGGGTCACAGCAGTCTGAATATGTTGAGACAAATGAGTTTATTTTGCAAAGACATGGTAAGTTGCATCATAACCTAAACTTTATAATTTTCCTCAAAATTTAGGAAGTTAATAATTATCCTTTTTTATTGTATTATTGTGTATCATTTGGGAATATCTTAAAGCCAGGAGTCCAGGATGAAACAAAGCCTGGTGATTGTTTAGTAGGATTCCATAGTACTTTTTAGCCTTGATGCTGTGGTATCTGAATATTTGTTTTTAAAACATCTAAAGGCAAGAAAGTGATGCTGGTGGTGCACTCTGTGAATCCTTCCCATATTCTTCCCTGTTCCCCCAGACACCAATTTAGGCTAGGAAAGTGTCACTGAACGCTATGGACCTTTAGGCATGACTGAAGTAGTCATGCCTTGCTTGACTCTATAGTGCTTATAGTGCTGACTATAGCACTATAGTACTGACAACTTTGGTACTGGGTTCTAACTAGAAGCTGTGGGATTTCACTGTAGCTGGATAACTAAGTTACTGATTCCTCATGTAAATTCTTTGGGCTGCTTTGGAAAAAGTCAGTCTTTCACATCGATACTGTAAAAGTAAATTTTGTGTCTAGAATCCAGGCCAATGCCCTACAGCGTGGCAGGCCCTGGCATTGCATGGGCTGTGAGAAGGAAATGCAACAAGAGTGAGGAAAGAACAAGAGAAGTCCTCTCAGGCTTGCTGCATTCTCAACATACACTTTTCAGGCAGAATGTGGCCCATGAAATTCTCTCTGACTTGGGCTATGCCATACATAGAGCTGGATTTCTGCAATACTGGAGCTGAAGGAGTGGAGTTCCTCTTTGTTTTCTGCTATGATTCCTTCCCCATCCAGTAGTCCTATGACTTGAAATAGGGGCTGGTTTCTGGTGTTTGACTAAGGGACAGAAGTCATGGTAATAATGCTGCGTTTGACAATTTGCAGAAAATTGGTAGCCCTGTATGGAGAAAAGAGAAAAAGTGCTTTTCCCATTGAACAAGAAACTCATGTTCGGTCAGATCATTAGACACCAAAAATTCATAGAGGCCATTGCCATGGGAAATCAGGTTTCCGAAGTACTGTTGCTCAAGATGAGATGTGTTTGGCTTTTTGTATAGTCTGTGTTTCAGTACAGTATTGTTTTTAGCTGAGGTGATTTATGGTGAGATCTAGTCAGCAGTGTCATGTTTGGTTCTTGTCCATGTGTATGTTGAATTGCTGTTAGTCCTTTCTGTTGTCAGCTGAATTTTTATGGCCTTATGTATGTAGGAGAGTTGAATTGCTTAACAGTGGAATTCTTCATGGACAACCTGTTTCATTTTAGAAGCCAATTCATTAATGTATCCAAATGCCTTCGTTACTTCTGAGCAACAGACAGGACTGAGCGCATCTGTGGAATTTAACAGCACTGAAATAAACATGTAATTCTTCTCAAATCTCTGATGAAGTTTGGAAAGCTAAGTATAAATAACATACTTTATGTTAAAAGCTTTGGCCTAATGGCTATGGTGCAATGTCTTGCAGGAAAAATAGGACCACCAAAACTGAATCTCTCAAGGCACGGTGATAAAATCGTGGTTGATATTTACCATCTTCTATTCCCTCTTTCTTGTATTGAAGACATTTATTTAAAGGTTGAGTACCTGGTGACTTTTCGGAATAGTACAAATGAGGTAAGTTCTGAAAATAAGACTTCAAATTAAAAACACTTGTTTACCTTAAATGCCTAAACAAGAGATTTACTCCTGTGACAAATGGAGCAAACAGATACCAAGAAAAAGTTGAAATCATAAAATGTTGAGTGCATTGCAGTGAGATATGTGACTGGAAGGTCTGGATTTTAGGTGTCCAAATGAATGTAAAAAGAAAATAATTAGATTATTGCATTAGCTGTACACCAGATGGAGTTACTTGATTCCACACTGTTGTTTCTACATACATGCTAAAACATTGGTAACTTTACTTAGACCGCTTTCATTCTCTCTAGAGAGACCTTTCATTTAAGAAAATTACCTTTCAAGGTATTGATATGAGTTTATTTAGCAGTTGTGAAGGGTGAACTTGAAGAAAATTATAGTAGATATGTTTACTTAGAGTTACTTTTTCATATGCATCCAGGTACAAATTTTTTAAGTGAATTAGGAATGTGAATCTAGACTATGAACAGCACAAATTTTAGGCGGAAAATACCATGTTCTGATCAAACATAACATCTTAAGATAGCCAGTAAGCTGATAGCTGAAGTTCACACAGCTTTTGCAAGGGATATAGGTAATGTAGGAAACATTAAACATCGTGTTTTAATGCTTTTGGAAGTGTTGGAAGGTGCTGTAATACTGTTCTGTTGAGTCAAATCATATAATATTTCTTCTGGTTTTTTTGCAGACTGAAGAGGTCTATACAGACAACTGTACTATGGATAAATGTACCCTCAATATCCGAGTTCCTGAAGGTTCCACTTACTGTGTTTCAGCGAGGGGAATTTTTGAGGGACTGATGATTGGCACTCCGTCAGAGGAAAGCTGCATTCTTGTTCCTGTCAGGCAGACATTGAGTAAGAGGATTTTAAAACTATAGTAAGAAAGTACTGAATCTGACCAGAGGTCTGATCTAGCAAGTATTTGAGCTCTGATACAGCCATGGGATGCCTATGGGAGAATAGAAAAAAAAGGGCAGTACGATCATTCTTTTCCAAATGCACTTTCACAGTTCTAAAGACCATTAAAGATCATGTACGATTTTCAAGTAACCATGACATTTTTGGGGTGCTTTTTCTGCTTCACTGGTGTCACAAAATCTGTTTCCATTGCACCTGATCATTGGTGTAATAAATAACAAATGGATCATTCACTGAGTTATGTGGGAGTTCTTTTGTCTCTTCTAAAAATTCACTTTTTGCTCAGTCTCATCACTGTATGCAGACTTTTGAGTTTGAAGCAACTATAAACTTGTGGCCATGAAATTTGTCTCTTAAGAGAACAAAAGCCAGATAGTGACCCAACTTTATGTCTCTGATAACTTCTTACAAAGTTTTTAATGTTACTTTATTATGGCCTAAAATATCAGTAGAGAAAAGAGATAAAATTGATAGAAGCAGCTGTGTTGTTATTGTACACACAAGAGGTGCAGTATGAGTGAGGACAGGAGGACATTAAGGAGAGTCAGACTAGTGGAATCTTACTGGTAAAAGTTAACAATTCTATGTTTTGGAAGGTTTTGCATTTTACTTTTTTTGTACATAAACTATGTGTAATTAGTTAATATGCTATCACAGGGAAAAAGTACAGGTCTCTTAATCCCCATCTGTCATCTATTAAGGAACAAAAAATTAGTTATAAAATTCCTTTATTTCCATAAAAACACGATTATGTTTATATAAATTGAAAATCTTCTGTCATGCTAATTTTTATATACTCAATAAAAGTTTAATCACTTAAGTTTTCTCAAGTAAGAAAAGGTAGTAAATTGACACATTCACACATTAAAGCTAAGCATTCTGGGCTACTATGATTTCTGAAGTTATTCTAAGTGATAGAGCAGGGGCTTGTTTTTCCAAACTTCCTACTAGATTTTACTTTAACTTCTTAGGTGTACAATGGATTGTCATTGTGTGTGTTATTATTGGGAGCCTGAGCGTAGCTGTGATGGTATCTTTTGGCTGCAAGAGACTGAGGAAAAACAACATAACGCTGCCTAAGTCTTTGGTAAGTTCAGACTTCTTATCTGTATCAGTTTTTTAATATCCAACTCTTTAACTTGTATAACTGCCATATCTTTATGCCTGTCTCTTTCTTTATTTGTTTGGGAGTTCGGGGTTTTTTTTACCATGGTGTAATAGACGTTTAGAATTTATGCCAGTCTAACATTCTGATAGCATCTGCAACCAGATGCCTTTTATTTTTTTTAGGGATAGACTTCAGTCTCTTTTTAACTGAAGTAGCAGTAGTTGGTCTAGTTTGAGAATTTAGTTCTAAAAAACTCAGTGTGTATGTGTACCTAGGCACGTTTGTGTTCATCCTAGTAGCAGAGACACAGAACCACAAAATCACTAAGGTTAGAAGAGACTTTCTGAGATTGTATAGTCCAAGCAGGCTATTGCTCAAGCAGGCTCAGCAAGAGCAGGTTACTCAGAATCATATCCAGATGGCTTTTGAATACCTGCAAGGAAGGAGACTCCACAGCTGCCCTGGGCAACCTATTCCAGTGTTTAACCACCCTCACAGTTTTTCTTACATTCAGGTAAAATTCCATGTGTTTCAGTTTGTGCCCATTTCCTTTTGTCCTGTCACTGGACAGCTGTGAGATTCCTTCATTTAATGGTAATATTGCAGTACTGGTAACTGCTGTAATGTTCTTATGCAGAGTAAGGGGAGGAAGGGAGTAATAGAGCAGCTGCTGACCTCTCTTCCCTGTGACTGCTCAGTGAGACAACAGACTTCTCCTAGTCCTTCTTCCCTCTTCCTACAGCTCTACCTTCAGAGCTCCTTGTAGCTGTCCTTAGGAAACAGTGGATATTCCTTAAAGAGCAGATGTTCCTTTCACATCAGGCAAGAGTGGAATGTCTAACAAGTACTGTTATAATGCCCTCCTGGTGTCCCAGGGAGTCACAGCTTAACAATCGCAACTTTAAAGAACTGCCATGTGAGGCAGTAGTAAACAGGAATTAAAGCAAGTGTATCTTCTCAGTGGGTGTAGGAAGTCTCATAAGGCTTATAGAGAGAGAGTAGTCCATGATCTTTGCTTTCATGTTCTTCAGTTTCAAGACCCTTTAAAATGAGTCCCTTCGTAGCGCAGGGCTGGCTCAATGCCTAAGATCCCGCTGTACCTGCCTTCCGTTCCATAAGAGAAAGACTCAATTTTCAATTCATGCTTATACTTAAGTCAACTTCTCTGCTACCTGCTGGTGCTTTTTCTGATCCTGACAGGAATGACAAGACTGTGTTCTCTCCTTGTAGAATGGTTACAGATATTCAGGAAACATTTGAGAATTTTCTTTACAGCTCTGTTTTTTTTTTTAGTTATACAACATACATTTTTCATCCGGAGAAGCTGTAATTGTTCCTGTAAATTTTGACTTAAATTTGCTACAAATAAGTGTCATCTTACAAGAGAGAAGCTGTCTCATTATCTTTTGCAAAAATGTTTTGTTTGGGTTTTTTTCCTTTCCTGTGAGCATCTATAGGGCAGTAGCATGGTCTTCTATTTGTAAATTTACACATCATTAGTGTGTTGTGAAATCATGCAAAGGCCATGCAAATTTTTGTCAAAGTCCTGATAAGATTTGAAATGGACTTTTCAAACTCTCCTCCAGAAAATGTGCACCTGAAAATTACTGGGAATTCATACATGGACAAGTCCTTAGAAAAGAAAGTTAAGAACAGACCTGTTAATTACACTGTTACAGATTGCTTGAGTGATGTTATTTATCTGTATTCTTGAGCCGGGCTTTCAGCAGTGTATCTTCCTCGTCAGTGGAGACAGTGAAAGTCCTGAAAGCTCAGGTGTTCTCATTGGAGACAGGAAGCTGTGGGAGCACCTGCACATGCCAGGAAATACTGCTGACATCCATCTTTAGCTCATTGGCTGTCCTGTTGCCAGTATTAGATAACATGAAAAAAATTAAAAAACACATTAACTTACCTATGGGAAGTACTTTTCTTCCAGTAGCAACCATATCTTAATTACGCTTGTGGCTTTCCAGTTAGTGCAATAAGATGTGATTCTTATCTCTGAAGACAGAAACAACTGTATGAATTGCTAAGTTGTCTCATAGTCGTGACTCAGTGACTCTTAAAAAACCTTTGGTGCTGGGAAATCCCCAGGAGTTTTTTCTTCTGATCGCTTCCTTCTTTCATGGATGGGAACAGGAGTGTCTTTGCACCATCTTGTGTTGGTCAGGAACTTGCCAATAGAAAAATGGGTTTTCTTTTTAAAAAGTCTTGGATGTAGTTGTACTGGGAATAGGTATTTTATCCTCAAAGTCTCTATGTGTATTCACTGTAAAATGCATGTCCTGTGTAGGAGTACAAGGCAATCCCTTAACATATTTTAGGACTGTGATTTTAAGAGCCCTGTGAAAATCCTAAAGGGACAGAAACAAGTCCTCATTGGTTTAAGATGGAAAGTTGTAAATGCAGGTTTTAGCAATAGTTTCGGTAATGTTTTGTTTTAATTCACATTCCTCAAGTATGCCATCTTACACAGAGAATTATTTTCTCTTGTCACTTGGTGTGATTTTTGCTAGATTTTTGCTACCCATGCCCCCATTTAAAAAAAACATAGATGCTGGTCCCTTCAAGGTCAGTATAGCATGAATATCCAATATTTTTTCAAATATCTGTATAAAGAGCTTCTAAAAAAGTACAATTATCCTACCAACTGTTCTTAGCATTTTCAGTATCTACCCATTATTGATTGTATTCTGTTTTTTGCAACTAACTTTTAAGCATCTGCATCTTATGAATTAGTGGTTTCCATGGATTCTCATGAAAATTACTCTGGATATTCTTTATATAGTATTCTGTCTCCACATAACAGAAAACAAAGATCCAGAGACACGGATGGCTGAATGGAGTTGGGTTGTAGTGTGTCAGGAGCCACCTTAAGGCACTTTTCACGAGTTTTTCAGTGGCAACCCTTGATTCCCCGGGGGTTGCCTCACCTTTGTGGTGCTGTTTGTAAAACAAACACAGCTGTTTGTAAAACTCACTTAGATTACAAATAACTGCTCTCCAGGGAGTGTTTGTTTGGTTTCTGGTGGTGGTTGTTTGTTTGCTTGTTTTTTCTAAATTGCAATGGTTTCATCAATCCAGCCTAAACCACAGTAGCATCAACAGATATCAGGGCTACTGAGGGGAAGGATAACAGAGCTGAAGTGAGAGATGAAGGCAAGTTCTAATGAAGTTAGCACACTGTGAAGGTACAAATGCGAAGCTTAAATCTCACAACTTTTTGATCAGGGAAGACTCTTGAATAGCACAGTTAGATTTGATCATCTGGTTTTGATGGTCCTCTCAGTTCTTAGACTGATATAGACTGGGAGGTTCTTTATGCCTGTTTGTAACTTTTCTTAACATTATTTTTCTTCCCCATTCCTCTTCCTACCTGCATCCCTTTCTTCCTAATTTGTCTCAATCTGAAATTTCAATGAGATTATTTTTCACAAAGTATCTAAAAAAACAGTGATTGTGTATTTTATTAATAAATTTACATATCTGTAATACTTGATAGTCTCTGACACATGTATATAGGGAATTACAAAATTTGGAAAAGGGCACTATTAATTAACTCCTTCTCCCTAGGGCATTCTGTTATCTTTAGGGAACACCATCAAACAGCTAAAAATTTACCCTACTTTGTTTTTCATATGTATGCATTCTTGAGAACTCATTAAAAAAAAAAAATTAGAAGAATTTAAACAGCCTGCAGGCATATCATAATTGCTTGAAACAAGCTGGAGCCTGGCCATTGAAGGAATTCATATGATCATCCTGTGGAGGGATTTCAAAGTGAACCCTTAAAGTTTGTCGCAGCATTTGAGGGAGTGCTTAGTGACACCATGAAATAACTAGGAGAACTTTGTCATAGATACAATTACTGGGTATGTTGTCCTGAACATAGGCTCATTACCTGGTGTGCAGCACCAATTCATGCACCCAGGTGAGGTATTTCAATTTTTTATTCTAAGTTATGCAAAAGTAATGAGCTAGGTGGTAACTCACAAAAGGCTGGCTTCCTAATCATCAAAAATTTACAGTATTTAGAAGTTTTAACAAAAAACGGCATCAGCAGTCATTGGTTACGGTTACATAACTTTTTTATTAATTAGTACTTCACGTTTCCTAGTTATCTCTCTCCCTTCTCATGCTAATTACTCTGCATGTGCAGTTCTTCCCTCCATTTGAGTTTGGGGTCCATCTTGAGTTGGTGGTTGGTGAGTTGGTGGTCACAATCTCTCACTTCCAGAATTACCTTTCCCTCAGTTATTGCTCAGCTCTGCTGACTTCACTCCTGGTGGCTTTCATCCAAACAGCCCAGTTATCTCATGATTGTCTTCCCTTTCCCTTAAAACAAAAGATTAGATAAGCATACAGTGTTCACTGTGCAATTGCTTAATCATACCTGTTCAGATATAGCTGCTGATTAACAACTAAAGTTTGATCCAAATCTTGAGGGGCTCAAATCTTGAGGGGCTTGATATTCTTGTGCCATTTTAAATCTCTTTCTAAAGTTCACTCCCCTCCCAGTTGAGACAGTTGTCAGAAATTGTTACAGTCATAAGTTACACTCATTAGCTATAGAGTATGAAAGGTTTCCCTGGTTAGTTGAAGAGTATTATGTCTTTTTCTTCTTTTGCTATTTTCCTTTACACTGAAAACTTCAAATGACTTAAAATACAGTGGGTAACATGAAATGGATTTGGTTCTTGGAAATGTTTTTGCACAGAGAAAGCATTTCTGAGAAATTGCATGCAAGTTTTAATGAAACAGTTGGAAAACATGGATATAGGCTAATGACCGTGCCCGATTCTAATTTTGCAAATTTGTTTTGGGATTGGTTATAATAACCTTAAATTTGTATTATCAACTTGTATCTTTTTTTAACCTCTAAACTGAAAGTGATTTTTTTTCTTTTTTTCATTTAAGGTCAGTGTGGTGAGAAACCTGAACAAAGACACCTTACTTATAGGGCCAAAATCGGAGGGAAAGTATATATCTGTAATAAACTTCATGTCAGGCCAGTCAGGATTGCCAGTGAATGGTGAAGTAACCTTGCTGGAGATAGAGCCAGAAGAAGAAACTGTTAGTCCTAAGAATTCTGGCGATGGAGAATCTTCTGTACCTACCCCAGAGGCACCAGCCAAAGCAGAAGAGGAGTCTGTGCAGGAAAGCACAGAGGAGGTCTCTGATGATGCTGATGAACAGAATTACAAAGTAAAAGAGAGTTATTTCATTTCTGACAGTAGCCAAATGGATATATGCAGTAACTCTTCAGGTACAGAGGTTTCTGCCACAGAAACACAACAAAAAGTCATTCCAAGCAGCTGTTTCAAGTTTTCTGGTTATGACAAGCCTCATGTTCCATTAGATATGTTGATGATAGATGTTGGTGAAGAACAGCCTGTGAATACTTACAGGCCAACTGAGTAACCAGATAACCAGAGTATTTAACCAGAACTCAGGAAAAATGGCATTACTGAAGATTATGGAAAAGCTGGGTTAAATTGTGAACATTTGCAAGTTGTACTTGTTTTGATACAGCCAAAGTAACCGGTGTATGTATAAAAAATGTGGGAAAATTTCGTAATAACTACTTTTAGAAGAGTTTTTATATATGATATAATTTAGTATTTCCTGTTTGAAATAGCATTGTGTGTTTTTTAACAGTACTCTACAGGAAACATATTTCATAGACTATAAAACAGCAGCTGTACCATTCGTCACTTCTGTTTCAGAACCTTTTCAAAATGAATCTGATGAACATAGTGCTTAAGAAGACCTTTATTTTGATTATGATAGAGATGTGCAAGAAATGTTTGAGAGTCTTTGCCATTATTGGAGGTGCCCTCTTGATTGTCTTCTTCTCTTGAAGAGTATTTTTATATTAAAATAAATGCTAGTATTTCTTTTAAGGAAAGGTTTGTTTATAAGCTCTTCCTGTATAACTTAAGAATTTGATTCCATGTTAAAGAAGTAGGGAGTAATGGCCATAAACTAAAAACACGCAAAGTTCCACCTCAGCATGGGGGAGACCTTCCTTACATTGAGGGTGGCAGAGCACTGGAAAAGGCTGCCCAGGGAGGTCGTGGAGTGTCCCTCTCTGGACACATTCAAAACCCACCTGGATGTGTTCCTGTGACCCCTGCTCTAGGGGACCCTGCCTTGGCAGGGAGGTTGGTCTGGATGATCCCCAGAGGTACCTTCCAACTGGATTTCGTGATTATGGGAAAGAACCAGTTGTAGTTTTTCCTGTGACTAGAAATATGTTATTAGAATCATAGAATATCCTGAATTGGAAGGGACCCATAAGGATCATCAAATCCCAACTCCTGGCCCTATACAGGACAGCCCCAGGAATCACATCATGTGCCTGAGAGCATCATCCAAACACTTCTTGAACCTGTCAGGCTTGGTGCTGTGACCACTTTCCTGAGGACCCTGTTCCTGTTCCTAGCCACTTTCCTTCTGGGTGAAGAACCTTTTCCTGATATCCAACCTAAACCTCCCTGACTCAGCGTCCTGCCATTCCCTTGGGTCCTGTCACTGGTCAGCACAGAGAAGAGATCAGTGCCTGCCCCTCCTCTTCCCCTCACAAGGAAGTTGTAACTGCAATGAGGTCTCTCCTTAGTCTCCTCCAGGCTGAACAGACCAAGTGACCTCAGCTGCTCTGCATACAGCTTCCCCTCAAGGCCCTTCATCACCTTTGTAGCTCTCCTTTGGATGCTTCCAGGACCTTCACTTTGTAGATTTCAGTTAATTAGCAGGAGACATTTTCCTTTTCAGCTTAAGTCCTGTGACCAAAAAACAACACCTCCCTGTTTTTAAAACTGCTATTATTTGAGTATAGCTGCATCCATTTGGATCACCTAGATACATTGTGTAACCATGTCACATTCTGGATAACTCTGGAATGTATTAGCATGCTGGCTGATCATCATTAGAAAAAAGTATCTAATGGGTGTTGCACAAATTCTTAAGAAAATTTCTTCAAAATTCAAAAGCCTGTTTCTTCTGGGGCATCTTTATTGTAATTCTTAGAACAATATAATCCTTAAATAGAAATCAATAGGGCTTCTTCCAAACATGTTTTCTAGCAGGTTGAAAAATACTACCATTTTTCCCTTTTTTATGACGTAACTCAGGAACTACGTAAAATCACCTCCCTCTAAAAATATATCTCAAGACAATAGAAAAATAGTGTGGTAAGTTGTAGTTCATAAAAGCTCTTGTCATCTGGCAGCCCTCTGAATTTTGTAGCATAGAGATTGTAGTTTTGAAAACTGAAGGATAAGGATCTTTTTATTTTTTTTTTATATTAAAATCCATGCAATCCATTTATTTCTCCTTAGTCAAGATTTGATAGGTATTTTCTATTTGTAGGATATGTTTAGTACGGAACAAAAGGGTGCTTTACAGACACAAGTTGGTCCATTCCTACAAAATTGTATCTTTGTTTTAAAAGATATTTTTGTAGGATTATCAGAACTGTTAGCCTTTTAGAGCAGATGGTTTTGAAGGAAAACCAATGTCATAGTACTTCTGTCCTTACGTTTCTCAGTGATATGAGTATTCTTAAGATGAACTTAGCTTATACAGCAGTTTTTGGACTGCTTCCATTCCTGCATATATCAGATATTGACCACAGTGGTACAAAAGATTTAAAGGCAATAGCTATTTTTCCTATCACTAGCCACAGGAAGGTAACAGATTGCTTAGCAGGATTTTCATAATTATAGAAAAAGCCAAATCAAGCACGTGAATTTTTTAGTTATGCTGTAATGGAAAACCTGACTCAAAAGACTTCAGCATTTGTTAGCTGGCTGTGATTTGTTTCTGCATTATATTCAAACACAGTGAGACCACCTAGCAACTTTTTCAATGTCATGTTCTGGGTTGAGTTCCTGGAAGGCAAATGCTTAGTGACTTACTGCTTGGGATCCATTAATGTGTAGGTATGTCCGTGGCAGAAGTGCAGAAAATTACTCTCCTGGTGTTACAAGAAGGCTTTTTGAAAATCAGCATTAACTTGCATTTGAAACTGCAACGGAACTGACTTTTCAATTAATGCTGTGGTTCACATCTGAAGCTTCTAGCTGTCTGTCTGCTAAGGAGACGAGCAGCTGCGTCTTGTGCAGAGCTTGGAGTTGATGTAATGGCTTTCTGGGTTTGGAGGTTTATTGACAAATATGAACTGTAATAAATACCTCAGGACTTTATAAATGTCAGAGAACTGTTTAAGTTAAACTTGGCTCAGAAGGGATAAATAGAAACTATGAGGTTACCTTGGTTTTGGGAAGAAGTTTCTGATCAGTTTGCTGAGTATCTTCTTTGCAACTGCTCAGAGTATTATATCTTCTTGCAATTGGTAGTTTGTTTTCCTTCTGTCAGTCTTGCCCCCCAAAAAATATGTTGGTGTTCTCCAAGAAGGTCATGAATTAGCTGTAGTAGCCATTCTACTTGGTATATCTGCCTCAAAGCCAAGGTCCTGTCAGAAGCATGTCATTTCTTGGAAAATTAAGTCTACCTTCTTAGCAGTGCCTGTGGAAACCCTGGTGCTATTAGGATCTAAGACTCAGCATCTTAGAGTTGTGTGAACATAAGGGATCACTAAGTGTTTTATGTTTTGGAAGATTTTCCTTTGCTGCCACACTGGAAGAGGAATGCAGATAGATGCATTTTAAAACCAAGTGACTGTCTCAGATTCTTTTCCCCCTGCAATACAGCTACAGTGTCCATTGTTCTGAATCTTTCGAGTCACGTGTAGTCGTATGTGATTGAAAGGACCCAGCCAGGAGCTAGGACATAATTAAGAACGGCAATGTTAAGATCAATAAGAAATGTCACAGAAATAAATCATGAACATATGGGAAAAATTTGGCATGGCAGATAGTCACGTGTAATGGAAAGGCACTGTTATTTTGGTAGCTGAAAATCAAGAACAGTAACCTGAGTGCTTTGTACTGGACCACATATATATATGTGTGTGTATATATATATATATATATATACACACACATATGGACACAACTGACCTCCTCTTGTGATATTACAAGGTTAAATGTATTTTTTAATGAAAATTTCTGAACTCTAATTGCAAAAGCCACTGAATTAGCACCATCCCTGCAGGTCTGTCTTCTGCGTGCCATGTACTTAACAAGTAGCCAATAGCACAAGGATGGTTTAGATGTTTAAATTGTTCGGGCCAGTTTACAGGTTTTAAAATTGTGAAATAAAGTTTAAGGGTGCACAAGGCATGGGATTCTTTTATTAGCTGTGACTTCCTGAAAATGTGAGGCCACAGCGAGACAAGGATGTCTTTCCAGGCCATTAAGTTCTGTTTCTCCCAGTCCCGTTTTCAGCAGTTGCCTCTAGTCATATTGAGAGGCTGAAAACAGGGCAAGTGCCTCACAGAATCTCTGTTAGAACACAATCCAGCAGATTGCAGTGTGAGGACTTCTTTGGACAAGGAAATGGAAATGTCTTTCTAGCTCCAGCTAGTTAGCCTTGCTTTATCAGTTCTGTAATACCAAGTACCTGAGCAATGTCCATTTAGTTGGGAGTCTGTCAGGGAGTATTTATCTGTGCATTTTCACCTAATTATTTAGTTTATTTTAATAAATTAATATTCTTTTGATGAAGAAGTAGTTTGCTTGAGTTCTGGATATTTGTGCACAGCACCTTGACGTAGGAAAGGAAAGTGCCTAACAGTCACACATTCAAAATAATTTAATATTCATGCCTTTTACAGACCTATCAGCTATTGAGCATGACTCACTTAGAAGGCTTCACCACTTCAGACTTTTCCAGGTGATTTTACTCTTGCCCTGACTGCTCAGCATTCCTCCCTTACTCTCTCCTAAAGGCGATTTGGGAAATGATGTAATATAGGACTCCAAAATATTGTATCCTATGTAAGAGAAATTGCATCACAAAAATTTGGCCTAATATTTGACAAGATTTCTAAGAACTTCTTTAGTTCATGTTCCCAAGTGGACATTTTAAATTTTTATTATTAGATATGCAGTTAACAGCGAAGTAGTGTGGCAGTAATGCTGGCAAAGAAGCATCAAATCTGCTTTTATGTGGTTTTCCACATAATTCAGCAATGTACTTTAAAAAAAATAATTTTCATCAAATGTACTCACATCTGTGGAAACAAGACACCATGGAGGGTCCCGGTTGCCTAGAACAGACATACACATTTATATGTAATGCTTCATTAGAAGATTGCAGGAAAAGAAAATTGCGTGAGAAGACCTGTTTTTCTCAGGGATGGGAGTAACCAGTTGCTCTGAAGTGGTGCCATCTAAACAGTTGAGTATTAATAAGTAAAAGATGTTGTACTTGGTTCAAATTAATAATTTCAGCATGCCTAAGAAAACCTCAAAAAGCAAAAACACACAACCAAAACAACCAACCAAATACAAAGCACCTTTCATCTCATGAAATAAATGACTTGCATAGATTTCTTCAATTATTTTTATAATTCAGCCCTCTAACTATGAAGTCCTTGTTTATTAATACTCTATGTTCTCTAAATGGATGCAATCATTGGGCTGAAATGTGTAATTGAACTGTTGTAAATACTGTACATTTTAAATGTTTTTATGTGAAAATATAATCTCAAAAGAAGAATGTGTGTCCTTGCCTCTTTATTACTGTTAGCTTTTGTTCTGAAGACTAAATCTGCTTTTGAAGATGGTTCAGTTCCTGTTACTTATGTAGTGTATGTTTGAGCACTATTGAAAATCAAAACACTGTTTGGGGGAGATGTGTGTGGCAAATATGCATGACTAATCAGACGTAGCCAGTTACTGTATTCTACTTACCAGCTACATCAGCAGCAGCTTTGCAATTTTTTTGCCCTTTGACAGTGTTGATGCAGCCTTCAGTAACTTCAGTCCAGTTCTGTTGCTTGAGCCTGGAAACTCTCCTTATGTTCTATTTAAAAATTAGGGACAAGGATTATGATTAGGTGGTCACACCATTTGAATGGATTAGTTGCTGCAGAATAAGGAAAGCTGGCCTTCCTTGAAACTCTTACTGATTAATAGAAGTTTAAATTATCTCAGAAGTCTTATTTGTGTAATGTTTTTATTTCTACTGTCCAGCCACATCTTGAAAGAGGAAAAGCATTACAAACAGAGCAGATGATGAGCAGGCAAACCAGGTGGTTTTGCCAGCCAGCTCGCTATGTGTTCTGCAGAATTAATCCTGCAGTTGTCAAATATTTGCAGTATGCACAGTAGAATGTCAGGTCTGATCTGGCTTTTTCCTGTGCTGACATCCCTTGAATAACAGACTCGGAAGGGCTGCTTAAACAACTTGCAGCCCTTCAAAAATACCCTTCCACAGAGAGTAAATACAATCCTTTCAGATTGAAAATAGAGAGTGAAAAGACTAAAAATAAATACACTGTGTTTTCTTTCTGGGTATGACTGGTTTATGTTACATTTTGAGTGTTTTGTGCTGTATTCTGCAAATTAATAGCTCATTTAATTATAGGAAGGGTGGAGGCACGTGCAGTCCCATTCCAGAAGATGGAACCGTAGGTAATGTGTGCTTTCTGTTACCAGGTTTGGTAGAGTTGAGGCCTATGATGACCTGCTGCAAACGTGATTAAATGTGAGATAAATTATAACAAGGAAGGAAGGGTTGCAAAAGCTTGCCTGAATGGCTAGAGGGCAGTGGTAGCAAGGAGGTAGAGAGCACCTTTGCCCTTCCTCAGTCCCTTCCTCCGTGTGGATTCATCCCAGGTACCAGTCTGGCCTTATATCAGCTTTTAGTATAGTACCAGTTCCTACCTGTCCCCGAAATCTGACTGTAAATTGCCACAGAACACTGTGAATTTGGGTTGTGAAATTACAGAGAATTACTTAATCGGTTGCTTCAGGGTGTGCAGCAAAACTAGCAATTTTATTTGACATACACAAAACTTTATTTCCTCTAAGAAGAATGTGGAACAAAGCTTTTTGTCATTAAGAAACTAACACCTCTGAGAAGTGTGAAAACCAATTCTGCTAAGTATGGAGCGTTCTGTCCTGAAAACCTCAGCATGCTGATTCCTGAATGCTCAGGAACTGTATCTACATGAGATCTGAAACATTGTATTTATTTAAAACAAAACAAAACAATAAAAAGGCTTGTAAAACTACAATGTGTATACAAATTCAATAGTAATTTGGAGATAGTGGTGGCAAAGACTTGTTAAAATAGACTTCTGGTCTAGGGTTTGTGCTCCTTGGGTGATAGAGAAATGATACTGAGAATTCAAAAGACGACCACAAAACTCAGCCACAGGCTAGAACGTGTGATGCTTAAAAACTTCTACCTGCAGAAGAGATGAGCGAAAGGCAGGGTTTTTTTTTTATTATTTCTGGGGGTTTTTTTCCCTTGGCCAGGGAAACCCCTGGAGCCTGGATCTTTCTCGGGTTCATTGCCCAAAGTAGCTACCAGAAATTTTGATTACAGATGTGGAGACAGGCATTCCAGTTCTTCCTGTCTTTTCCTCTGAATGCATACCTTCCCGCCTCTTGGCCTTCTTTTGCTGTGTGGTGAGCCTGGTGTGGTCTATGGACTAGGCAGGACTTGGGTGATCAGGTACAGAGAATTCCAACCACTGCCTACAAAAAAATGAATGTGTGAGTCGTATCCTACCCACACTACTGTTTCAGGAGTTGCCTCAGCTGCCTCTGTGTCAAAGTGAGAATTTGCACTACCAGGCTTTGAGCCTCCCTTTCTTTAGTAGGTGGGCAAAGAAAGCTTGAGCAATGTTTGTGTTGTGCCTCTTCAGACTTAATCTGGGGTTTCTGCTGGCTGAGTGAGCACCTGGCATCTTTTGTAAACTATTAAGATTACTTAAGCAAACCCAAAAAATGGTGGAATATTAGTTCCACGTGTCTCCAAGATGGTAGTTTTTATTTCTGCAAATGATTTGGTGAGGGATCCACAATGTAAAGAAAAGTGGGTCTTTTCTCAACGGGGATAAACAGACTACAGCACTCCTTAGGGGTAGAAAAAGTATAATCATATGGCTTTGCAAATGAGAAAAGCTAACAATTTTTAAAGGGAACCTGTTCATTTAAATAAAATGTTTTGAGCTATTGTGGGGTTTGGTATTAATTTCAGTTCCTAATAAATGTTAGTATTGGTAACTAACTTCCTGGTGCAGTTCAGTGTCTTGCACATTCTTAAATAAATACTGCATGTGCAAATAATGACTTGCTATGTGCAAGCCTCCAGCAGATCTTCATCTTTAATATGTTCAAATGTCCTGCTGTCCAGATGCAGCTAAAGCACTGGGAATTTCTAACTGTAGTCTTTAAGATGTTGACCCAAGCCCTTTAACAGTGAGAGTTGAACAGTTTGTACCTGTGGGCAGGAAGCAAAGCATGCATTGTGCAGTGAAAGTCTACCTCGCTTCCTCAGAAACTTCTCTGTGGGAACTCATGTGATGCAATGCCTCTTCCCTGAAGAGCAGGGAAAAAAAAAAATCTGAAAAGTCCCTCCTACCTGACTGTGGGTGTTTCCTTTCTTTTTTTTTTCTTGTGTGTAGTGTAGAGATTCATTTTCCCTGTCCCCACTGAGCTGGTG
>JAWWES010000115.1:50150192-50161220 GCA_035583135.1 Lophotriccus pileatus | reverse complement strand
CTGTGGGTGTTTCCTTTCTTTTTTTTTTCTTGTGTGTAGTGTAGAGATTCATTTTCCCTGTCCCCACTGAGCTGGTGAAGCCCTGCTGCACCTGACACACCAGAAGAGGCTGAGGGAGCTGGATCCCTTCAGCCAGGAGGGGTGGCACTGAGGACAGATCTAACTGCAGTAGCCAACTATAACAAACATTTGCAGAAATTATGGATTTTTCTCCCAAGGCCCCCAGTAAAACCACATAAACCATCTGTCATAAATTGCAGCAGGGGAATCCTACTAGGATATGCAGGATGAAAGTGATTAAGTGTAGGATAGAATTGCTGTTAGCCTTGTGTTGAACATTAGGCTGGACTGGAAGACCTCAAAAATCCCCTCCTAAGTCAGGTTTTTCTATGAGTCCACACTGGCTGATTAGAAAAGATTGAAAACTAGCTCCAGTTGTGAATAGTCTTTAGGTCCAGAGTAATGTGAACTACTCATTTTTTTATTTTTGTGTGAAAAGCCATACATGAGAGAGACTTGCCTGGCTTCTGCCAATTACTAGAAGTATTTTCTGTACGCTTTGGGAATTTCTCCCCTTCCTTCATCCTCCCACACCCTCATTCAGGTAGTAAGCAAAACCCACCCTCATATCCGCTGCAAACATCAGAGACTCACAGCCAAACGTCATGCTACAGTAGCAGTTTCATGGTTAAATTGTCTCCTCTTATGAATGTAGGGAAAAAGAAAGAAAAGAAATAACCAAGGAGATGGTCCTATCAAGTGAGATGAATCAGGCAGCTTTCAGCAAGAATATATTTAACTTTTACCTCTGTGTAGCAATAGTTTGTCTTCAAGAGAAAAGAAAGCTGTTTTCCCAGCATTCTGATAGATTTCTATTCTGGGAATGGAAAAGATTCTCATGCCCAGAGTTCTATAGTGGTTCACAAAAACATCAGTTCTGCTGTTTCGCAGCAGCTTGTATCGAAAAGATGCTTCAGTGTAAGCGAGGAAGAGCTAGTAGCATAACTACTTATGTGGATTCTTCTGGAGAAAGTAATACATTTTGACTTTCCATTTCTTCATAAAGTTCAGAGCACCCTTAATACTGTTTTTAAAAATTCTTATATTTTAAATAGAATTGCAGTGCTCATCTTTCTGTAGTGTTCCTTAATCTTTTTTAAAATGTACTATATACGTATTCTATGAAACTTGAGACATGTGTGTATGTGCGTATCTGTATATGTGTGTCTGTGTAGCCTTGTTTGACTGCAGTAATTTTTTATCACAGAAAGCCCTGAAACAGCATGACTGAACTGATGAATAGCACGACATTACAGATGCTGATAACCCGCTATTAAAACGGCGGCTGTTTAAATAACAACCAAATTTATGTGAAGAGTTACCAATTAATGCAGAAAGCTGAGCTCAGTTGCTGATAAAACACTATCAGAGTGCAATTCACAGGAAACCATGAGTTTTTCCATGTGACAGGCGTTTTCTTGCCCTGCCTCACCACGTGGCAGAGCAGTCTTTTCTGAGCAAAGCCATCCGGCGCCGGGCAGGCTGGCCCTCAGTTCTGCATTTGTAAGAGGAGCCACCGTCAAACGCAATTTTGGCAGAGGTCCACACTTCAGCTCCTGGCAATGGGGTGTTACGTGAGGTATGGGAAGGCGTGTTGGTACTATTCGAGCAAACAAATACATGACCTGTGACTAAACTTTGATGACTTCTAAGTCTAGTGATTGGTTTGTAAAAGTTCCCTATTCCCGCACTTGAGCCCATATAACATGATGAAATACTAATTGCATTTGGTGTAGGGAACTACTTAAAGGTCATTGAATTTTGAAAATGTGTTTGGGAAATGGATAGATAAAAAATTTACGGCCTGGGTAGACTTTCTGCCTTCATTTTGGTAGGTGTTCTTTTACTTCATTTCTTCTCAATTCTTTAATTCCCTTAACTGGTTTGACTAATTAGTTATTCAAAGCTACACAGTTAGAATTTTAGTATATCTGTTGCAGATTTGGTTCTTGTATAATGAGGTATAGGTGATCAGCTGAACTGAGAGCCTGTGCCCATCTATCTGACCAAGGTCAGCTTCTTGATTAGATGTTGTCCAGTTTGCTGAATGACTATAACTGAATATAACAGGTTGCTTTTAAATAAAAGAATATCTTCATTTGAACCAGAACTTGCACTTTTTCGACCTGACAAGTGTTTTGCCTCCACCTTTTCCCAAAGCAAAAATGATTCTCTGATAATTTTTTCTTTTTGTCTGCAGACAAGCAGTCTTCACATCCATTACTCCTTTGGTGGGGGTTGTTACATAGTGCTGCGTTAAGTCGTACAAAATTTGCATTTTTCTCCTCTTGCTTGTCATCGTGAGTTTGCAAAATGAGAATGAATCCTGACTGTTGCCTAGTTGCACCAGTGCATGAGCAGTGAAGCACCGGTGGGTGTCAGCACCGCGGAGCTGTCGGAGAGGGAAGAGGGAGGGGCAAGGCCAGGCAGGAGCGCCAGCGAGCTCCCAGCTGCCTCCGGTAGCACCACGTTCACCACCAGCAACCGGCTTGGCTGAGTTTTCCACACGCCCCAGGAGCGCAAAACTCCTCTCCCATCAGGCAGGAGTGCATGTGGCATTAAACATTAGTAAGCACAAAGTGAGAATTTTTTTTTTT
Organism: Lophotriccus pileatus; assembly: GCA_035583135.1. Lineage (NCBI taxonomy): Eukaryota > Metazoa > Chordata > Aves > Passeriformes > Tyrannidae > Lophotriccus > Lophotriccus pileatus. Next base: position 50,158,563 of record JAWWES010000115.1, on the reverse strand, counting down.
TTTTTTTTTGCCTGGGAGCCCTGGCATCTCCAGCCCCGGGGTTAAACAAGTAGGGGATGCACATATTGGGAAGGCAGGATTCATAGTACAGCATCAACAAATGCCAATATTTGTGCAGGCAGTGTTTCAGGACAGCTGCACCGGCTGGAGCATACGACTGGCAGCCTGAAAGTCCAACCCAGAGAGGCACTTTGGCCTGATAGGCTGGGCTTACCTTCTCATTCCCTGTTAGGAGGCTGGTAGTCTTGCAGCCTCCTGTCATCTCTCCAGCAGCCTGTGTGGTGTGGACGTGCTGCCAACAGCCAGCAGCGATTTCACAGCCCCTCGTTCTTCCAGTGATACACTCCTAGACGATATCCTGCTGCGAACAGACCTGCAAACTCCGTCTCTTGCATTTGACCCGGGCACAGTCCATCAGACCAGAGGACTACCCTCGGGTAGGTCTTTTGTATGTTTGCAGCAAAATTTCTTGTCTTCTTCAGCTCTGAGCAACTAGTGAGCTGAAATATAACCAACTAAATAAATAAATAGATGAATGATTTAATAGATAAAAAGGATGGCAGGCAAGCAAGCTTCTGTAATAAATTGATGGGATAAAGCAATACTGACAGATGTCATTTGGGAATAAGTGTCTTTAAAGAAGGACCTTATTTATGATGGTTTGCTTCATAATTAGTTCCAAACTTCAGCATGACCACAGCTGCCAAGTAAGAACAATTGCTCATTTTTGATTTAGAGCAAATCATATGTTTTCCAGCTAAATTAAACCAAACCGGGGAATTTGGAAAACCACTGAGAATAAGGGGAAGTCTGGAGTGGTTAACAATTACTTCCTCATAAGACATGCCCAAGAGGAAGAGAGGTGCTTTTCACTCATGGAGCTGCTCTCCTAAGCATGAGAAGGATCATGCTTTCCTTCCTCTGCTTACTGATGCACCTGCTTCAGGATGCGACAACTTGTAAGTAAGGGCTTTTCACTCTTTTCCTATGTGGGAAGGGGGGAGGGGGACAGGTCCTGTTTTTGAATCTTTGTATGAGTCAAGAAATCTCTGGATCTTTTGCTGGGTTTCAAAAGTCCAGTCACTTTCAAATTAGTCTGTTATTTTATCTTTCAAGGTTCTGAAATGCAGATAAAACAAGCATGTTACCTGTTAGATTTATTCATGGCAGTATTACCAGTTTCAGTTCAGCCAGTACAAGTCTTGCCTGATTCTGTGATATGCTGGGGAAAAAGCTGCTGTCATCTAAGTCGCAAAACCCAGAAAAATACTAGGATTTGGATGTTTCAGAGAGGTTTTTAACTGATTCTCTTATCAGTAATATTGCAGTTCAAAAACAGATGATCTTAAAATCTGTCAGACAGCTTTTCCAGTAGTGCAGACAGGAAAAGCAGTGAATCTTTATTGGGCAAGAGCTGCTAAACGCAACTGTGGCACCAGTTAAAAGTGCTATAATCTCTTCAGGTTAAAGCTGGGATACAGAGGAAAGAGCATTTGACTTTTAACTACTGATTGAGCTGCTTACTGCAGACTCTGTGAACAGATCCAAAGGATTTGTTTCCTGAGATGTGCATGAGGCATCTTACACAGCAGTTAACTCACTAAAGAAAAAAACCCAATGAAATTAAAAAAACAAACCAAAACAAATCAACCAACCAACCAAAAAAAAAAAACCCACCAAACAAAAATCCCCACCCAGACAGTCCACATAAAAGTGTTCCTTTCATAGTACTAAATGTATCTGTTCTGTAACTACTAAATCTCATGACCTGGAACGTTTTGATCGTGAGATCCAGGAGATTTAATTTTCCCTCTGTGGTCTGCTAGTCATGAAACCAAATACAGGCCTATAGCAATACCTCCACGATTTCAATACGGAGGAGCGCGTCCGGGACAAACACCTTGTGTTATCATTCCGTATTTTATTTGCAGCACTTTTAGTTACGGAAAACCAAGACCTGCAAGACTCGATTAAGCCACAGAAGGTAGAGTTTCATTCGTTAAACTTCAACAGCACTTTGCATTGGCAGCCTGGGTGGGCCAGAGAGGCGAGAGACACACTCTACTTTGTGCAGTATAAAGTGTAAGTACTGGGGGAACTCCAGCCTCCCACTGTGCCAGGGCCTATCCCTGCTGGCCACATCAAAAGGATTTCTCAGATGACATGGGATATTCTGTTCATGCCTGGGGAACGGCCAAGACCCTCTTGGCTGCCAGCTCTCAGTTGTCACTGCACTTACCAATTAATATCCGATAAGGTGCAGCCAAGCAGCATGAGGCAGACAAGGAACAAGCATCTCCAGCAGTTGTACTCTCATTGCACCACAGAGTTGAAGAAAAATGTAGTTTGCAGGGGACCTCTGAAGGTCACTGGGTCCAACAGCCTACCTGAAGCAGGACTGGCTAAGTGAAGTTCTTCTGCAACAGGATATTTAAGGTGTCTCAGTGGCCCACCTTGCCCATGACAGTGTCTCAGGGTACCTTGGATGGCAAACTTGAGGCAACACTAGGGGCAGGTCCTCAGGGTCTGCTGCCATCTCTGGCACATCTGGTGAGTGCCTGAAATCATCACTGCCCTTGAGAAATTACCTGGTGAAATCTGGCATTCTGCTCCTTGTTGAACATGCTGGCTAAGCCAAAGCTTGCCTTTCTCTCCCATGGGGCAAGCAAGAGGTGGCTTCCTACAGGGCTGGTGACCCATGTCTCTGCTTTAAGTTTCTTTCAGAAAAAACTGAAACCTGTAGCATCCAAATGCTCGTGAAATCCACCTTCCCTGCCATCAAATTGAAGGCAGTTAATTTCCACATTACCTGTCAGTGACACCAATGTAAAACAGAGGGCTAACAATCTGCACAACCCAGTCGGTGATAGCTAAAGTTTACATCCTTCCTTCTCTTTTTCCACAGTTATGGGCAAACCACGTGGCAAAACAAAGATGACTGCTGGGGAATTCAAAGCCATGTCTGTGACCTAACACACGAGACCTCTGATGTCCGGGAGCCTTACTACGGAAGAGTAAAAGCTGCATTGGCTGGTGTCTATTCCAGCTGGAGCCTCAGCTGCAGATTCACTCCCTGGCGAGAAAGTAAGTGCAAACATATGGGTCTCTCAGAAAGGAATGTGATCTTACAAGGCATGGAATGCATAATTTCTGCTCACAATTTGCAAGCATCCTTTTCTGGCTACAAAGCTGTACCTAAAGAAGCTGTGAGCCAATAGCTCCCAGGTGAAGTGTTACACAAGAATCATTTTCCCCACACTTGAAAGACAACCAGTTATGGCTAAATGGCCACTTACCAATAGTTAGGAGATCAAAAGTGCCCAGATTCCTTTAATTCAACCTCTTCCTCAGGGCATGGAACCACACTAATTATTTTCAGCCAGTTTTTAATCTGCTAGGACAGAATACAAGATGGAAAAAAGGAAACATTCCCTGCTTGGGCCAAAAAGAGAGCTGAGTGCTGTGTGGTGACCATTCTCTTCACATTTATGTGTTTTCCTCACTGCAGGAAAGGACATAGAACAGATATGTGCCAAGCTTTTAGTTAGTTCTGTCATTATAGTGCCATAGTATGTTAGAAATGGAGGACTGTCCAAACACTGAATAGTTCCAGCCTACCTACCCAAAAGTTCCCCATGAATTAACCAATTTTCCCTCACTGGTCAATGGAAAATTGAATTGTCAATGTGGGTCACTTCACAGCTCTGAAGTGCAAACTGCTTTGAGCCTCCTGCACAAATGAAGCCACAAGCTTTGATATAAAGCAGTACTTTGCAGCAGCAACAGCTCATCTTGCCCTGTGCCACCTCCTCCTCCTGAAGACATGCATAGGGCAGCTGCTGCCGTGTCTCCCCACATTTCTGAGGCTGCACACACAGGTATGCAGGGACTAGCTCGAACCCTTGGCTGTGTTTAACCAAACAGATTGCAAACAAATTTGAAGCGATGATGGAAGCTGCATCCTTGGCATAACTGAAATGATTCAAATGGATGTTTTATGCAGTCCAAGCACACAGACAAATATGAGGGAAAATCAGGGCAAAGAATCTGAAACGTTTTTCTTGACCAGTCAGCGCTCAGCAACATGCAGCTCTAAGAGATTTCAAAAAGTTTGTTTCAAAGATAGATTTACAAACAGAGGAAATGTCACTCCTGAAATAGCAATAACCAAGTAATAACCACCAAGAAGTAAGAATTTATAAAGTGGCACTATAACAGTAAATACAGCATGACATATTGTTGGCAACATGAACATTTGTTGAATGGATTCAAATTGCATTCTATGAAATATTATTAATAAGCTAGAATTGTGTTTATAGCTTTGGGTTTTTTCCTTAGCTGTGATAGGACCTCCAATAGTAACTGTGGTTCATAGCAACAAATCCATTATAGTAAAGCTCCAGGCTCCACGTTCTCCATATAAAAGGAAGAAAGGCAGCACGATACCAATGACAAATTATTATGATCTGCTGTATCAAGTCTTCATAATTAACAACTTGCTAGATGAGGTAAGTGCATATTCAAATATGAACCCTTTGCCATTGAAAAGCCAGGAAAGTATGGGCACACCATTCTTGTTTTACAGCTGAAATAGTCTTCTGGGATTGTGAGAGCATTGATGACTGCACGGGCGTTTGTAAACATAGTAGGCTTGTTTTTCAGGAATAAAATTTGATTGAACTGAGTTGTAATTCCTCCCTGTATTATTTCTCATCAATTTAGTATTTCGTACACTAACACGTAGATTTAAAAATTGAGACAGGAGGGGAATTTGAGGGGAGCAGAATTTTCTTTTAAAATCATAAATAAATTATTAATGCTGTGGACTCTGTGCAAGTCCACATGCTGTTCTGCACCCTCTGTTGTTATTAAACTTTACTCACAAACACATTTGCTAGGGAAATGTGCTTGACTGGCTCTTTTTTTCTCCACTCTGTCTGAAGCAACACAGAGTCCTGGTGTATGAAGGAAAAGACAAGGTTATTAAAATAAAAGATTTGAGGCCTGGTGTCAGCTACTGCATCGTGGCTAAAACGTACGTGCCCACGCTGGACCGCAGCAGTGCCTACAGCAGCAGGCAATGCACCGTGCTGCAGTGACAGGGCTGGCACCTCTGTGACAGGTAAGTCACTAGCTGAAACTGGAGATGAAACTGACTCTGGAAGTCAGGATCTATCCCCTCACAAAGGCAGATGCTCTCCAAAAGGAGAAAATAAACTGTGGCATAGAAACTGCCATCCCATATGACAGTATTAGCTAGAATTCTTACATAATCTCAGTTAGTTGCACGCCAGGCAAGAATGATAAGGACAAGGAGATTAAAGAATGGGATAGAAAATTATTTGCATGCTGGCACTGTCCTCAGAATTATCTCTGTCCCTTTCTTTAAACAGTTATAAATAGTATTACTTTCATTTTTTTTTTCTGTCAAGTAAGAATTGATTAGGAAAATGAGTTACCTCCAACTTTATTAACTTGCAGTTCTCCTGCAAGCTCTGCAATCCTGTTCTGCTCAGGAATTGATCTGATGGATTAATTAAAATATGCCTGTCCCCTTTTCATAGCCACTCTTCAGTGTATTTTTTAAAAAATAAATCAGTTATAAAATTTCATAAGTTCCTGTGGGCCAAAATGCAAGAGTTAGCTCCATTAGCTGGTCTGAAAATTTGGTTTTTTACTTACTTCAATCACTAGACTATCTTCATGTACTATATGCCCAGCCAAGAGATTTACTATCAATCCTGTCTTGGAGGTGCAAAGGCACGGAGTGTACAAAGACCTAGCCCAAAGCTGACTTCATTGGAATTGGCCTTAGCAAGCTCATATTTGGGCCCTTTCTAGGGGGAAACTGGAAAAGCGTCAGAGTTTGAACCTGGGCTTCTATTCTACCCTAATTGTTATACCTTAACTACAAAAGTTTTCCTTTCTTCTGCTTCATAATATGATGCATAACATTGGTCTCTCTTGAGTCTTGGTCAGTGGATTTAGGCTAAGGAGGGAGCCAGTTTCAAGGGGACCTTCCTGCAGTTTTGCTCACTTTCCCAGTACTGTAAAGAGCTGGAAGCTCGGGTTAGAGCTGGACTTCTAAACAACCTGCAGAGGTGCAGGAGGGATGTATGAGAATGGCATGTGTTCAGTGTCAATTCAGTTTAACAGCACCCAGCTTAAACGCACACTCCAGCAGCAATTATCTTTCTCTTCCCAATTACAGGGATAATGGCAGAAGATGCCTTCCATCACAGATCCAGCTGTAAATCAACATCTGTTGTCTATGTCTGGAATATGTACTTGGACACTTTTTAAACTAGCCTTTGCTGCATTAAATTATTTGATTCATCACAATCATTTCATGCTACATGAAGGTCAAGGATTTTTTTTATGTCCTATATTACAATTTATGATGGTATATATTTGCATTTTCAAAGGAAACAGTTTTGTAATATGAAAGAAAAACCATGTGAAAAGCATTTGTGGAAATATCCTTAAGACTCTTTCTGGAGTTTTTCTATTTTAAGCCTTGGAATTAAAATACAATTTATAAAACACAAGTTTCATATATTTTATGTCTTCTAGAACAGTGGTTGCAACAGAAGATGAAAAAACTGTCCTCTCTTTAAAATAAGAAATGTACAGTACAGGAGTATGCCCATGCTCACAGTGTCTTCCTAGTACCCTCAACATAACATTTCTGTCAGTGGAAACAGTATGTGATTAGCCAGGAACTCATTTAAACAAAAACAGGAAAGATTCTTTCTTTCACTTGATGAAAGACAATTAAAAGGAAGAGACTCTCAGTCAGTTTGCTGCTGATACAGAACTGGGGGTCCAGGTTGATACACCTGAAGGTTGTGCTGCCATTCAGTGGGACCTTGATAGGATGGAAAATTGGGCAGAGAAAAGTGATGGGGTTCAACAAGGGCAAGTGTAGGGAACTGCACCTGGGGAGGAATAACCCCAAGTACTAGTACAGGTTGGGGGCTGACCCACTAGAGATCAGCTCTGCTGAGAAGGACCTGGGAGTATCGGTGGATGACAGGTTGACCATGAGCGTGCAGTGTGCCCTTGTGTCCAGGAGGGCCAATGGTATCCTGGGGTGCATCAGGAAGAGCATGGCCAGCAGGTCAAGAGAAGTGATCCTCCCTTTCTACTCACCCCTAGTGAGTCCCCATCTGGAGTAGTTTGTCCAGTTCTGGGCTCCTCAGTACAAGAAAGACAAGGAACTACTGAAGAGGGTCCAGCGGAGGGCCACAAAGACGATTAGGGATGTGGAACATCTCCCTTTGAAGGAAAGACTGAGGGAGCTGGGCCTGTTTAGCCTAGAGAAGAGAAGACTGAGGGGGGATCTCTTCAATGCATATAAATATCTCAAAAGCAGGTGCCATGAGGACAATGACAATATTAGTACTTAACTACATTCTCTTACTGCAGATGAAATGAGAGGAGGTGAGAGTGGACCAGACACAAAAGGGCAAAGCAAGCCCTGGGAATACTGGAGCTCCCTGCTACGTAATCTATCTACTTTTCCCTTAAATGACATACACAAAGGTAGATGAATTCAGTTTAAGCAACCAACCTTGAGTTCTCTTAAGCCACATCTAAAGCATTTTTCATGGTCTGTCACTAGCACCTTAACTGGAAACATCGCAGCTGAGAGCTGCATCAGGGTGCTGGCAGTACATGTTTGGGAGGAGGCTGTGCTTCAGGAAGAGAATGCTTGTCATACTTGCCTGTACCAAAACGAAAGAGGTCGTTCCAGAAATAAATATTTCCACCACCTGATTTTAATATATGATCCATTTGAATGACTCAGTTTGCAGATGTCTAGCCGTGTCCATATATCTAGTCCATAACCCCAGGTTTCTTTCACCACACTTCCTTTTTTACTCCTTTGCCAGTTCTTCCAGTTGCTTTCCCCACCCCTATCCCTCAGTTTCTTTCTTTAGGTAAGTTTTTTTGGGACATGACTCTTATTAAATACATTAATTAAATACAATACCTAGCGCCAAGACAAGCCTCAGATCAAGCTGCTGCCCCTCTTGCACTGGCCAGAACAATAATACAACTGACCAGGCAAACTATTAAGAAATAGCCTGTCTTATATTTCAGCAGTGGTGACTTCATCCATTTGTAGGTTATCACAGCCTGAAAATTCTTTCTCAAACTAACTTCTTTCCTTAGGGCAGCTCATATTGCCACTGTTACACAAAGATAAAGCTTTGTTTAGGTAACATATACCAACCCTAGTCAGAGAAGGCAACACCTAATACTGTACCTATGTCAGATGCAGAGGTTGAAAATGTCTTGAAGAAAACATTAAAAAAAAAAAAGAAAAGAAAAAAAGAGAGAGGAGAGGAGAGGAGAGGAGAGGAGA
>JAWWES010000115.1:50134323-50149965 GCA_035583135.1 Lophotriccus pileatus | reverse complement strand
AGAAAAGAAAAGAAAAGAAAAGAAAAGAAAAGAAAAGAAAAGAAAAGAAAAGAAAAGAAAAGAAAGAAAAGAAAAGAGAAAAGAAAATAAAAGAAAAAAGAAAAAAGAAAAGAAAACAGCAGAGCCACAGGGACACCTGAAGCATTCAGACCTCTCTAGAAATATAATAGCTGCCATGCTACAGATCTGTGGAGACATTTGAAATCTGGAAGTTTTTCAATTGAATTAAATTACGAAAAATGTGCAGCATGTATACTGGGTAAAACAATAAAAGGTCTGAAGAAGTCTTGCACAGTTGTGTTGCTAACCAGACTTCACTTCCTCAGCAACGATACAGGATTATGGAAAGCAGTGCAAGAGTTGCAGGAACCCACTTTCCATTCTGACAAGTACCATGATTTATTATTGCCAGCCCCATGATGTTGTGCAAAAGCAAATTTTCCCTTTCCATTTGAAATGCAAATTTCCTTTCAGAGCTGTTCTGACATGTAATTTTACCAGGGAAGGGTTTGGTGCCGTATTTTTAGCCCACAAAGTCTGAAGGATCTGCACCCACAGCTTCTAGGTAGCCTTGGCAATGCTGTAACTTTTAAAACCAACTTATTGTGCCTTAGACTGTATGCTGCACTGTTGCTTATGACTCCATGAGGGTGGAATGGAGAAAGAGTTCTCTTAACTGCAGCTGGAACTTTCCTGCAGGCAAGTCAGTTTGGAAATACCTGGAAAAGTGAACTCTACCCCTCTTTTCTCTTTCTCTTCATGGGCACAAGCAGACCATCTCCTGGGTTGGCACACAGCTCCACAGTGGTTCATGCACATGTACACACCATTCAGTTCAGGATGCTTTCACATCGTTGGCTTGGCTCCTTCTGGCTAAAAGTTGGCAAGACCCAGCTGAAAACACCCTTCTCTTGGTTTTTTAGTCACTTACAGAGCAGACATTTTCTACCCTAGTGCCAGCTTCTGTTTCAGGAAAGAGATAAATAAATGCTGACTTTTGGGGGTATGGCACTGGGTGGGGAAGACCAAGAAGCATAACAAAGCAGGACTTAGGACTTGTGCAACCTATTCTGTAAGCTCTCACTTGCCACTTTGCTGAGGGATGTCTCTGCCTGTCACAATAGCCTCATCTGGCCTGGTCCCTCTGTCACAGCTGAGGGTCCTGCTAATGAGAAATAGCTACTATGTCTTTGAGAGTTTGCAGTTATGGATTTTGCTGTGAAGTGAAGCCCATCCCACAGGGGACTACCCTTCTTTCTTTCATGACTGTGTTTGAACATTATATTATCTGTTGGATGGAATAAGTGCTTATCTCCTAAAATAAATGGCTTTATCTTCACGTTCTGCTGGCACTCAAAAGAGCAGTATTCAGCTACCAGAAATTCAAGAACAGGGCTCCAGAAAAGCTGATAGAGAAACAGCAATGGACCAGATGCTCCAGCCTTATAAATTAGGAGAAGATTATGCATAGCCAGCTGTACCATATAAATGCCCATTTTTATATGATGCCATGATCCTTGGTGTTTATCATATGGTGTAGCATCTGGCCAGTCTTGTTCACACCTCCCATATATCTGCTTTAATCAGATGTGAACTTGGGATTTATTTACTTGCATGACTTGATCTCAGCTAAGAAGCACTTCATGGCCTAGGGGTGGGGCTGTGTTGTGAAACGACATCGGCTTTTGCCACAGATCTATTAGATGTTATCAAGTATTCCAGCCTGCAGAGAATTAATCATAAATAGGTGGGGGTTTCTATGGATTTCAATGTTTGCTACAAACATATTAATCTGTAAAATCTGTCTGATAAAAAGACAGCACCCCAAACTCCTGAGTGTTAGTTTGCCACCAAGGACACAAGACACAAAGCAAGATTACTTCTGTGGAGAAGGGGAGGGAAAAAAATATAAGTGTTCACTGCCAGGAAAGTTACAGTCTCCTTTGCAACTTGTTTTCAGAATCTTTTATGAAAGTTTTCCAGGGAAAAAAAACTTTAAAATGTAATTCCCCAAAATGATGATGTAACTGGCTGTTTTATTGTAAGTCTTAGGTGTTGAGTCTGCTAATGGCCCAGTTCAAGGGTCATTGCTACCAGAATTTTGGCTTGAGATGGGGAAAAATGGCAGGCTTGAGCCTTGATGCTTGCAAGGAAAGCTCAAAAAGGGAATATCTGAAAAATCTCCATCATCTGAGGTAAATATTGAAGATAGTTTTAAATTTTTAAACATTGTTCTCTTTTCTAAGGCAGTGGGGATCTGATGCTGAGTTTCCTAAATACCCTCAACAGTGATAAAATACAGCCCAGTGGGATCACACTTTGAGGACTAGACTCTTTTAAACACAGGAACAGGATGAAAATGAAGAGCCATGGTGCTAATTTCTATATCTACAAAAGAGAAAAAAAATTGTCATTAAATTAATTTATTTCAGGCACTGTCATTCTGATACTTTTTTTTTTTCTTTTTGAGGGAGTGAGAAATCATACAAACCATACCAATCTCCAAGAAAGAGTTTTTTGTTTTCAAACAACAGATGAGTATTTCTTTAACATTGCTTGTTATGAGACACTGGGTTTGTTTAATAGCAGACAAGCACAAGATTGTTTGTTTAATAGCAGACAAGCACAAGGACTGGGCTAAGGCCTTATTTCTAGGCTAACATCTCAATACAAAATCTTATATTTGACAGAATAAAACTCCTAAAAGATATCAGAAGAAAACCCAAGCAATAGGGTTGTCTTTGTTAAACCAAACTTAAACACTTTCAGAGGGTCTGTGAAGTCACTAATCATGCCCTGAGTGGAATGAGAATCAGAAAGACAAACCTGGGGAAGAAACTGCTGGGAAAGGCAGAAAAGGCAAGAAGACAAAGTGCACACATAGAGGGTCTGGGAAGCAGAGAACGTGCAACATCAGAGCAACAGGCATTCAAAATAGGAGCAAAGTGATTCAGCCAACACAGACATTAAGCAGCTTCTGCCTCAGAAACGGAACCATATACTTCTATGGAGCAAAACTATTTCATATGTGTCCATAGTCAAGGAGAAGATACACCTATAAGGGCACAATATTGATGTGTTCTGACCAGAGAGATCATTTCAGCTATTTCAGCAGCAACCTCAGAGGGTGAAAAGCCATTACAAGAAGGGAAAAGCCAGAGAGAGAAATCCATGCACCTTTGGCAGATACAGCGAGGGATCTGCATGAGACCCTCACATCCTGGGGGTGGCAGCTGGAGCCACGAGGGGATGTCCCACAGGTCTGCACTCGACATCCATGCTTGGGTGACTGAAGCTCTATCCCAGTTACTGAAATACTACTGTAATGTACTAATGGGATATCTAGCAGGTATAACTGGACCCTGAAGTCATGTGTATATGATTTGTAGGGTTACATTAATAAAAACAAAGAAAAGACCTGGTTATTGGGATCAAACACAGATGAGAAAGCGTTGATGTGTACAATGGAGTTTCAGGGTGCTTTGGACACAGTAGCCTTTCTAATGCCAAAGGCCTTCTCCTTGCCTTGAACGATTGCTTTTACGTTTGAATTATCACTTTTCAATTTGAATGATCTTGTGGAAAATGGAGTAGGATGAGTGAAACTCTGAAAAGTGAATGTGAAAAGACTGCAGAAAGTTAATGAGATCCCAGTTTGGTATTGGTTTTTGGCACATTCATTCTGAATACCACCTTGAAGCTGATTCTCTGACTCACTGAAATATTCCTCCACTTTCATAAATACCACAAAAAATCACGCTGAAAGCACACAAAAATACTAAATAGCTTAAGTCGTTTCAGCTGCACAAGCTGCATCATTATGCCATCCCTGAGCACACAAGGCCATTATCTCTTGCCACTTTGCTCCTTAATGGTGTTTGCTACAAAAAGATAGATTTCTAGAAATAACAGGAAACACAATGACATCAAGTGTAATGTACTTTGAAATGAAAGAGGCTAGGCTAAAGCATAAGCAATGAGCTGAGCAGCACATCCCCACAACTAGGTAGTACAACTGGGAGGCACGGGGAGATCTGTTATTCTACGTGTTCCAGGCATGAGCCTCCTTGTGCTACGGCCTGTGCTGTGACCTCAGAAAAGAACCAGAGCCACAAACAAGCAAGATCTGCTGCAGCTGTGAGATCCTTTCAGTGTGTGAAAACACAGTATCTGTAATGCACTGAAGAAAAGCTGGACAAAATGTTTTTGGCCGGGAAAAGGTTTTTTCCATAATTTTCGTGTCTGCTGCATATTAAAGACAGCTGAAAGCGCCAACTCATGCTACCATTAACCATCTAAAGAAACATTATGCTCTTTGTTTTACCATGACCAACCATTACAACAAAAAGTATTCTGCTACTTCCAGACGAGGTAGGACAAGTAACATTTCAGAGTGAGGCCATCAATGTGACCAAACAAAAGAGCCGAGCATTGCTGAACCCAACACCTGTGGCAAGAAACATGACCACTCAAGGTACAACAATAGCCTGTCATTTTATGGGATAAGTTGGAGAAATGAGACAAACAGGGGAAGGCAAACTGAACAGTGGAGAATTTTCAGCTGATTTTTCATAAGCCCTCACAGTGCATGTGAATAGCATTGATATTCCTAATGAAAAACTGGAATTTTACTGAGGAGAAAAAATAGCACTTATTAAAATATATTTCATAACATTATGTTTTTTCAAGCAAAAAAAACCAAAACAAGATTCTTTTCTCTGTGACAACAACTCTGTTCCCTTAACTTTCCAGGCTGTGAGATTTTCAATTATATGTCTGAATCTCCTGGAGTAGGACAAGAAAGGAAATTGTCCTTGATAATTCTGTCCAATCCTTACCTAACACAGCCAGTCAGAGCTCATACTGCAATCAGTGACCTTTGGGAATGCTTTTAGTGAGGTGCTGGTTCTCTAAAAGCAATATAATTCAATACATAATATTGAATAATAATTAAATTATCATGCCTGGAATGCAGCATACACCCGTGATCCAAGGCAGGATGTAAAAAGTAAAATATTGGTCTGCACAGTCATCAGTGCTAAGAGGGATGCTTACGTCAGGAGCTGAGGTCGCTCCAATCATCCTCAGCTTCTTGGTGATGATACCCATGTGATTTCACTAACAGAGACTGGCATATCAGCATTATACACTGATGAGAAAACAAAGAATCTCCCCTGCCTTGGGTCAGGCCCCTTTCCTGCTGCAGGAACTCTGCTCATGCTCACTTTTTTCAAGTTTCACAAATTACACTTCACATCACCTTGTTTCCTTCCTGTGCTGGCTAGAAAAGGACAAAAAACACCAAAGAAACTTCTGCTATGTAATCATGAGAGTCCAGACTGCTTACTGAGGTTTGCATGCAACAAACAGAGTATTCACATAATCACAGAATCTCAGAATATGCTGAGTTGGAAGCGACCCACAAGGAACATTGAGTCCAAACCATAGCCCTGCACAGGAACATCCCCAAGAGTCACACCATATGCCTGAGAGTGTCATCCAAACACTTTTTGAACTCTGTCAGGATTGGTGCTGTGACCATTTCCCTGAGGAGCCTCTTCCAGTGCCCAACCACTCTCCGCGTGAAGAACCTTTTCCTAATACCCAGCCTAAACCTCCCCTGACACAACTTCAGGCCATTGCCTCAGGTCCTGTCACTGGAGAGCAGAGAGAAGAGATCAGTGCCTGACCCTCCTCCTTGCCTCATGAGGAAGTTGTAACTGCAGTGAGATCTCCCCTCAGTCTCTCCAGGCTGAACAGACCAAGTGACCTCAGTCGCACGTCATACAGCTTCCCCTCAAGATCCTTCACCATCTTTGTTGCCCTCCTTCAAATGCTCTCTAAGAGCTTAATATCTTTCTTATATTGCAGTGCCCAAAACTGCACACAGTATTCAAAGTGAGGCCGCACCAGGGCAGAGCAGAGAGGGACAATCCCTTCCCTTGACTGTCTGGTGATGCTTTGCCTGATGCCCCCAGGACACAGTTGGCCCTCCTGGCTGCCAGGGCACTGCTGACTCATATTCAACTTGCCACTGACCAGGACCCCCAGGTCCCTTTCCGTGGCACTGCTTTCCAACATCTCATTCCGCAGTCTATATATACATCCAGGGTTGCCCCAACCCAGGTGCAGAATCCAGCACTTTCTCTTGTTGAAATTCATATGGCTGGTGACTGCCGATCACCAACTGGAATTTGTTGGGGTCTCTCTTCAGGGCCTCCCTGCATTCCAGGTGTTTTATCCCCGTAACTGCTCAGCAGTTGATTTCCTCTGGTGAATAGTGCAGAACAGGGTGTACCTCCATAAACAATCAAGATTAAAAACATCTGCTTAATGTTTACACTCCAAATTCCAGTGCTAGTATTTCTAATGGATTTCAAGAGTTGAGCAAGCTCAAGACTGAAGTGTGACCAACCAGCAGGCTGAAAGAAAGGACTGGAAGACATTACACCCACATTATGTATGTGGTTAGCAACATGCAAGCAGGCACAACAGAACAGAGAAACTAGCTCCTTGTATTATTGAATATAATGTATGAATAGTAGTATTTATTAAGTGGAAGCAAGTTTTGAGGCACTTTTGCAGGTTATGTCCCTTCCAGCCTTACAGCATTTCTATTAGCTGAAGAACAACATGGACAAGCTCAACAAGAAAAAGCCAGCAAGTCCAGAGGGTTCAAATCCTATGACATCCTTGGGAGACGGAGAACACAGAATTCCCCGGAGCAATTTACTGTTTCTTGCTGGCAAAGTAGATGAAAAGAGTGAGAGGTTCACTATTCCCTCTTGGCAATTTTGCATTTGCTGTCATTACTCAGGAGGCTGCATACTTAACCCTCTAAAGAAATTTACTCATGTGGTTTTAGGCAAGGATTGAGCAAGTACTGCTGAGTGGTACTGGGCATAATGGGTGTGGATGACCGTAAGTCTGGGGTGGTATCAGAGTTATCTGGAGAGGCTGTGAAGCAGAAGTGGGGACAGACTCTTTGGTTGCTATAGGCTGTTCAAAAATCAGAACCAGCTTTCACAGCCTGAAGGCTAACTTCACACAGTGACACAGGTCATCTGTTCACTTGCTTAGGGACAGCATTTTGGCCATGGTCTGTATAAAAACACCAGATGTGAATGTTTCATGGCCACAGAAAAATCAGAATTACTTGGTAAAGAGAATCCCAATTTAAATAATACAAAGAAAAAACTTATAACCACAGTCATAGGTATAACCTCTTTTTATTTGCTAAGTGTATCTAGCTTGTCATGAGCTGGTCCTAGAAAAATGCACTTCAGAACTGAGGCTTTCAAGAATGCTTGCACTCTACTTGTTTAAATAAAAGCATTAAAAGGGCACATTTGTTCATTTCTACTTGGTTCATGCATCTATGACTTCACAGATTGGAGAAAAAAAAAAAAAAGCTGAAAAGAATGGCAAAATTCCAAATCCCAAGGCAATATTTTCTAAATAAACCAGGGAACTATAAAAAAAAGTTTGCCTGAACCATATACAGGATTATACTGACATACTGTGGCAAGACAGAAGTAATGCAATGCCTTAATCACATTCGTGACCATCAGCTACTCTGCTACTCCTATGGCTCCCTATGGCTAAAGTGAATAGAAAAGTCTAGGATCCTCAGTCCCAGACTGAGGATAGGGACAAGGAAACTGAGAAAATAAAAAGCCAGACCGCATCACTGGATCCTTCCAAGGCTTCCAACCACGGTATATGGAACAATGAAGTAGTTTCCACATCTTAGCATTGAGAAGTCTTGTCTAGATACAGAGATGCAGAGCAAATTGCTTTCTTATCTGAATCCAGAGCTGAAAGACCTACACCCCACACAGCTGCAGATGTGCTTTGTAGGCCTCCAACCTCTGAGCTTTCATCCAGCCAGAAAGGTCTTTGTTTTCCAAAGAGTTGTTTCATTTCCCTGAATGCCTCAGTTGAATAATCTTTCCCATATCATTGATGCTTTGGGAAAAGAAGTTCAAGCACAAGCTGTGCCCTGAGACGTGACATTTTCAGAGGAAAAAGACCATACAGAAAGAAATAATTAATGGAACCATGGGAATGAATAAGCTCTCTGTACTGAAAGTCCCCTTGGACATGAGAACAGGCAATCAGGAAGAACCTCCCCAGCCTCCAGAGCTCAGAATCAGAGTTTTAACAATTTTCTAGCCCCTTCAGAAAAGGCAGTCTCAAAATATATTTTGAGCACGATCACTGCGTACCTCTCTTTCCCGATGTGATCTGGTCACCGACTGGAACATCTCTGTTTTCACAGGAATGCCTTAGATCATCCATTAGAAAGTACTGACTGCTCCCTAATGACCTCTGACAATAATTTTTCCTCAAGTGTGGACTTATAAAGCCTTTTCCTCCATGGAATCACAAGAGTCAGTCTCTGTGCTGGAGAGCTACACCTCATCCTAACTAGTGAATAGTTGTGGTAGGGAGGTAAAGGGTGACATGAACCAAGGTTGACCAACCACAGTTCCACCATGCCATTGGTTGCACAAGCTGGAAGACCTGCAGAGTTACTTGGTGCACTTTATTTCTGGGCTATGAGAAAAGTTTGAAACATGGAGAATCTTTGTAGGACCATAAAGAACACAGTTACTTAAACAGCAAGACAGCTAGCAGAGCTCATCTTTGCTATGTTAAGAGGAAACATGTTCCTGTGAAGAACACATTATTCAGAAATTACTGACTTCAATCAGAGTTAGTAATCTAAATATCCCTAGTTTCAGAGTGCCTTAAACCCTTTAATGTATTTATCTTTGCAGTATCCATGTGAAATAGGGAAGGGCTCTAATCTGGTCTATAAAGATATTCAGACATGTTTGTAAAGATATCCAGGCAGCCAATTCCCTTTGAACTAAGTGATTTGCTAAGATTACACAGAAAGGTTGTGGGCAGTGCAGAGAATTGGACCTTGTTTTCTCTGCTTTGAGGACCTCAAATATTAGACTGCTGTGGCATTGTCTATCACTCAGAAGTAATTATCAAAATAGTGCATGAAAGCCAAATTTGAAGTCTTCCTTTGCAATAAAGACCTATATCACAGTCAACAGGCTCAGTGGTTAAAGGTCAGCCAGGATCATAAGTGCCAACTTATTTTAAGGGGGAATATCCATTCTGGCAAGCTGTGCTTCAAAAGATGTGGGAAGTTACAGAACAGCTGGCTCAGCAACAGAAAAGGTGTTCCTTCCTCTCAGTCAATCCTAGAGTAAGTAAAGACCATTCCTTTTTTTTGCCACTTGGAAGAAAACAGCAAAAAAATCAGCAAGATTTTTTCTTTGAACAAAAATAGTATGCTCTGTATTGCAGCAAAAAATGACAACTTCTCAGGCCAGCAAAAATGTAGATCCTCAAAATATAGCTAGAGATGTGTTAACCACTGCTATGTCCTGACTTTTTAACCTCTGTTGTAAGTTAAAAACACACTCCTATTAATGGTTCTACTATGTACAAAGGGAATTGCATGAAGCAGCCACACTTTTGACTGTGATGAACTTTATGTTGAGGTGAAATTAGTTTTGTTATTCTGTTACCTTGCACAGTACCTGTCTCCTCAGGCACAGATGACCATACGACTACAGAAAAGCTCTGAATTTATCTGTAAGGAACTTGCAGTCCACAGAAAATGTGCAGGCAGTGCCTGTTGTGCCTACTGAGGAAATGTTTTCTGCAAGTGAACTACATGTGGAATTATTATCTATAGTATAGGGGATATCTATAGTAAAATGAATAATTTTTCTACATGTAGTTTCACATCCCTAGCACTGTCTCCTGTATAATTCTTCTCTCTGTCCTAATGTAATTCTTAGTTATCAGAATAAATACATATACAAACATTAAATGGCTTACTCAGAAGAAAAATAACAAACATTATCTATAAAACACTCAAAGTACAACAGAGGTGAGAGGGTCTAAATCAGTATTTCTTTAATATACTTCTAGCTTCCTTGGTCAGAAACAAGGAAGTTGAAAAAAGCTATTTCACAACCCAGTGCTTCTGGTGCTCACATAGCACTGTGCTGCCTTGCACTGGTAATTATTTTGGTGGTTTATGTTACTGCAGAGACTAGAGAAAGCCGTTCCAGTCAACATGCTGGCTATCGCAGCCCAACTCACCCCCCCTCTCTGTACATGCCACTGCCCACATCCCAGAGGAGTGCACTGAATCACTGTGGAAATGGGCTGCCCCTGT
This sequence comes from Lophotriccus pileatus, assembly GCA_035583135.1. Lineage (NCBI taxonomy): Eukaryota > Metazoa > Chordata > Aves > Passeriformes > Tyrannidae > Lophotriccus > Lophotriccus pileatus. The sequence continues at coordinate 50,139,755 of JAWWES010000115.1, read as the reverse complement.
CTTGGGGGAGCCCAGCAGGGACTGGGGAAGCCCCCTGGCACACAACACCATGTCAACAGCCTGATTTTTCTGACACCCATTCACCTCTCGAGGAGCTGTACAGCTGCCAGCAATGCAGAGGCTCCTCTCAGACTGTGCTAAAGGCTGTACCTGCAGGGGAGCAGCAGCATCCATCCAGCATCCATGGACTCCTGGTCCTGCAAAAAACATGAGGGAGATGAAAGCACTGCTCTGCCCCCTTTGCCTTTCAACAGCTTGATGCATGGAAAGCTTCAGACTCCCTACAGGCTCTCCAGCATGCCAGGAAGGCAAGGGCAAGGCAAGAAAGCAGCAATCAGGGAGATTTTAAAAAGACAGGCAAGACATAGAAAAATTCCAGTATGGGATTATGGCAATAAGAAAGAGACGGTGACAGCAATGAGACTTCTCTCCAGCAAGTCAGGCATTTTCCTGAGATTTTGCACTGGGCTAGTCACAATGCCTAGAAACTAAGTATTGCAGTGCTGAATGCCGAATGTTGCAGTGCATGAATCCTACTTGTTTCCCTACCCCATGGAGACCTGTCAAAAGTGGAGATTTTTTTTTAGATAAAGGCTTACACAAGCCATGTGCTGACTAGCGACCCTCTGCAGGAAGCAGACAGGAAGGGTTCAGGTGGCTCCAGAGAAGTCAACCTAACCCCACTACTGCTCAAAACAGACCACAACAGAACATCTCATGATTTGTCATAAGGATACATGTGTTAGCTTGAGAAACGTATCATTTGAATGCTTGAAAATGATAACCTGCTTTGAAAATTCTACTAGCATTTCAAATCTGTCCATTAGATGCAGTATACATGATCTTTCCAGAGAAATCTGAAGATGCAAAAAGCCTTGCTTTCCTCTTGAACTTCTGCACTTCCTCTGAAGGTCAAGACCTCAGGAAGCCACAATGTGGCAGTCCTCTGGTTTCTTGACATTCACACCTTGCCCATACAAGGAAGTTTTCATGGGTGCTCTGTGAATTTTAAGCCTGACAAAGTTTCCCCATACAGCTAGGTCTACGCTCTGATTTTTTTTCAGTTTTGTTTATGGAACAAGCTTAGGTCCTCAATTCCTCCCCTGATACACTGAAATTAACAGTGCAAAAAACAGATGTAGAAGCTAGGAATCTGATTTCCCAAGAGTGAAACCTGTTATGCTATGAGTACACATGCCAGTGACAGAAGATAACTGGTAGAAACTCAGATGCTTGTGATGCTTACTGCTATGTAAAAAATTTGCCTTCACACTATTAGTGCAACTGCTAAAAACTTTTCCACAGCAGCAGAACCAGACCAGTAAGGACATGGTTTGAGCATAGTACAGAAATAGAAAGTTTCTTGAGGTGAGATTAGTCAGGCGATGGGCAAGTGGCAGCATACCTGCTCTTGGGTGGTAACAAAGCTCAGGGGCTGTATAAAGGTGGGCAGGGTTAGACATGAAAAGGCCAATTTTTAAAATAGAAACCTCTGCCTAATATATGCCCAGAGATTTTATACAGGGTTTTGTGAACACGCACACAGTTCAGGCAGCCAGTTATCTGGCTAGCTACTTGATCACCTCTGACGTAGGCAGCCTCAGCAGTCAGTCTCCAGCTTTGGTCCACCTGTAAATTCCCCACTTTGCCATCTGATTTGCTAGAAGAGAGGTGTCACTGTGCCTAGAAACAAATTTATGTCTCTTCTCAGTTCCTTTAAAGTCATATTATCTCTCTGACCCCTTGTGCTACTGCTGCTTGTCAGTAACATGCAGTAAGAAAGGAGGAAGTATAAAATATCATGATATTTCCATGACATTGCTAATGTAAGTCAACTCAAACTGACACACTTGCTACCTTTATCATTATTTGAAAAATATCATAGCATCAACCAAGTAGAAAACTTCTCAGATATTTTCTTACATTTTAGCATGATCCCAACAACATAATATAATGGGACTGTAACGCTAAATGATATAGATAATATATTATATTATAATGTCTGTGTAGGCAGATGGCAAGACAACACACAAAGCATTGTAATGTCCAATGTAGGGTGTTGTTAAGACATGAATTAAAGCTCCTGGGCCATAAAGTCTTTTTTTCTAGACTTTAGAGAGATGAACTATGTTATGGACATGTTTTCAGAGTGGGCTCATCAAAATTACCAGAAATGAAGAAGATGCTTAGCTGGTACTTTTGAGGTTGATCTGTTTATGTGTCACTGATCAAGCTTTGTCTACATCTAGCTGCTTTCTCTTGCAGAAAACTCTGTCAGGCTGAATCCTCTGATGTATGTTTTCAAGTGTTGAAACACATCCTATGAGGTAAGTTCGAATCAAATTGAATTGAAACTGTACCTTTCAGCAGCCTCTTTCACGTTAAACACCCAACAAGAGATTAGAAGCTTTGTTTAATTTCAACATTGAATTTCATTTTAATAGGAATCCATTGTAAACATACATCTAGGACATGAGGTAGCTGCCTGAATCAGGGAAGGAAGCACATTTTAGGTACTGAGGGTAACCTGCCTGGCCTCCAGCTGCCACTGGGATAGCATAACCCTGGCACAGTGAGTGCACAGCTCTGGTCGTGCAGTGTGGAGTAAGCCATTGCACTGAGGTCACACACGTCATGACCCTGTCTGTGTTCCTGGGGCCTGTGTACTTCACAGCGCTGTCCCACTGTGGCTGCAGTGCCACTGGGACTCACAGCTACCCATTCTCATGACTCCGTTTGGCAAAATCTTTCCCCTTCCCTGCACCAACCACCCCGCTATTGTATGGAGATTTTTGCTTACTTGAAGCAGCCATGGCAGGCCAGTTTGGAAGCCAGGATACCAGACTTAAAAGGTTAATGATCTATCCATTATGCTAAATCCTATGCAGCAGCACTAATTCTTCCTATTCAATCATGCTTTTCCCAAGAGCCTGGGACAATACAAGAGACATGGAAGGCTCACTGATTTATTGCTGTCATGCAAAAGGTCAGACTAAGGAAGACCAGCCACCAGAGTCTTTTGCCCTATAAGTTTAGTATACGACAGGCCGTTTGTTGGCTTGTCTTCAAAACATCCTTCGACACAGAACAGTTACTATAAAAACAACACTTCGAGACTTTCAGTAACTTGTACTTCGCTCTTCTGTTTTTCTTTTTTTCCCAAAAGAAATGAGAAAGTAGGTTCTGTTGCCTTCCAGAATCACACACTCAGTCTGAAATGGAAGATGACACTCTGATTTACCATATCAGCTTCACATACATCACATGTTGGTATGAACTGATCATGAGGGGTGAATTGAGAAAAGTTATCACAGAAGATAACCCCACAGTACGACTGTAGCCAAGGTTTCTGTCACTGACTCAGAAAACTCAGAGTAAACAAAAATAAGTAATACATTTTTTTTTTCATCAAAACAAACAGGCATATCTCTCACATCTCGTCTCCAAACTAGAGTTTAAGACTACTGAGAACACAAACATCAGTATACACACACCAGTACAAAAATGTGCTTATATAGTTGTCTGTGAATATAAAAACATATATGTGTGTAATATAGGTATGTATTTATTATATATATGAGCATATATATTCTCTGCAAGCTGAGAGACACAAAAGACCCTAAAGCTACCACTTCTGAGCTTCTCTCTGTAGGAGAGTTACCTTCTGACAGCAAGATAAATGAAGCGGCAGCTGCGTTCATTCTCTAGCGCTCATGCTTGTTTGGTACTCTGATTAATGATGAGTGCTTTACTTAGTCTAATTTATCTCTCACAAGTCTTTATACGCTGTTCAGAGCCCAGTGTAAACTTTATGTGCAGATGCACCCACACAATAAAACAATTCCATATTGAAAATTACTTTAATTTAATTTCAAAGTGAGTCCCCAAGGACCTCATCGGTAGGTATGCAGTACCTTGGCCTGCCTTGAATTTAGGCTTGTATTATGGGTTTGTGGGCCACCCACAAGAGTTGCAATATTGCAGTAAAAAATGCAGTAGCTACTGAAAGCAAATGGTGACATGCGGTTGTTACTTTGGTAAATTCTTTAGTTAATTTGGACATTTCAGAAAAAGAGGAAAAGAAGCAAGGACTTTTGATAGAGCAAAAAACCTTTTATATTAGAAGTCCATCCTGGGAAGACATATCTATCTAAGCAAGATAAGAAATTCTAACTTTTACTCTAAGACTCCTCCTGATTGAAAAAGTGATTCCATCCCAGAAAAAAAGTACTGAGCATGATGACATGAGCCTTCTAAAGAAAAAAATAAATTATGGAGTCCTGCTGTGTCTTTTTGATTTTTAACTACATTTCCACCTTCAGCTCAATAAATATTTCATGAGATGAAAGTAATCAATAAAATGGCATAATGTGGGATCATCAGAAGGAGTTTCAATACCTATTCACGGACTGGTTTATTGCAAACCTTTGCACTGAGAAAGAGCCAGGTGAGCAAACTCCATGTGAGTACTGAACAGCTGCAGAAGCTTAGAAATAGCCAGTGGTGGCAGAGTGGGTAACAGGAAAAAAAACAAGCATCATAGAGTCAAAGGCACATAGTAAGGCTGATGTGAACTCAACACCATTCGCTAGCTTTTACTGACTCCAGCAGAAATCAGGAATAAGATTCAAATTAGCACGTAAGCTCTTAAGAAAAGGAGGCTTATTAGTCAAAAAACAAAGGTTCCTCTATGTGGAAAGGAAAAAATGAAAAACAAATGAAAGAATAGTTCTTCACATCATAACAACAAAGTAAAGAAGCCAACTTAGAACACATATTCATTCTCTACATTTAAGTAATTCTTGCTTTTTCAGTGAGATGAATGCTGCCATCTATTTGGCAGGACAACTGAGACCTGCAAAGGGCTTGCATATCCTCATCAGTTGGCTAATTGGACATTAATTTTGAGACTAATCTTACTCAGAGCTGCAACTTGAATTTTGACTGTGTATTTCCTCTTTGTTTAGTATTTAATTATATATGTAAATTGATGCGTTGAGTACAACTTCCTTAAATAACACTGATCTAAGGCAATGTATACCGATATCCTTCTATAAGTTTTTTTTTTTAAATAGAGCTGCTATAGTAAGCAAACATAAATAAAAATTATCCATAACCTCTTTGAGATTTCTGTAGCAAATACAAATTTAGCAGTTATTTTCCTGCGGCTAAGATGCTCTAATGTGTTTTACATGACATTGATGTTGATAAATGTAATGTAGAAGTTGCAGCTTCCTGCAAAGGATGAATTGCTGACATTTTAAAAACCAGATTTAATAGAATTTACATTGACTCAAGAATTTGTGACATCAAACACTTGTGTGGTCATATTGATTTCTTTATCATTGCATGGAAATCAAATAGCAACAATGCTTTTTTCCTTCAGAAGTTAACAGTAAGTTATAGCTAAGACTTTCAAAATTATACTATTA
>JAWWES010000115.1:50117586-50134223 GCA_035583135.1 Lophotriccus pileatus | reverse complement strand
GTTGCTGTGTTAAACTTCTCCATATGCACACATTCACTGTTTCTGCTCCTGTGAGCTTTAGAATCACATTCCACTTCCGTGGGTTTCAAGGGATTTGTGTGCATCATAGTAACAATTATCGCATGCAGTGGCAGTAGGATACAGACTATTAATTAAGCCATTAATTTATTCTGATTTCCTTGTTTGTCCACAGTAAGATGCCTATGATCATTGCCAGTGTGTTTGCAAATTAGCAGCTGTCTTCAAGAAGTAGCGTATCATGCCCTGTTCCTAAGAAACGTGGCCAGGGATGTGACTGTCCCAGGACATCCAGTTGCAGGCTTCATGAGGGATTGCACCAGATGAAGGACTGCAAATCACTTCTTTGAACCAGATCTAAAGAATTACTGGAGGTAAAGCCTTATTGCAGTTAGGAATTTTGATGGTAAAGAAAAATAATAACAAAAGAAAAATCCGGGGAATTATTTTATTAGACCTCTAGGCCAATTAGCACTCATGCAGTTACTTTAAATGCCCTACTTTCCTGTTACATCCAGACACATCAAATGCAGGCTGGACTTAGGCAGCAGTCTCAGAAAGTCTACATTGCAGAGGAGGTAGTCATCAGGGTATTGGGCTTCATATCATACTTTTGAGGAACTAGCACAAAGCACATCATTACCTGTTCTTTTACATTCTTCAGATGATGCTGAGACACCTCAGAATCTCCCTAGTCTCTTTTTTGCTGCAGCAATGAAGAAAACCCTCCACATGGTAACCCTGTTCCAGCCAAGGACCACCCTCCAACCTGCTTTTAAACCTTTTCTTTTTACTGCTGTCCTCATGAATGACCTACCCCAATTTCCTCTGCTCATGTTGATTAGTAAGTACTTACTTACAACTATTTCTTACCCAAGACTGTTGGGAGGAGTCCAGGCAACAAAGTATGTTCAAGCCATGCCAAACCTGGGAGACTGAACCATGCCAAGGCAGGAGCTTTGATGACATAATTTAGTGGTGGACTTGATAGTGTTAGGTTAACAGTTGGATTCAACGATCTTAAGGGTTTTTCCCAACCTAAATGGTTCTATGATTCTATGATCTAACTGTTTCAACTAAGCCTTTTGTTTCTGTGACACTCCTTGATGAGTTCAATTAAACATGGATATGGTGACAATAACCACCTTTACCACTTGATCCTAGAAGGACCATATTCAGTTAAGACATGGGGGACTTAAATTTCTTGATCCAGAAAGGAATGTCTGTGGAGATGTCAAAGGCTCTCATCAGGATGCGTATGTTTCAATGGTCAATGTTTTATCAACCATTATCCCAGAGGGTCTCACCTCACTGTACTGCCGAGTGGAGATGCACAGTTCATTCCTAATCCTGAGAGAGGCATGAGTGCACCACCTGTGGCAAACACATCAGCCCAGATCCTAGGGCCCTCTCAAGCTGCTGTGAACCTCAGTTTGGGTACTCATCATGCTGCCACTCTTTCAGAGAGGACAAATTAGAATTGGGAAGTAGTAGTCGTAGTAGTAGTCAGGAAGAATTATTATTAATGTATTATGATTTGGGAAGAATAACCCCTTGTACCAGTACAGGCTGAGGGATGACCTTCTGGAAAGCAGCTCTGCCGAGAAGGACCTGGGAGTCCTGGTGGACAAGCCAGGTCCATGAGCCAGCAATGTATCCTTGTGGCCAAGAGGGGCCAACGGTACCCTGGAGTGCATTAGGAAAAGCACTGCCAGCAGAGCCAGGGAGATCATCCTGCCCCTCAACTCAGCCCTAGTGAGGCCTCGCCTGAAGTGCTTTGTACAGTTCTGGGCTCCACAGTACAAGGAAGGCATTAAGCTCCTGCAGGAGGTTCAGCAGAGAGCAACAAAGATGATGAGGAGATTAGAGCATTTCTCTTATGAGGAAAGACTGAGGGACCTGGGACTGTCCAGCCTCAAGAGAGGGGACCTCATCAATTTAAGTACCTGAAGGGAAGGTGTCAAGCAGATGGAGCCAGGTTCTTCTTGGTGGTGCCAAGATGCAACAGGCAGAAACTGATGCACAGGAAATTCCACCTGAATATGAGGAAGCACTTTTTTCTGGAACAGATTGTCCAGAGAGGTTGTGGAGCCTCCCTCATAGGAGATATTCGAGAACTGTCTTGCAATCCTGTGCAATGTGCTTTGGGATGACCCTGCTTGAGCAGGAAAGTGGGACCAGATGACCCTCTGTGGTCTCTCTTCCAACCTGACTGGTTCTGTGATTCTGTGACTCAGTGAAAATGACCCAGGGGGAAGTTCACCCTACTGAATTGTTCACTGTGGTACAGCAGCCCTCAACATTGCAGTGCCAAAGGTCTTCTGACTCTACTGAGTCTCAAGCACCTTCAGAAGTTCACCACAAACCAGCAAACCCCACGGACTCAACTAAGGTGCTGTGCAGCAGCCAACCATGGCACCTTCTCTGTCAATCAGCATCCAGCTGCCCTTCAATGCCAACAACCCTATCTCAGTGCATGCCACAGCTTGAACCAGCTGCTGGGAAGTACCATGTCATATCAGCTGTGCATGCTCCTGCTCCACTTGGAAGCACTTTTTTCCAATGTTAGGACAAACTCCTCCCTTTAGGCATCTCTCTTTCCTTAAAAAAACATTGCTAGTGACACCGCTCCCTCTTGCACACTTGCCATGTCTTTCCTTTCAATACAGGAGAAGTAATTAATTATTCATATGGAACTAAGCCTTCTCCATTCATTTGAATACCTGTTTCAGCTGTCTCTTATGATTTATTAAGCATTTGCAATGTTTTTCCTTTTCTTTATTATAGTACCATAACATGGGGGTATCACTTTGAAAGGGACAGTTTCCACTCTGTTCCCAAGGGGATGTAACAGAACAATGTAACATCTGTATTGATTACTTTACAGCAAAACCTCTAAATGCTTGAATGCTTTATTCACAGTTTCTGGAGTATGACCATATTTGTGCACCTAATTCCTAGATGGCAGTGCTGCCTGGGCTAACCAGGCACAGCCTGAAGTGTGATCCCCACAGCAAACACACTTTGAGTACAATTTTGGACATGTTATACCTACCTGTGTGATGGCCATTGCATCTACATATCTGCAGGGAACTCTGCCCTGCATGTGGTGGCTCCAATCTAACTGCCCATGTAATGGGGAGTCCTGGCAATATAGGTTATCCAGATTCAGGCTTCTCTGATTCTTAAGAGTTGACTGACTCTGTGCACTTAAGTTAATAATTCTGTGTGGCTTTCTTGCTGCCTGAGCAACAGTACTAATCACAAGAAGATCTTTCAAAGTGAATTGAAGTCCTCTATTTAGAAAGACACCTAAATTACGTGGTGTTGCTGAAATAAACACTTGAACAGGTGATTGAAAATCAGGCTTTTTAAAGCTCCAAATATGGTAGCTTTAGAAAACCTGTAGCTGTTCAAAAATAACTCGTGAACATAGAGTAAGTCCACGAATTCAGATGTCCGATCTAAAGCCAGATGAGATTGCATCATTCTTCTACTTCTTAGGTCAGGAATGACAGATATAGCAGCAGGGGAGGTAGCTGAGACACCTGCCTGCAGTTTCTAGGCCAGATGCCATAGTATGAAGGGCAGGTTGTACTCTGAGGACCCAGGCAGGAATAGGTTTCCCTCCTGTTGCAGGTGTTTGCTAGACTCATTTCTGTCCTAGTCCATATCTTCAGGTTAGAAATGTTTCTGATAAACAATTTATGAAGTCTGGTTTGCACAACAGGCACATTTTTCAGCATACCATCATGCTGATTTTCTGAAGGTTCATGAGAGACCTCCTGGAGTCATGCTCAATCTTTTCTACTTTGTCACAGCAGGACTGCGCTAGTTATGTCTCAACATACCACTTAATTACCCAATAGGTTAATAAAGAGAAGGGGATGAAAGAAATAAAATGGCTTGAGTGAAACCCATGTGTAGAAATTACATACTGAGTCATTATTCCTCTACTGACCCCTCCCAGTGAGACAGTGGAGTGACACGCAATTCACGGTCAATCCGTTCAGGCTGCTCTTGATTTCACCTAATCCTTGGGCACAACTTTCTGATGTTCCGAGGGTTGCTTTCTGAGGACAGGATAAATTCAGCAAGGATGTCAGTTGTTTTCCTCTTGAGGAGACATTAACTAATTTCCACCCACGGCAGAGGATCCTAACTCAGAGGAACAGTGCAATATGGCAGGTTGTTGGGCTCAAACATTTCTCAGAGCACTTTGTGCTTCAGTGAGTGTCCTGTTTCAAGCTCTGTTGGGGAGAGTGCTGTTATGATTATTACTTCTCTGTCTCGGTTAGTTGTTTTCCATCCCGGTAAACTCACCTTGGATTTGGTTTTACAAATCAGGAGGCATGTTCTTGGCTGTGCTCAGTGCTCGGGTCTGCTGTCTGGGCTATGCAAATCAGGGGTTGTGAATACTCCGTTCAAAATAGCTCTGCAGCTGTGACTTTGGAGGGTGGAAGTATGATTTTTGCTTCACTTTTTGCAATGGTTTAACTGTACTGGTTTTAGTAGTAGCAGTAGATGGAGTCAGAGCAAAACCACATGCCATATCCTCCTACATTTAATGTGATTGTGAATCATAACTACTCATATTAGTTGAACAGCTCTGGTAAATGTATTAGCATGTGTGGCCACTGGAAGGCTCACCATGCTTTCCTGGTCTGTTAGTCCTACAATAAGCATTTTATTTTTATAGGGGTTATTGACAGCATGATAGATTAAGTAGTCTGAGGCTTTTTTTTTTTTCCTGAGACAAAATCTTTTACTTTGTGATTTCATTGTCAGTATAACCCAGAACAAGGTGTATGTATAGCAAACAGTCAAGGGAGTATCCTGAAGAAAATTCACTTCAATTCAGCCATGACATGGGAGAGATGAGGGTCAGATGAAGGTGGGACTATCTCATCCGAGACAGCACCGCCACTCTGGCTGCTATGGAAGGGGACAGGGATGGACAAGGAAGTATATCTCCCTTTCCAACCTTTTCACTGAAGGGAGCCTGTATGCAAAGCATCCACACACATGCTGGATTTTGGATATGAGAACTTTCTCCTTGGGCAAGTTTGCATTTATTAGCAACAGCTTGTAAGAGGCAAGAGACAAAGCATTTGTAAAAGATCCAGCTGAACTACCTCCAGGTTTAGAATATGTGCTAACCTCCTTCATCTGAGCCTGCACTTCGGGGGGTGCCCTAAAGTACAGGTGTATTCAGTCAATCTACAAAGAGCAAACAAGCAATTTTTAAGGTGTTTTAGTTCACTGTGAGCAATAGCAGGATTTTCTGAGGTGTTTATTTTTCCAAAATTCCGGAGAAGAACATTGTTTTAATGAGATCTGTTGTTCTCTTTACCCAAAATCTTAGAGAAATGTAAACATCTGATCCTTTTCTTTCAGCCTACAATTGAAAATAATGGTGCTGTTTTGCATACCTTGAAAATCATGACCTTTTATTTAATCTTGTATAGTAAATGAAAGAAATATCTAAGGAAACAAGATGATGAAGAATCTCACAAGGGGCACTTTATGGGGGAAGTTGAGTAACTGTTGCTACACTGAAAGTAGTAGCATGAGGAATAACCTATAAACTCTGCCTGGAGGAACATGAATCATCACCCAAAACTCTCTTCAGTAAGAGAGCAATTTTATTTTGCCCTCAGTTTTCTCTTTGAAAGCTCTGACAGATTCACATATCAAAGAAGGGGAAAATGCTATTTAACTTATTTTGCCTAATTTTCAAATTGCCTATTTTCAAAATGTGAGTGAAGCTCATGATCAGAAAGGAAGTATCACATCTCTTTGTATTTTCCTTTGGACACTTGCTTATAATTTTTTAAATAACAGCATAGAGAATAGCAAAACTAGCAGTTGGGCAGTCTTTCCATTAATGTGGACAGTGTCAGGGGCACTTACGGGCAAAGCAACAAGTATCAGTGTCCAGCAAGAGACACTTTTCCATCTATTTTCTGCTGAGCTGAACAGCAAAACCATCGCCTCTTGATTGCACCAGCAAAATCTAGTAGCCTGCACCTGAGTTTTAACCCAGCTGGCAGAATACAGATTCAGTAGCAGAGAACTGATGAGTAGGAAAAGGATGAATATGAATATAAATATGAAAGGCATAAAACTGTACGTTATCAGAACAAAAGCAACCCAATCTAACCTGAAATCAATTGGTTATGTAAAAAAAAAAATTACTCATGTCTTGCAAGGTGGTTGGCCTTCAGGATACATGAGAGACAAATCTGTTCCTATGTGAGTACAAAACACAAACAACACCTTTCTCGGTTCTACATTTGGAATTCGAAACGTAAGTCTGATAGTGTCTTCTGGTATTTTCAAGTACATTTTCTTTAAGTTCCTCAGAAGAATGTTAAGCTGCTACTGTCCCACTGAATTAATGCAAATGCAAAAATTTCCTGGAATATTTTCTGGAGAACAGTGTAAGTTTATCTTTTCCATGCATAATTTAAAAACTGTCCAGGGCAGCCTCCTTGCATCTTAAATACAATCATTTAAGTACTTCCATAGAAAGATCCATTTTGCAAGGCTGCACTGGATTGTGGTCACACCTCCGAACTTTCCAGTTCCTTCCTAGTGCTCATGTTGTTCTTTATGAATACATTTGGCCATGTCTGATGCTATCTGCATTGAAATGCATATTTAATTTACACTCCCAAGTTAAACTATTTACAGAGTAAAGCATAGGCTCTTACTTTTCTGAGACAGCCTCTCTATTTGCTGGTGGGAGGAAAAGTCTCAGAAGAGTTTTTGTCTTCACTGCTAGCAGGCACGTGTTCAGTGAGGATGCCTCAATAACACAATGCTCTTGATTGAAACTCTACTTTGTTCAAACAGTGAGTTTTTTATTGCTTGTGGACAATAAACATGGTCTGTATTAATATCTGTGCAGTCCATCTACCTCACTCTTCACTCGCTAACACACCCAATAACAGTCACCACCCAAGCCTAGTCAACATACTGGCATAAACACAAGGCCAGGCACTGCATGCCTCACTCAGGCAAATTTCCGATGAAAGTCAACAGCAATTTAGACTGAGAAAGAAGCACAGGATTACAGGTAGTGTTGGAGCCAAAAGCTGTGTGTGCACTGTTCTGTGAAATAAACATCTTTCTTAGAAGCGGTACTGAGAATGAGATTGCTGAAAAGCACAACTACGACTTGATTTCAACTGCAGCTCCTGTGGTCAGGGAAAGGGAAAGAAAAGAAAAGGACACAGTCCCAGATTGACGCATTAATTGATGCCCCCACCGTGTCAAATACAGAATTTTCTCCCTCCTGCTGGACTTCTGGGGTTAAGGATGTCAGGTGAAAAAACATTCCAAGCTGCCAGCAAGTTCCTAGGAGAAGCAGACTGCTCCTGAAGACCTGTCACACAGCATCTTATCCGGAAAGATTAACATCTCTTTCTCACGCTAATTTGACAAAGGCAGGAGCTTATTCAGACACCATTTCAACACCCCAAAAGCTAAAAAGGGGGATAAATCAACATATCAAGGATTGGATTTTTTCACATTTATGATACATAACATTTAGGGTTATGTATCATAACTTCTAACTTTTTCATTGCATAACTATATTCACTTCTTGAACTATTCTTTTATAATAAAAAAAAACTATTCAAACTATTCAGTCTTTTAGACACTTTGGATAGCAATTGAAGTTAGATGTTATATGCAAATTTGCTGTGATGTAAATAAGAGAGACCCTACCCTGCTAAAATTACATTCTTCCATCATTAATTTCTTATCTATATCCTTTATCTTAGACAAAAAATGGAGTTGGAGAAGAAAAAGACCAAATTACAATGGAAACAAAGCTCCACTGTCATGAGTGTAGAGGCAGTCACAGGTGACAGCAAACTGTATTGGCAGTGCCAAACTCTGTTAGGAAAATGGTATTAATTTTTTTCTTCAAGAAAAAGAACAGAAAATGGAAAAGGAGACACTGAAACTGAGGGGCTAGTTTCACTCTTTATAATACTCAGAAACTTCAGCCACTTTTGACAAGGTTTCCAGTCTAGAAGCCAGGCTGCAGTCTTCCCAAGTCAAGTCAGTGGGACATTTCCAAGAACAAGGGAATAAAAAAACCACCAGACAGCCTCCTTCCCCCACTTCTGCTTAAAATGCCAACAATGTTTATCCATGAGAGTTCAGGATGTTTCAGCTGAACGCGGAGACAATTCCAGTTAGAGAAAGGAGTGTGATCTTTCATTAAAGTATATTTTCAGTCCTCGTGAAAAATCTGGGCAAAATTTATTGACAGGATAGACATTGTCCATTTGAGTATCTGAGCTCACTGTAGGTCCTCTCATCATTGTATGTATACTTAAGCCCATGAGCAAGCAGGACTACTTGCCTTGTGACAATAGTTTTGAACTTTGAAAAGCTGTGCTTTGTCCATGGAGCCAGAATTGAGGCTAAAAACCTCATTTTCTCACCACATTCGCAGAGTAGCCCTCTGTATCCAGACAAAGGCACCAAGTACCTCATTTCTAATGCAGCACAACAGGCAAACAAGCAGGAGTTGCAGGGAAGACACACAGAGTCACAGAGTCAGCTAACTGGGAGAGAAACCTACATGGAACACATGGAAACAGTGACTGGGGAGAGAGGTCCATCAGGAGCTTCACTGTAGTGTGTGTATATATATATACGTACAATATATATTATTTTATATATTTACCATATGCAGTTCTTAGTTTCTAATTTTCTGCAAATAAGAATTAGATAAATAAGCAAGACACTAACTTTTGGACACAGTCTCCCATTTTACTACTCAACCCATGCTGACCATCACTTCAAAATGGATCGATACGTAGCAGTCATATTGATACTTTACTCTTGCTTGAATGATATTTCATTTATGCAGAAAGGCCTAAGAGAAATAGCAGGAAAGTACATGGTGATGAAGGGACTGAGAAATCAAAAAGTGGCTGAAAGGTGCAGGATGGAGGAGGTAAACTTGAAGGGAACAAAAGCGGGAAGACAGCAAATCAAGTCAGTTAGCAAGAAAGGAGCTGGCATGTATCCATCTAAGGGAAGAAGTGCTCATGTCACAGCACCTTCACCGGCTAGAGCCTCCCCAAGTATTCAGTCTATAGGACCCCATGAGCACAGCATGATCCCTGTCCAGTTCCCTCACCTCCTTCTGCTCTTGGTGTTGGTTGCACTGAGCGGCTTCACACAGACTCAGCGAGAGCTCTGCTCACAGCAAAAACATGTTATTTCTCACAGCCCAGAAATGCCGAGGTGGGAACGAACCTCTGCAGACCTCCTACTCCAACCAGGGTCAGGTGGAGTAGGATGCTCAGCTCTGTCACCAGATGGATTTTCAGTATTTCCGAGCATACAGACTCCATATCCTCTTCCCATGCCCAAACAAACCATTAAATGCAAAGCAGTGGGGAAAATCCGATAATTGAACACAAAGCGATGTAGCTAGTTGACCTCCAGCTTTCTCTGTAAAAAAAAAAAAAATAGGAGTGCAACAACATCCCACCCACGTCTCACGGTGGCTTCGAGGGAGAGTTACTCATCAGCGAAAGCACCGAGGAGTGCAGCAGAAGTCACCCGCGGTATGAGTGTCGCGGCGGGAACACGGGGCCGCGGCAACTCCGCGCGGCTCTCGCCCGGCGTCGCAGCCCCCGCCCGGCTCCTCCTCCCTATCTCCGCTGCCCTGCCCAGCCCTGCCCTGCCCTGGCCGCCCGTCGGCTCCTTCCACCTGCGCGGCAGCGGCGCAGGGGAGCGGGTGGCGCCCGGTGCGGGAGATGTGAGCCGATGGTGCCGGGCCCGCCGTGCCGGGGGGCGGCCTGGCTGCTGCTGCTCCTGCCGCCGCTCCTGCCGCCGGCCCCCGCGGCGCGCACAGGTAGGTGCCGCTGCACACCCCGCCTGCCCGCCGGCCGCCGACACGGCGGGGATGCGCATCCCTCCTCGGGATGGCAGTGGGAACCGCGCCCCCGTGCCGAGCCGTGTTCCCTCAGCCCGCGGCCGGCTGGAGCAGGGCTGGGGTGCCGCTGCCGTCCGTGTTAGGCAACCGTGCCTTTGTTTGGTGTTGGTGTTTCTGGCCTCCGGCACTCGACTAGAAGCATAGGACTGGGTGTTTCTGTCATGTTGCTTCATCTTTTTCTTCTCTCCATAATTATGCTGGAATTAGGTCTTACAGAGCTCTGTGTTAATTTGCTGTCAGCTGTAAGGTGATAGCGTGCTCTTGAGATAGTCCGTGTTATACCCACTGAGATAATTCCCCACATACCTTTGATGTTTGTATCTTCCTTTCTGCTTGACAGGTGCTATCCCCAGCTGAGCGGTCGAGAGGCAGATTAAAAAACACTCAGGATGGGGTTTTGGCAGAGATATTCTGCTCATGTGTTCCAGTTAACTCTTTTGACAAACTACTGCAATATGCATCGGTGATTTTTGGTGGCTTTCAGAGGTACCAATGCCAGCTTCTTTTTAGGCAAC
Source organism: Lophotriccus pileatus (assembly GCA_035583135.1). Classification (NCBI taxonomy): domain Eukaryota; kingdom Metazoa; phylum Chordata; class Aves; order Passeriformes; family Tyrannidae; genus Lophotriccus; species Lophotriccus pileatus. The sequence goes on along the minus strand of JAWWES010000115.1, from coordinate 50,123,720 downwards.
TGACCACATAATTTTCATCTGATTTAAGTCCACTGATCATCAGTGCAAGTGTTGTGGAAAATCTGTGTAACTGGTATTCAGTTACCCGTAAACAACTGTGAAATGTGATTACTACTGGGTTTGATGCCAATGAAAGTTTGGAAAAAACATCAAGGGAGTTATGCTGCTTTTGTGTAATGGTTCTTCAAGGCAGAAGGGAATCTGTTTGCACATTCCTGAAGTTTTAGATGAATATAATTTTAGGGTTTTGTTGACAGTCAGCAATAGCAGTAAGGAAGGGAAAGGCTGTGCCTACCACTGAAAATTTAGGGCTTTCCATTTTCACCTTTTTCAGCACAAGAGAGTAAATGTTAGCTTGCTTCATCCCAGCAGCATTTTGCTGATAATGGAAGAAATTACATGAAATGTAGAACTGTCATAGCAGTGCTCATATATTTTCTCCAAAGTGAAGTGGTGGGTAGAGGAGTCCCTTTTGGGTTCTCTGTTCCAACAGAGAAGAAGAAGCCTGGATTACCAGTTGTGAGCAGATGCAGTCCTGAAAATACTGCTGTTGCAGTATTGTAATCTGAGCGTTTGATCTGGTGTTGGAATAGAAGCAGATTATGCTGGGACTCAAGTGCCATATAAAGCAGTTTTACAGAGAATCTTATAGGCTCAGATTCTTACATCTTACAGGATCTGTGCTGTGCCTGTCCCTTTGGGATCTCTTGTCGAGTTCTTTTCTGAACTCTATGGCAGCAGCATTTCTTTTGATGTGACCTTAAAATCTTCCCACTTCTAATGTTTTCTGATGGCTGTGTGAGTTTCTTGGTCTGCATTGGCATCCCTGGTTTAATTTACCTGTCTTGCAGTCTCCACTTTATTGTATTTTTAAAAGTAAATAGACTTACATTTTGAGAAACAGCTTCTGGCCTCTCTTTAAGCAAATTTCAATATGTTTTCTTTCACAGAACTAGACCACTGAAATGTACTAAACACCCCTTTTATCAAGATGTTGTTCTGGGAAATACAGAATAAAAAGCTAAAAGGGGTCATGGTACGGACTTTGCAGTTAAGCCATTGAAATGGAGTTCAGGGACCACGCTGTGGTTAAAAGGCAGGCAATATTCCAATGCTAATAATCCACTTCCTTTCCTTCTCATGTAAGACTTGAGAAGGATTCCTGAAGTCACCATACGTGCAGTTCTTTAAGAACTTGAAGTATCTATGTGGATGTTGCTTCTGATGGATGAATTGGAGAGGAGGGGTGAGACTGCTGTTTGTAATTCCTTCACCCAAAAAACTGGGACAACTCAAGCAATTTGAGCATCTTATTTTGATAGAAACAAAGCCTGAACAGCCACTTTTATTCCTCTGTGAATACGTGGTTATAATTTGTGAGTAACTGAAGGGAAATGCTTGGCTCCAAGGTGAGCAGTGGGAAGATGTTTTGATGTTGACACAAGGTGATTTAAGGTACAATTTGGAACTGAGAAGAGTCTAGTCTGTTGTGTAGACACAGCCAGAAACTATTAAAGTATTAAGTGGTGTACAGAAGCATCATACTATTTCATATACAAGTCATGAAGTGTGCATGTAATAAGTAAGCTAATTGCCCCATAGATGTATTCTGAGATGTCTGTGTGGAGTTAATAGGTTGTGCTTCAAGTTGTACATTACTCAAATACAGTAAGAACTCACAGACAATTGTCTTCTTGTTTACCAGAGAAGTCATTAAGCTTCAGTATTGAGTGGAAGTTAATAGGAGGGTTGAGCTTTGTGTTCTTACATATTTCCTTGCTCTCTGCTAGTGTGAAGAAAGGAAGAATAAGTGTAAAATAGAAATCAATAAAAATGGATATTGACATAAGGAGAACTGTGGTATATGAAGGAGTGTCAGGTTCATATAGTCAAAAGGCTCACCCTTATCTTCTCATCTCCAGCTTTCAATCTCATGCCAGGCTGTTTTGGACAACACTGTGATCTTTGCCCTAGTGTTGGGCTTTGCTTATGATTTCCTCAACTTGGTAAATTCTTATTGACTGTTAATTGGAAATGGAAATGGTTAGAGGAGACAGTTCATTCTATAGAGAAACTTCCAACATTGCTGGGATTTGTGATTAAAGTCCAAAACTTAGATGTGCACTGCAGTTCCTTATGCAAACACTCAGGTTCACTGTTGTAGCTATGCCCTTCCATGGTTGTTATCGTCTAGTGGCCTTTACAGCCAAGTGGTTAGGATTACTCAGGTCATTTGTGTTTGTGTAGTTCCTGTTTATGTTTGGTTTTACAGTTGTGGCTTGTACAGATTGATTTCTGCTGATTGGTTTCTCTCCAAGAAGTGGTGTTGATTATCTACAACTACAGGATTAAGAGAGAAAAGCCACCCTTTATCAGCCCAACAAGAGCTCCCATATTTTAAAAAGCTTACTTTCATAAGAGCCTGAATTCTGGAAACTCTAAATAAAAATGAGGTTTTACTGGAGAGCTGTGTTTAAATGACATACAGCTCTGTTTCTGCTTTGTACTTGGTGTGCCAGTAACTTGCAGGGCAAATAACTTTATCCACTGTTCATCCTGTTTCGAAAACAGTACAATAAAACTAGTAAATCAGAAAAAAAAAGGAAATAAGTTGTAGGACTGGAGGTATGGAACAGTTTACAATTGAAGAGATTAAATTAATTATATTTCTTTCTCATGGAAAATAGGTGAGTTTTCTTGTTTGTCTGACTACTGAAAGACTATTTTAAGCTCAGTGAATGAACAGGAGGAAGACTGAAGTCTCTTCTTACCTTCTTATCCCAGCACCTTTAGTTAAATCTCACCTGATAGATTAGTTATTTTTCAGCCTTCTATTTTCACTTTGTCTTCTGTGATGGGGGAAAGGAGTGTGTCCAAAGAGAAGAAAAAGAAGAACAATATTGCTTCAGGTGGCGAAAGGATCTGACATGCTGTTACCAAGATTTATATATTTGAACTTAATCACACTCTATGTATAACAGCACATGAGTGGGTGTTATAATTCTTAAGTGAAAGGGGTTAATCTATTTCCTTCTACTTCCTTAAAGGCTGCAGGCTGTTGAGCTAGTATTTATTATTGCATCTGGTTTGCAAAAGACTTCGCTTCTCATGGCTTTCTTTATGTTCTCTGAAAAAATACACCAATATTCTGCTCTTAGGTACAGTAATAGTGTACAGGATGTGGCTCACAAGCACTGAAACCCGACTGTGCCCTGAGAAGGCTGAAGCACGTGCAATTGCTGACAGGGCTTTTCACCACTGTAAGAAGGTAGCAGACAGGCATGGAAATAGACCTGTTCAGCTTTCCAAGTCTAAATCAACCCAAATCACTTGCAAGGTAGCTTCTCTGCTATCCCAGGCGACGGTCATGCTCCTCCTGATCTCATCAAAGTGTGTTGGCTGCTCCCTTGAACCTCAGTGATGGCTTGCTGGGAGTGTTGGTTTTTCCTCTTAGATCTTGGATGCAGAAGAAGGTGTTTGACTTGCATCTTCTGAGGGTTGCCTTTCCCTCAGATATGAAGGCAAGTGCTCATCCTGCATCGACATTACACTCAGTCTCCTGTCCAAGGGAAAAATGTGGATTCAGAATCGTGAATTTCACTAATTGAAATAGACTTGACACCAAGAAGAGCAAAATCCTTTCTCTAGACAAGCCATCAGTAGGTCATAGAGACAGGAGCAACACTGATTAGGCAATAAATATGATGCTGTTAGTTCCAATTGAACTGTTGTTGCTTAATAGTTATTACTCAGCACTGAATGATGAAATCCAAACCTAATTTTTGCTCAGTTTATATGTAAAAAAAATGGATGTTTTATGTATGGACGGATTAGAGGTATATGAAGATTGGGCTGATAACTTCACAGAGCATCATTTTTTACAATATTTCAAACAGAAAGGTTAGCTGTAACTGTTGGATATTTTGAAAAACAAATGTAAGATGTCAGAGGTATTCTAATTAAGGTTTCAATTTTTTGTTTGTTGGGTTGTGGTTGAGCAGTAACAAATTGGTAACGCTAATCATATTCTAGAGAGAAAAGAAAATCCTCAACGTTAAATGCTGGGCAGTCAGGCTATTTTTAGCATTTTATATAACTTCAAAACATCTGTTCTAAAAAACAGCTATCATGTCATGGCATTATGTCACCATTGGGCTTTTTAAATTAATTAATTTTTGACAAAAAATGTTTTTGCATTCCAAACTTAACAAAGCCTCATTTAGTTTTAAATTAAAAAAACAACAACAACAACAACAAAAAGAAAGCCAAACAACAAAATAAAAATGAAATGAAAGCAGGAAGCCCAAAACACCTCCAACACATTACAACTTTAAAAACCTAGAAGGTGTGGCAACTAATTTTAGACAAGCACACCTTGAATTTCACCCACCTTGTCTGCTTGTTTCAGGCAGATCACTCAGAATTAATGGAAAACATGCCCATGGCAATTTTGCCTGCTGCAGTGTGTCAAGGAAAGTGTTTGTAGCGGGGCATGGCTAGATAGTGTGAGCTCTACTCTTGCACTTGCAAACCTTCAACACAGTGGGAAGAAAGTTCAGTTTATTTTTTTCCTATCAAACAAGTTAGCAAAAAGGAACGGATGTCAGCTGCCATGGCCCTCTTCAGCAACCTCCTAACAAGCCTTCAATGGACTGGGAACATTTTCTCCTCCTTTCTGGAGTTGGGTATTTCTGGACTAGGTCTGTAATGTTCCTTGACCAATATTCTCTGCAAAGGTATTTTTATAAGTTAAGAATTGGTTTGGATGAATAAAGGTAAGGCTTCATATGGAGGAGGAGAGCATATGGAGGAGGAGAGCATGTCAGGGCAAGCCACAGCTTCAGTTCCACTTCTGCATCTCCCATTCTTCAGGCTGTATTTCCACCTGCAGTCTTTCACCAAATGACCTCCTGAGGTTCACTTGTTTCCAGTGGCAGTCTGCCTGTTTCCTGAAAAACAACCCCCACATGCCCCAGTCTCATCCTTCTCCCACCCACCCCCACCTCTTCTCTCATGCTTTTCCATCTGCTCCACCACCTGATTTTCATGTAGTCTGTCTTTCTTCCCCCTGTGCCCCTTCTGAACAGGCTGTGATGGGAGTGACGGGCTCCTGTTCTGGGAGGGCAAGAATGTGCTTTGTGGTTAGCTCTTGAGTAGTGCTACGACTCAAACAGGAAATCACCTCCGTGCTCCTCCCCACATTCCCACCAGTGCTGCTTGAGTCAAAGGGTTTCGCTAGCCTGACTTCATACCAGGCAACACCAGAGCTCCAGCAACCCACCTGGAGAAAGGCAGCTGAGCTGTAATGGCTCTACATACCTCTCCTCCTCTTTCTTGTTACCCAGGCTGCTGAATTCGAGCCAAAAAGAATCAGTACAGAAAAAAGCTTTCAAGCTCACTTAATTTTCAAAAAGTTAACTCGCTCGTTTACATTGTTGCTAAGATAATAAGTGACACATTTGCTAAATTAGCAAACTGTTTTGCGGGGTTTTCCTTCCTCCATGTAACTTACAATCTCCAATTTTGGCTCAGTGCCCCTGTTTACTACTTAGTGTACTCCCCCGCATTCCTTCATGGCCAGCACTGACTTGCTTGAGACTGGAGATGAGCCAGAAAAGGCAACCCCAACCATCTGCTCACAAGTGCCACCGAACATGATGCTAAATGGACACTTGCACTGAGTATGACCATTTTTATTTTTATGTTATGCTTAGACATGTGTTTGAGGGACTGTTTTCACTGAGAACAACAACCATCAAAAGAGATGAGCTGGAGAAAGAAAGAGTAAAAATGCCTTGAAAAACGAAGAACAACAACATGGAAGAAGCAAGCAAAATGTCATAGGAGCTTGGTGGAAGTCACACAAAGCTGAAAAAAAAGACTAAAGAAAGTGGCTTATAGCATTCATTGCCAGAAGCAGTGTATCCTAGATTGCTCTAATTTGCTAGATGCTTCACTGGTGGGTCTAGGTTATCAGTGTGAAAAGGTAAATCGGATTCAGCCAGTCTGAGAGGTTGTCCTCTCTCTGAGATGTGTAAGTGTGGGTTCAATCCATGACCTTGAAGTGGCTGCAGATGGTGAGGCACAGGGTGTGCCTGCAGCACTGCCCACAAGTTTGGTGCCCAGCACAAAGG
>JAWWES010000115.1:50106221-50117486 GCA_035583135.1 Lophotriccus pileatus | reverse complement strand
CCTTGAAGTGGCTGCAGATGGTGAGGCACAGGGTGTGCCTGCAGCACTGCCCACAAGTTTGGTGCCCAGCACAAAGGTGCTTCCATCAGAGGTGCTCCCAAAGGCCATTTTCTTAAAGGAAAATACAACAGTAATTGAAGACAAAGTCTGTTGTTGTCAGAAAAGCAATTCCCCTTTTGAATTCTGATATGACTGTAGGGCAGGAGACCTTGGGTTTTACTGCTGTGACTAGAGGGGAAAATCTGTTGCAGTAAGGCTTGTCTTTCTGTTTTAATGCTCTCCACATCACTCACTGTCTTAAATTATGTCTTACAGTTGTCTAGAGAGTCCCATGACCTTCTTTGTTGCTATGTTTTATTGGATGATTTGGTGTTTGCACCTCTGTGCTTTCCCACTGTAAAATGCAGCAGATGATCACTGCTTGAGCACGGTACACTCAACAACAACACTCACACAGAAGGCACTTTGATGTCAATCAGTCAGCTTTCAGTGGATCCTCTGACTTCTCACCACCCCAGAATTTTAACTAGTGTACAGAAAAAATATCTATGCTTTTATATATTTGTGTATTTTTATGCTTTGCAGCTGCAGAGTTACCTGATTCAAGTGCAAAGCTAATGAATCTGTTTGGAGCAAGGGGACATGAGTAGTTGCAACTGTATTTGTTCTGTGGTGCTGACATTAAACACAGCTGTTTGCCACTGAGACAGGCAGCAGGGCCTTCCCAGCAGGTAAAAAGCACAGACACTGAATGGATAATGGTTGTACTGTGGAAATCGTGTGCGTTTATACTTGTGTTTGTATAAATCACAGAATCTGCCAAGTTGGAAGGGACCCAGAAGGATCATGGAGTATGCGTATGTACAGATAGATAGATACAGCTGTAACCAAACTGAGCTTTGAAGAGTACTGACTTAAGCAAGGCATGTACCTGGCAGGGGGCTCTGTATGATTGAAGCCGACCAGGTTTTGAAACCCGGCAGACGCTTTCATAAAGAGAAGATGAAGCACCTGCCATGCAGTCTTTTACTCATGTGAATAGTCTCACTGACGTCAATGGGGTTTTTCACTCACATGTAAAGGTGTTTTCAGGCTAAGTCATGTCTGTTTTGGAGAGTCTCTCAACAGCTTTTTCTGAGATCAGGAGTTGCCTGTTAGTTGAGGTGATGAAGTTTGCAAGCCCATATTATTACTTTATTTCCAGTTCAGGTGTCAGTCACAAAGATGTAAGGAATTATATTACTCAGGGTTTGATTTATAGCCTTTCCAAAGACAGTAATAAGGGTTCCAGTTTTTACCATACAATAAATAAATAAAGAGGTCTTGTTATATTGGAAAGTGATGACAGCCATTGCAGGCTACTGATGAGGCAGACTAAACCTAGCAAAGCAACATATATGACTGATTTCTGCTCTTAGACCAGTACAAACTGAAAATACTCTATGTGACACCCATGCCATTAATCCCGATTAATGGAAATAAAATCAGAATACAACTGGACATATTGTTTTTAAAGACAAGATGCTGAAATAAGTATGTTAAAAGACAAGATGCTGAAATAAGCAGCTGATGTACATACTTGAGTCCTTTCCTGACTGATAACCATGGACCATACAAGCTCTATGTATGATCTATTTTCTACACAGGTCCCCTGATATTATCGATCATCAAATAGACATGATGGAGTTTATTCTTAACTCTTCCTAGAGAAATAGGGAGCATGGTAGTTTTATTCTTGTTTTACATATTTAGAATTCAGGTATAACTAACTTGCATGATTTGTTGTAGGGGCAAACAGAAGCCTTTAGTGAAGGGACAAGACGAGAAATAGAAACCAAATCTCTTCCTTTGCAGCTCATGGAAAGTTAACGGTCCCTGTCCCTCTGCCTTCCAAATCACACTGAGCTGGGGGTAGGTGGGAGCACACCAGCAGTGTTGTAATGCTTTAGATCTTGTAAAGATAGAGTCTGCGGCTTCTGTGTACTGAGATTGGCTCCTCTGCTGCAGTCAGTGTTTCTGTTTTGAAACTTCATTTACCACAGCAGAAACCACAGTGGGAGGAGAGAAATTAAAAAAAAAAAAAAAAAAAAAGTCAAAGAACTACCTTTACATGTTAGTAGTTTAAAAATATTTTAATGTAACAGACAAATGCACGACTCTTGCTGCTTTAAAATGTGCTTGAAGAATATAAATTGTTTTTATGTAAGGGTGGACGAATGTGGAAAGGTACAGGTGAACAAGAAGTCCTCAGAAAACCAACTGAAGTAATTTCCCTTGTGTGTGATGAGCTGGATGCCTCCAGTCAGTTCAGTTTGGTGACTATGGATTAGCCTAATAAGTAGTACACATGTTAAAAATTTTAAAGAAAAAAGGTGTGAAAAGTGAGCTCTTAGGGATGCTTTTAGCTGTCTTATGCCTGATTCAGCAGTACCCCTGCCAAATTTAGCACTCCACTGAGCAAAGCCAGATTTATCAGATGTATGTAGAAAACCTGTCAAAATGGGGCTGGAGGTTACCTTAAGTCTGTCCCACTGCTCCTAGGCAGAATCAGCTAAACTACTGCCATTCCTAACAGATGTTTTTCTAATCTGTCCTTCAAAACATCCGGCAGGCCTCCCATCCTCATGTGCCACTCCTCTTCCCACAAAGGCTTATTCCCAGTGCCGCCTTTCTTGTTGAAAGTGAACTCTGTTCCTTTTCCTCCTTGTTTGTGGTGGACACGGAGAGTAGATTATCCTTTTCAAGTGAAGAATTAGAGAGTGCCCTGCCACTGCTTCCTGGACCAAGTGCATCCCTCAGAAGTTTAACTGCCAAGGAAGAAGAGATGAAGGCTGATTGGCATGACCCCCATCTCCACTGAAGGGAAACAGATGCACCTAGTCTGGTCCATCCTGACTAGAGAGATGAACCACCCTATGGAAGAGTTTATCTTCCTCTGCTTTTTATGGCCTCTGCAAACCAGATGCCTTGCTCAGAACCCAAGTTACCAGAGACAAATCCCTTTCTCATCTGCTGCTCTTCAAAATTATGTTAATCTTTTCTCCAGAGGTTTTCAGAGTGTGCAATATGTATCCAGTATTACTCTCCAGTCTCTGTTTTGTTATTTAGTATCTCCTAGTTGGGCTTTTTAGTTTTTCCTCATTGTTTTTTTAATGAGAAGCCTTTTATGACTTTGATTCCCACCAATCTAAGAAAATACCTGTGTGGTATTTTCTCCTACATGGGAGCTTTAGCAGCAGGACTGTGTGACTTCTGTGTGAGGGGTTTTTTTTAATATATTTTTCTTTTTATCTCTTATTCACAGTTACTGCTTATGCAATTGGGTTTCCTGTAGTGTCATACACTGGTGCTGGGATGTGGTACAAGGAATGAAACTAATGATTTTTCATAGTCCATGTAATGCTAGTTTTCATTTGTTCTTCTTAGTAACCTGGACATAAGTACTTTAGGAACTTCTCTATTTTACTGAAGAGATGTTGCGAATTTTAGGCTGTTTTCCTGGCTCTCCTGAAGAGCTTCATCTTTACATTATTATCCACTTAAAGCAGTTGCAGAGTACATTTATTTTGGAGGAAACCAAAACCTTTTATTTTCTAGGTTCTGTATCTCCCACTTGGAATTAAATGTTAGAGTAAGGCGAATTCCGGGAGGTCTCTTTCTGCTGCCTTTACATCCCTGAGTGTCCTGAAACTTCTTTATTATTGCTTTATTATGGCTTTATAACTGAATCTATAGTTTGAGCTCTTACAAGCTGACTGTCATAGGATATTTCTGTGTCCAAGTGTCAAGGAAATAGGACTTTCTACATACTTTCTGTAAATAGATAAGCTTGCCCTAAGGACTGTACCTGACAAAAATTCTTCTGACTAGAGAGAAGGAAAGCCACTCAACACTGTGGAAGCACTAGAGATAAAAGAGAGCAACATGAGAAATACCATACAGATCACACATTTTTGCGACCTGAAAATACAGATGCAGGCATATACCTGCAAGGTATGCAACAAGAAGATTGTTTTGAACATTAACATACAGCTAGAGGCTTGGAAAACTCAAAGTCTGCCCTGAGACAGTTTAAAATAATTGGTCCCTACAGAAATGCAAGGTGACTGTTTTAATAAACGTACTGAAGAGAAAAGCTTTTACTTTTGGCTCAAAGACAGCAACATCTGCAAGCTAATCAGGCAAATGGTGCTGACTTTTGCTTACAAAAGCAACTGTATGTTATGTATACAGGAGGATGAACACTATTACTCTAGTAATAGTGAAATATGCTACAAGAAAGCCTTAAGGTCCACTTACAGAAGTAAGAGGTCAAGGACTATTCGTTCAGACAGGTTCCTACTGTTTGTTGATATATTTTATTTCCCTCTTTCTTTTCCTCTTTTTGTTATCATCCCAGGAGGAAGAGTTTAAAGGGTTTTGAAAACTCCTACAGAACTACAGAGTCACTTTTTCTCTTCGCTGTGTTCTTATGGCTACTTGTAATGGCAAGCTCCTTGCCAGCAGTGCCAGCTTCAGAGCTGCTCCCATGGGGGCTTGGCAGGATGTGCTGGGGCTTGAGACACAACTTCGAACTTGGGATTCTTCCCATGGGCCCACAGGCTCCGTTTTGCAAGTAATTTAGCAATGTGATCATCTCCATTACATTTATTAGATTAGAAGTGGGAATTAGAAAGATGTGAAACTGAGTTCTTAAGAGACCCAAACTTGCTTGTTTATTAATTTGAAAAGCTGGTGCAACGAACAGCAATTTAGACAAGTGACCTAAAGTAGATGCTTGCTTTTGAGTTTCTGGAGAATCAGCACAGATGGTCAAATGACCCTGGGGCTATTGTGATAATCCAGCCTGATTCTCTAGTGCAGAGTCATACTTCAGTTTGTAAAGCTGTATTTGCAGTACACTGCATGTGTCTTTTTTAAAAATACCTGGTCTGACTTTTAAAAATCCTCTCAGCTACAAGAAGATTCTAAAGAAGTATTAAGGATATTTTTACAATTTTCAGTGTTAAAGTGTTCTGATATTCAAATACATTTGCAATTTTGAAAATTTGTGTCTCTTCTAGGCCAAGCTTTTCTAGTTTTTGCTTTCAGTCCCTGTATATTTCTATGCCACTGCCTGTTATAAATGGGAAAGACATTTTTGCTAGAGAAAAAATACACTGGTACAGATGGAATTTGGGACTGCAGTGGCTAGGGACACTTCTAAAAAACTTGATTTTCCGTAAGCAACAACCTTGCACTTTGAATGTTAAGAAACGTAGAATTTTGTAGCTTATTTAAAAATAACTTGAAAGCGTATGTATCTGCAGATTCTTAGTGCATGTTGTTCCTTTCTCGTTTTACTTCTCAGGAGAGTTGTATTGTTCTTTGCTCAACCCTAGGAATGTCCGTTTTGAATCTACAAACATGAAGAATGTCCTTCACTGGTCAGCACCAGAAGGCACAGGCAGTGGAGTACTCTACAGGGTGAAGTATTCAGTGTAAGTTGCCTTGTTTATTTTATCTCCCACTGACTTTTATTGTAGCATTTTAAGTAATAAATTTTAAAACACTATGCAAGATAGGGCTGATATAAAGTAAAGAAAGGAGAACTAAAATGTGGGCTAGACTCAAGCAGTGCGGTTTTTATTTTTTCCTTCTGCAACTGTTTACTTCACATCCAGTTAAAAAATGTGTGAAGAGACATTCTTCCTATGAAGTAAGTGTAGGGTGCAACATTCTAATACTATGGAAGCTTTCAGAGGTATTCCTGAAAAATGAGACAGAGGAATGAAGAAGGATTGTGCCGTGGATTGGCATCTGTCCATGTGAGTCTTCTGTACACATTTAAGTGGAAATGGACTACAACCTCTTTTGATAAAACCTTGCCCTCTCTGCTAACAGGAGTGACACAGTCCACTGCCTAGACACGGGGAGAGTGCTCAGCAATTATGGAATGAATGATAATTGCGTAGGAAGTAAAATGTTCAGAGAGCACTGTCTACACTGACTCTGCAGGGCCAGCTGGTCCACGAAAGAGTCTTTAGCCATAGGTATGTTCATCTTTCACACTGAATACAAAAATATGCATATGTGCTTCTACCCACCTAGGAGAGAGATGTGATGAAAATGATGGAAAATGATGGTGAGTGATCCTGTCCTGCAATCATGCAGAAGCTGCCACATGCCCTTACTTATTAGCAGAAAAAGGGGAATTCTTAATAATGCGAATTTGAGGAGCAGGAGCTTCTGAGCAAATCCAAACAGGAATTTTCCAAGGAAATCTTGATTTGTTCTACTAGTGTGTAAGAGCTATTCAGTACCAAGGCGTTGTTGGTAGCAGATTCATGCTACTTTTTCAACTAGAACGATTTTGAAGTTCATTGTATTGCAATGGAGTCTTTCTTTTAAACTAGAAAAAGAAGCCACAGCCAGGAATGAGTAGTCTCTTCTCACTCATTTTGGAAACCTGAGCATCATCTGTGTCCGTACGCGAGGATGAGTGACTGACCATCCTGAGAGAAGTCATTGTCTCTAGTTATCCTGATTCTGTTATTGTGCGTCTAGAGTTTAAACTACAGCAGTGGTGATTGAAGTTGAGAGATCTCTGGTCTGCACAAGCAAAACTTGAATTAGACTGGTATTAGTAACATCCCAGTTAGTTCCAGCTGGCCACTTTTGGATAGGGCCTACTCTTCATTTATTTTTCATTAAAAACTTGCAGAAGTTTTGTGCTTCATCTCTGCTAAAGTTGGGGATTCCTTGAAGTTGCAGATTTCTGCTAAACAAGCAAGCTGTTTTATCAGCCATAATACAGCACAGAAAATTATATTATCAGATGACTAATATGAAGGCAATAGCTTTTGTACAGCTCCTTTCTCTTGCTTTTTCAATATAGGTACGGTGTTGGCAAATGGATTAGAAAGCCAGAATGCAGGAATATAAACAGAACATGGTGTGACCTCTCCAGTGAGACCTCTGACTACGAAGAACAATACTACGCAAGCGTTAAAGCCTTCCTAAATGGGATGTTCTCTGACTGGGTGGAGACCACACGATTCAACCCTCTTACAGACAGTAAGGAAAGCTAAGCACGCAGCCAGATGTTCAGTGGCCTTGATTAATACTGTGTGCTCAGACTACATGTGCCTTTATAGCATGTGATATTTTAATTTTAACATGAAGTTACTTTTTTTTTGTAGTTGTTTCACATTCATGCTTTTGGCAGAAGTAATTGAAATTATCAGATTGGAATTTGGGTATATGTGTTATATGTGTCCTATTTATACTGAATACTCTGTCACGCTATGGCAAAGCCTTGCACAAGGCAAGTGAAAGCCTTGGAACATCCAGAGTATAAAGAACTCTCATTTTGAAAAGGCTTTATTAAGCCAAACAGTAATAGTACTCTAGAGCCAAATATTTCTTATCTGTGCCAGATAATCTGAGAACAGGATGGTAATTTAGCTTGTTTTAGCAAATTGAGTTTCAAGGTTATTTATCCTGTGAAGTCCCAGGAATTCCTAGGCAAAATTCCAAGTCAGTGTTCACCTTCTCCCTGTAAAGATCGTTTAGTCACCAGATCAAATAATTTTCTACTGATTTAAATAAGTTGTTTAAAGTCCTGCTTAGACTCCCCCAAACATTACAAAAAAATAATATTATCTTCTTAAAAAAACTGGTCAGTGTGTCTCTGCTGAATTTGACTGCTTTTTGTCCATGTTCATTTTTCCAGCTAAAATTGATCCACCCATGGTAAGTGTATCTTCTACTGACAAATCTATTTCAATTATTCTGACTGCTCCTGAGAAATGGAAAAGAAGTCCTGAGGAGGAATCCATATCTCTGCTTCAAGTGTATCCTGGCCTGCAATACAACGTGTCTGTCCTTAACAAAAAAACAAAGAAGCGGGTAAGCTTTGACAAGGCTCTAGAACTGCTCATATTAAATCTGTGCTTTGTGCTTCTTGAAATGCACTTTGTCTGTAACAGAAAGGATTGAAATATGATTCATAGCCTTATAGGAATTATAAGATTGTAAGACACTCCACAGCCACTCAGTCTACCGGCAGTGCTCAAAATGCATCATGACAAAGCACATCCTCTGTCACCACATATGAAAACTTCATTTGCTTATGGAGGTTTACATTTCATTAGCAAGTAATGGTTCCCAGCATACACACAGTAGATGAGGAAGAGTTCAGTGATCAGCTAAAAAAACATTCATCTGTTCCCATCCTTCAGGCAAAATGTCTGTATGGCAAATCTCTGAATTTCCAGAAAAGACAGAAATTTTACGCCAAAAAGATCACCTTCTGTCAAAAGGGATATTAAAATACTAAGATTAGCAATTAGAGATAGACAAAAAAATGGTTTAGTGTTTTGGTTGGTTTTGGTTGGTTGTGTTGGGATTTTTTATTTGGTTTGTTGTTTGTTTGTTTGTTTATTTTTTCATAAAGATGTGAGACATATAGCATCTCTTTTACTTTGGACTCCAAGGTCCAAGTAAGACCTGTTATGCTAAGGCTTCTATCTTTACCAGAACATCCCAGTTTGAAGGATTTTTTGGAACTGTACCACATGACTTTCATTGGCTTATGCATCAGGACAGGGCTGGAGCGATGCTTTAGCTCTATCGCAACATCAACGTGAGACTGTGGACTGGTAGTGGCACATGGTCCTGCTTCATATGAAGCATGAAATTTTTCAGTAGTGATAGAAGAATGTTTGACTGGAAGAGAAAATATTCAGAGAGGATGTGACCTTCTAAGTAACTTGAACGTTGATTGCTTTTGGAAAAAAAGGATGCAGCTGGCAGCTCTTATTATCCTTTCCAGAAAATGCATGTGTGTGTGACCTTTCTGTAGCTGAGGAGTTAAAAGGGGGAAAAAATCTTTTTTAATGTCTTCCAGTGGTTTTTCTCCATCAGCAACCATACCCTGGTCGTGCCCCAGTTAGAACCTGAAACAGCTTATTGCGTCAGTGCACAGATACATGTCACCACACCGATTTTGGACAGTGGCTTTTCCAAAGAGTACTGCATTGCTACCTTGAAAGGTATGTGCAAGCTGGAAAATTAAAAAAAAAAAAAAAAAAAGAAAAAAAAGAGGTGAGTTAGAAAAAAATCATGGTGATTGAATTTGTGAGTTTTTCATGTATCCATTTTGAGAGTAAGAATTAGCATGGTTTCTCCCTTCTCTGTGTATTTGCAGAAATGAAAATATTTTTGCCTTTAAAAAAAAAAACATAGCTGGGAACTACTGACAGGAAGGGAGGTCAGTACTTCTGAAGAAGAGTATCTGCGTTTTTTGAGTCTTAATGCGTGGAGAATGGTTTTCTTTTTTTCTCCTCAAATGAGGTTTGGGTCAGTCTGAAGTTAGCAACAGGAGAACCTAACGGAGGGGTTGTTACTTCATTTTAGAGTTTCATTTATGATTTAGGCAATAATAAAAATTGTAGCTCAAATGTAATTTTATTTAATTATTTATTTATTTCCTGCAAGTTCCTTGTTTATCTAGCACATTTGCATTCTGTATCCAAAAAGCAATATGGTAAATGCACACATTACTATCTGAATGAGTTAAAAAGTTGTTTGTTACAATGAGAACTTTTCTTTTGTTAACAGATAAAACAGAAGCTGAGACTGTAAGAATCGCATTTGGATATGTTCTGCCTACCATACTAGCTGTCTTTTTTATTTCAGTGACATGCTATTGTGTGCACAAGTATATTCATGTCCACAAACAAAAACATCCAACAAATCTGGTAAGTGTTTTCTGTTGCAGCGGGTCACTGCCAACCTTGGTAGTCACGGCATAGCTGTGTGTTTTCCAGGGTTTTTGAGCAGGTTAGGAAGAAACCACAGCTATCTCCAAATAAAAGCTCTAGTTGCCACTGACATGAAGAAAACTACATTGAGGGTTATTAAATGCAAGAAAAAGAGAGTAATTACTCAAGTTAGCAACTTTGTCTAAAAAGATGACCAGATAGAAAAAGATGACTAGAGGTAAGAAGGATCAGAACAGAGCTGTTGGTTTGGGAAGAGTTTAGAACCTTAAGGTTTGAGGTGCACTGAGGTAAGCTCTGTTAGGGAGTCAATGTATCTAAGATGAGTCAATGTATCTAAGATGAAGCACTGTAGAAATTCAGTTGGAAAAAAGTTATTAATTTGTTGAATTCAGAAACAGGAAGGGAAGACCATTAAGCAGTACAGAAACCTCATGATGTTCTCTTGGACTATTGCTGGGTAATACTAGGTTTTGCCACTTAATTGTGATAGTGAAGCACTAAAGATATGTACCATACAGATGATTTAATCTGGATTTCAAGAATATTTTTAAATGCTGTACTATTTCCTAACACCCAAAAATGTATGAACAAACACATTCTGTTATTTAGACAGCCCAAAAACACTTTTTGCAAAAAATGCTTGCAAATTTCTTAGTGCTGCAGAGTTTGTTAATACTTTGAAAAAAACACATAAAGTCTATGAAATGTTACTGGTTTCCAGCTCATGAGCTGAGCAGAGCTTTCTCACGGCTATCTTTAAACAAGTTGCTCAACCATAAGCATGCAATTGCAGTAATGAATTGGATTAAACACTTCGATGTTAATCCAATCTGCATGACACCGTGGGATGGGAGATACAAGAGAGTTGGTTTCAACATGCTGACCTTTGTGAAGAAATTTAGAGCGGCACAGAAGTGAAGGAGAAATCCTCACAGAGAGACTGTGGGTTCAGAATGGCTTATAAGGAGTAGAGTGGCGCTGCAGCGTGCTCAGATGTGCACAGAGACACCTCCTGCACTTGACAAGGCACCAGCTTTATTACAAAACCAGGGAACCACAGGGTGGTTTGGGTTGGTAGAGGCCTTCAAAGACACCCAGTTCAACTACCCTACCTCCACCTCTGGATTCCATTAATGTAAAAAATGAATACAAACCCCGTGTTTTAATGATGCTTGCCGTCTTTCCCAGCCTACCGACTATTCCACATGAGCACCCTGTGTGATCAGATGGAGGTGGAATAAGCAGTTTGTTTTGGTCCAGCACTCCTGACCTGCAGGACCTTTCAGGCTACCTGGTACATCAACAAGTGGTCTTAGTCTTCCATTCAAGCTCGAAAGCACTCAAATGCAGCTTCTGGTTGCTTTTCCTGTTGCACTTCACTTTAGTGACTGCCCACACACTATTTATTCCTGTTAGAAATATTACTCATTTCGGAAAGATTCCTGTTTAGTAAAAGTAGATGATTTCTCACAGAGTCACAAAAGCAGCCTGTGGCAGA
>JAWWES010000115.1:50070840-50089770 GCA_035583135.1 Lophotriccus pileatus | reverse complement strand
AAAAAAAAAAAAAAAAAAAAAAAAAAAAAAAAAAAAAAAAAAAAAAAAAAAAAAAAAAAAAAAAAAACCAAAAAAAAAAAAACAAAACATACTATTACAGTTTAGGAAAGTAGAAGGACTTGAATAACCAGCCATAAACTCAAGGATAATCCAAGGATGGTAGCAAACCTTTGCTTCAGCTATTACCAGTAAAGCTGATGTAGAAGAAGACAAACAGGAGGAAACAGCCAAAATGTCTCAGGGGAATGGATATGCTGAAACTGTAAATTGCTATCCATGATTTGGAAACAGAGCACGTAATCACAGAGAGAGAAAAAAATAGGCTGAGAAATGTGAACAAAGTTTCTTGTTATTGGAGTGTCAAAGCCTTTCAATAGCAGCAAAGGGCCTATTTTTTAGAGCTCCATAAATCAGTGAAGGAGATTTATGCCTGGACCAAAATGACCCTAGATATCCTTAGCAGTTCCAGGTTCATATTTATAAACCAGAGAACAGAGACTCAACAAGGTCCCTGAGAGGCTAATCATAACGACCCTTCTGTTGGATCAAAACCACTGTTAGAATAGAATAAAATTTCAGCCAGATCAGATAACAATGCAGATAAAGCCAAATTTTCTTCTAGTTCTTCAGCTTTCACATCACATATGGGTGAAGTTCCCAGTCTTGACTGCAGTCTATAATTAATATGTTTCAAGCAAATTCCGGACCATCTCTTTATTTCCTGTATGGACACATGGAGACATGAGTCCTCAAAATGACTGGGAACATTTTGTTACCACCATACTCAAAAAATAGATGCTGGCAGCCATCCTCCATTCCTGCCACTCTTAAAATGAGGAGACCGTAGTACCAGACCGTGAGGCTGCAAAGCCAGAGAAGCAGTAAAGTCTCATGGGCAGTGATGAGAAGGATGCCTATTCTGCAACAAGTGCTTCCCCTTTCTGCTGGAGCAACACCACAGAAGTGCATTTGAAACAGAGTTCACCTTGCACGAGCACTTGGGCATGTAGCCATAGTTAGTTTCTGTGCTGGTGCATCATAAAAAGCATCGTCCTTGCATCTTCTTCCTCACAGAGCTGCCAGAAAATGAAGGCTCTGTTCCTGGAAGGGCAAATGCTGTTGCCCAGACTCCCTGGAACCCTTTCAGATCACTGCAAACAACCTACTTTATCCTACTTTCAAGCAAAAGCTCAAGATCAATAAATTTTTAGAAGGTATCAACCATAGGTAGAATGACCATGTGGACCTAGTAGCAATCCTGCAAAGATAATAATACCACAAATTCATATTTTGCTTTGACTTTACTTATTTTCTGAAAATTCTTTAAATAAAAGCAAAGCCTTTTACAGACAAACACAAATAATCAAGAGATCTATCAAGACTTCTCAATTAATTTTCTCTTTGAAGATAAATATGGTGCTTTTATGTTCATACTCAGTCTTCTGCTACGTAACTTCAGCCCACTGGAGACACTGACAGTCTCTGAAAAACAACCAAAGGGACAGGAGCTTTAATCACATGCAGCTAATACACTCTGCAACATAGAGAGATTGGGGAGAATAATTCTACATGGGAAGTCAAAAGTACTGTATTCCTGACAATTATCCACCTTCAAAGGAAATAAAGGCTTTGGCGGTATAAAAAAAAATAAAAAAGTCGTGCTGTGGTTATGCCATATTTGCTGCATCCTGTGTGAATTAGTTTCATTCAAGTATGAACTGTGTTGGTGCCTTTCTAATTTACATTATGTCTCTGAAAGGTTTTCTATAGTGCCTTTTGAGAAGAGCTTGGGGTTTTAGACAAATAGAATATTGTTCTCTCTTCTATGGTGATCATCCAGATCCAGTCAGTGACTCAGTTTTTTATAGCGCTTTTAGAATTTCATTTTATTTTTAGAATGCAGAACCTTTTTTGGATTTGTTGGAGCCTATTCTTTTGCAGAGACACATTGCTTGAGAAATCACAAGTAGCTTCACATAAACACTCAGGAAGGATCAGAGACTGGGAAAGCTGTAGAGGCTGAAGGAAAATCTGAGATTGGAGTGTAGCACTATAATGCACTGCAATGGATTATCACATGTATCATACTAAGTGGAAGAGCTACTTGTTCAACACAGTACAAGCCTTTGCCATGCTTGTGACTTTGGGAAGAGATGGGGGAGCTGGGACCTGCATTTCCTGCACAACTTGGCAGTGACAGCCTGATGCAAAGAGAAGAATTCACTATGCTCAGCCATGACAGAGAAATGTGCTGGCCATAGGACAATTATCTGTTGCCTCTCACAAAATGCAGCCCCAGACTGAAGACCACAGAAGGAACCTTTGAACAAGACGAACTTGGTTTATTTGTTGCAACTTTCTGACAGTCACTATTCCATCACTCTCCACCTACATGGAGAATCTTGTCCCTTTTCACTTGCTTCTGGAGACTACATTGTTCCCTGCTATAGAAACAGTTGTCTGCAACAAGGGCAGTAAGTATACTGTCACAGGTGTCTGGGTAGCTACTCCCATAGGTCCTATAGCGTGCTCTCTGGTATCAGGAATAGATAGCCCAGTTAAAAAAAACCAACCAAACCAAACCAAACCAACAAAAAAAAAAAACGCAAACAAACAAAAGCCCAAAACAAAACCAACCAAACAACAATCACAAAACCCAAAACCAAAACAAACAAACAAAAAACCCACAAAAAACAAACAAACAAAAACAAACAAACAAAAAACCAACAACCAACCAAAAAAAGACAAAATAAAATACTGTGAAGGCACAGAAAGCTCCCTTGTCAGGGCTTTTGGGGCCAGGCATGTGAGTTGGGCAGCTCAGGAGCAGTACAGTTCTGTTCACATGGTGCTACACCCATGTAAATCAATCCAAGTAATGCCATGCTGTCACACAGAGCTATCTCAGATGTCTCTGCACCTGAGGCAATTTGTACCTTAGATAATCTTCCCAAGAACAATCAGGAGTTACAGAGAGTAACTCGTACACTAATCCCCAAAGCAGACCAACCCAGGAGTGTCACAACCCACTTAACAGAGGAGGAACAAAAACTTCAAAGCCCTGTAGAAGACCTTGGGCAAGGCAGTGCCCAGTGGAGTCCTGTGTCCCCGAGGAGGGATGCAGGCCTGCAGGTGGCTCGGGGCAGCAATGGGTGTCAAAGCTTGGGATTTGGAGATTCAGGCTGCCAACCAGGATCTGCTAACATAGGAAATGCTAATCAAGGCAGTGCACCTGAAGATGCTGTTGGCAAGGTACTTTCAGTTCTTTGTTCGCTTGGTGCCTGTGGTAATTTGCCTAAAACTTGAAGTTTGCCATTTTTTGCTAGTTTTTGCGTAGCTAGTGGGGACTAACCCAAGTCCTCTACATGTCCTTCTTTGTTTAGTTGCCACAGAAGCATCATCCTCAAAATGTTGTTACTAGAGAGCCTCCTAAACGCAAGAGATTCACAGTACAGAAGTACTTACTAGTGAATGAATACTTGCCAGTGAAATGGATTAAACGTTTTTTATCACAGTATGAAATTCTCCAGGATTTTTTTCAAATAACCACTGATTATTAGTCTGTTTGGTCCCATTGGAGTCATCAAACTCCCATTAACTAAACAAGAAGCATCTAAGAAAAACTGTTTACCACTGACACTCCCTTATCTTCTAAAGTAAGTTTTGTTCATACATGCCTAAGTCTATGTGATCAGTAACTCCACAGGCCTAAGACTTTCTCTGAAGTAAGGAGGTATATTAAAAAAAACCCCTGCATGTTACCCTCTCTTACTTGATTTACAGTAAGAGGCTGACTTTGTTTTCTTCTGCCAAAGAGTAAAAAGAGCCATCAGAAGTACCAGCAACGTTTTCCATCTGCTCAGCTCATTGCTATAGAACACTAGACAGAATGAACCCAAGTGACAGCTTGGCTGAGCCTTTCACTACAAACAATACACCCTGGGCTCAGAGGACTTTTCTGTACAGCAAAAAAGAGCACACAGCAGCTGCTGTGCTGGAGGACTCACTGCACCTTCTTTATCTCACTTCTACACCTGTGAGCTCTCTTCATTGCTTCATCTTCCTCTTTTCAGATACAAGCTATTATGAATTGTTAAGGAATATTACATAATACATTTTATTAACAAGAATTTACCCACAGATGGAACCTGGTATTAGATGAGGCAACACTATCTACCTGCCCTGACAGGTTTGTGAACTGTGAGCAATTTTATTATGCTCTCGATGCAGTTTTTTTTTCTAGTAGCACATACAATTGCAGAGTATCACTCAACATTGTATTTTGATTGCAAAGTCTTTGGACTGAGACTATCTCTTGTATAAGCAGAGCCTAATGCAATAACGATCTCATTTTGTCTGTGTCCTCCAGACAAGTTCTAAATATTAACAATCCACAAGATTGAATTGTTCTTGAATCCTTCCACTACATAAAACTGGTATAATTCACTTGGTGTTGTGTCAATTCCTTTACAAAATTAAGTGTTTGTGCATTTGCTGCAAAAGTACAAGGAAAAAATACAAACTGTATGCCCAGGAAGAAATACAAACACAGACACATGTATCTAGATGTTTACAGAAGTACTCCTCAGCTGCTGCCTGTCTCTGAAGTCCTGGACCAAAGGAGTTGGCATGTTCTCTGGTGGGCTGCAGAAGTTAGAAATTTACCATGATGGCTATCTCAGTTCTCTCCAAGGCACAGGACGCAATTGTTGAGCTCTAAGCTGGCTGGCAGGGTTCAGCTCCTGAGACGAAGCCACAGGTGCAACACATCACTGTCCCCATCCTACTTTTTGCAGCCCTGTTGGCTACACATAGCTCAGGAAGGTCTGCATCTCAACTACTCAGCATAGATACATACTTTTGGCTTCTGGGAGGGGCTGGTCACCTTAATATAGGGGTGGAGAGCTTCACAATTAGAGGAGCAACTAAAATCAGGTTTTGTGATCGACGGCCACGTGGCTTAGATCCACTGTTTGTTTTCTGTCTTTGGAGAGTTCAGCCTTGCCTCTGTTCAGCTATTAGTGCTTTAACAGATGTGAATCAAATTTTCATTGAATCCAGTCATTTCAAATCAGAACAAGTGTAAGTCTTCAAATTAAAATACATAAAAATCAATGAAAGCATTTTACTACTGTACTCTTGGGATTATTTTAGAGATGCAGTTATAGATTTCAGTCAGCCGTGGCTGACTAGATTTGCTAAAGAATCTTGCTGTTTTAAAATTGTCCTCTGCTGCCACATGTAAGATCCAGCTAGATCAATCCTCCAGAGCCTAATTTTTAGCAACTTAGGAGTATTTTTTGTGTCACAAAGTACCCTGAAGCACATCTTCCATTCCGCAATACAAAGAGCTGATGCCTGCAAAGGATGTGAGAGCAGAAAGCAAATGGTGGATACTGTGATTGCTGTGGTGTTTTATAGGTGAGGAGGGGGATTCCAGCAGGGCATGCACTAGAAAGCAGTCAGTGCTGGTGAACTTTTTCAGCAGAACTCAATGGCCTTTGCAAGGACCTTTCTTTACTTCTAACCATGCTGAGTCACTATTTTGGCACAGCAGACAATAAAAACCAAGCCACAGAGTGCAACAAAGAAATCGACAGTGGGTAAGCACAGTTTTTAACACAAAGATCAGTGGAAGAAAGGAGTAAGTAAATTGCTGATGGAAAGGTTTTATAAGGCTTTTGAAGATGGAGTATACATTGAAGAAACCCTTACAGACTTTCTTCCTAGAGAATGCATTAGAGAAAACATACAATGGACCATACTAGGTCAAACCAGAGGTCCATCTTGCCTGATATCCCATCCTCGGCAGCACCACAAGCAGGTGCCTGGGATGGGAGCAGGAGGCTGTGCATGGTACATCCTCTGAATGATTTCCCAGACTCAACATATTTCCATTTCAAAGGACCTCCTGATCTGTATGAGGGTTTCTATATTTATTAACCCTCTGGTACCTGCAGTACATGAATACATGGAGTTCTCTTCCATGTATCTATGTTGTAAAGTAAACTTTTAGCTTCTGCTACATCCTTTGGCAGCAAGTGACACCAGTCTAATGCTTCCTGTGTGAAGGACATTTCTATTTGTTTTGAACCCAGAGCTACTGCACAGTCCTCTCATTATATCAGATAATTCTACTTGGAATAAAAAAAAAATAATAAAAATTATAATTATACCTGAGACCCAAAGAAAACTCAGGGCCAAACATGGAAGAGGTCAGTCTGCCCTGAATGGCACTGAATAGCCATAATAATTTTTGCACTGCTGCAGTGTAGATATGGCCAGAAGGGCCAACAGTGCAAGCCCAGCCTGAGATTTGACAGTGTGAAATGCAGCAGAATGGTAAAAAATAGGAGAATGTAAGTTTTAGCTAAAGTAAAGATTAATCACTTTAGATTCTGCTACAAGGAAGCTGGTGACTGAGATGAGGAGCCTGCCAGTGGGCAGTTGGAAGGAGGAGAAGGGCAGTTATTACTTTAAGTGGATCTGCCATCGATAGAAGTTTTTAGCCCCTGTTGAATTCATCTACTCCCAATTTCCTGCATTAGCCATTCCTGCCCTTGAATTTTGCCAAGCGGATTCACAACTTACAGACTGCATCTGAACTCAGGAGGCAGGTATCTCCCAGCATAGTTTTTGCAGTTGGATACAGGGAGTGGGATGAAAACCTGAACTAATGACAAATTGGCAGGAAACTGTGTAGCACCAAGAGAAAAAATAGCCAGTAAAAAGCTCTCCATTTGTCATCCGTAAATTCTGGATAGACAACAAGTCCCACAGGGAACTGTTCCATGACATGGGACATCGTAACAAACAAGGCAAAAATCCTGAACAGCATCTCAGCAGCTGCTATGACAGGTATATCAAATCACACTCCTCTCACAAAAGCTTTTTTTATGCTTCCCTCTGCTGCCACAGCACAGAACTCTGTAGTTTTATGTCCATCATTTCCTGACCGGGAGAGATGTTTATAGCTCATGTGGGACCCTTTTGTCCTGAAACAACTTTTCCCCAATCAATTTCATTGGCATTATGGGACCGTGACAGTGTAGCAGAAGCAAGCCAGCCCTTTACTTGTTTTGAAGCACATTGATCTCACCAAATCTACAGAATTAACCCACAGCATAAAATCAATGGATAAAACCCCCAAATACTCATGCGTGCTCTTGAAAAAGTGAGAGCACAGTTTCAGAGGGAGTGCAATTCTGTTTACAATTAAAAAGAGCTCAGCAATGAAAGACCTGGGTATAGTTCAAGTCTAATGGACTTTATTTAAACATACACACCAGCCCTGGAACACAACAGCTCCTGTCACAAATGGTGTAAAAAAAAATGCCAACTTTTGTGGATCATCTGATGTTATCTCACATATCAGATAGACCAAAAGCAAATGGAATAGTTCATCTAAATCTTTGCCAGTCTTTAAGAAAGCAAGTTAGCAGGAAAAAAATATATTACTAAATTACCTTGAAGGCTGTGGTCCAGAAAAAAACCCAAATCAATGTTTCTGCCTTTCTTGTTTGTTTGTTTGTTTGTTTTTTTCTGGCAACGTGAATGCCAGTTGAGGCATTGCCACAAAAAAATATGGGTGGAGAGAGGTTTACTTCTGAAAGAAAGTGGTAAGCAAATTAAACAGTTGTAAAGTTTTAAATTTCATTTGGATACAAGAAGACAAAATAAGGCAGCAGATGTATTAACTCACAGCCCCCCAGATCCCTGTGTGCAGAGGATGGGGGCTTCTCCAGCCTTGAAAGTACTGTGGTGCATTGGATGCCCATGGCTCAGATCCAGGCACCTCCTGCTGAAGCACCTTATGGGGTCCCACATCTATATTTGGTTCAGATAGTGATGCTGGATTTAAAATAATCCAAATTATCTATGTCCTTCTTGTTACTACTCAAATGTTTATTCATTATTTTGACTGGAAAATGCAGAGCAACTGTAAGTCTTTGGAAATGTGCCTGTGGGACTCCAGTTTTTTTGCTTCCCTTAGCTTTCCTTCTTCCCCTATAGCTTATAATACACAAGTTTAGCATTTTAGTTAGAATGAGAGTAGTTTTTTGCATGAATCTGCAAAATTGATCCTGTGTATCTCTACTGGCAGCCACCCCCAGTCAGACTTTATGCACCCTAATGCTGGAAATGCACTTACCTAAATTAGATATCCCATCACAGCAGAGCTCACCGATAGCAGGGCTGATCAGTGCTGCCTGCACCCTGGGAATCAGCTGGCTACTTCTTATCTTTCAGGAGATTGAATTTGTGCCATTTTTTTTATTCTAAGGCTCAAACTGTAAAGATGCCAGAATTGTTTGTCAAGTCAGCTCAAGAATAATGGTAAATCCCTGACATTCTCAGATGGGCTTGAAGGTTCACTGTAGCAAATCCACTTTACAGAGCTCATTCTTTATTGCAGCCCTCACCTTTACATCTTAGTTTTACCAGCCACTTTGAAGGCAATGAAAATAAGGCAGCCACCAACCTATCCGTTCCATACCTTGAATTATTTTGCAAGCTCAGCCAGCATTGTATTGCCAGCAGAAACTTACTTCTTAAATAAATCTTTTCTTGTAATAGAGCTATTAGTGCATTTGCATATTTCCTTTCAGAAATATAGAGGGAGATGTTACTGGAAAAAAAAAAAAAAAAAAAAAAAAGAAGAAAAGTAATAAAAGAACCATTTCTCTGCAGTAATAGCCTGCCTGGACTGCACAGGTAAAATCTGTACTGCTCCTCGCCCTCACCATACCACTGAGCACCTGAGCTGACCTGTTACGGTGCATGGGGAGGGGACTGAGTGAACTGCAATGTGCCAGCTCCCTCCAAGGAGCTTTCTTTTTCTCCTGCAGCAGCTGCTTTTACAATCAGTTGTACTGCCACAGCATCGCCACTAAATGGATTTGGGGCACAGGGGCTGTTGCTTTGACTTTTCATTGCTGGAATTGTGAGTCTTAGCTTCTCAAGCACAGATCTCTCCTTGGTGGGATAGAAAAGTAATCCCAAAACCCATTTCTAACACTCTCCTTGGCTTTGGGAAGACCAGCCACTACTGAGACGCTAATGTAGCAAAATGCTTTCCTTTAGGTTTATGTCCTATTGAATGAAGGCTCAGAAAGAACACAAAATGAACATATGCATAAATGTTTAGTGCAAAGTCAAGAACTCCTGGGTGAGAGCATCTGTGAGGGCAACTGGGAAGGATTAAGATGACTGCTCTGTATCGCCACCTAGGAATCTGTGTTCACACTACAACCCGAGCCTTCAAAGTTCACCAATTTATGTGCCAATATGTTGGATCTATACAAACTACAAAGAAGAGCCCCACCAAGAAATAATCCCTGTTTTCAACCCATGCTTTAAATGAAGACATGCAGTGAAGCTGTCTTGGCTCTGAAGGTCTTACTTACTGTATTTGTTCATTATGGCTATAAATCTGCATAAATCTGTAATGAAGCTCAATTACAGAACAACGTGTCCTTATTTTTGTCTGTGAGAGTGGTATCTGACTTTTTTTTTTCTGCTGGCTGCTGCTTTGATTTCCCTGAAGAGGACTCACAGGCCCAGGCCCAGGACTCTGGATGTTGTGTCCTATCTGACCAGCAACAGGGCGACAGGTGAAGTTTTCAGAAAGAAAACAAAGAAATGAATGGTGCCAAATCAACACCAAAGCTCAGACAAGACCAGTGTTTGCAGGTCCTGACGAAAGGTGCTGAAGTAGATAAAGCTTAAAAGCCTAAAGCTTTTACAACAAATAACCCAAACTCCTTCTGCAAAGCCTCCTGTCAAAAAGGCAGCTCTGACTGTCGTTTTCATCTTCCACATCAGTTGGATATTCCTTAGCGTCTTTCTTGAACTATACCATCGAATATTTGGAGCAGCTGTTTTTATGAAAGACAAGCTTACTTAATCACTGTTAAGTAGATTCTCCAGAAGGAAAAGGTGTGCTGGTTGTGCTGGATGACAGAGCTGGACGCAGCATGAGTTGCACTGGTTTGATCAAGGCACTGCAACATCCAAGTGGCCCAGAAGAGTTCAGCACTCAGAAGGCACCCCAGGACATGACCAGATATTACAAATTATTCTATTAATGCATAACTTCTATTAATTAAAACAACAACAACAACAAACCAACAAAACAAACCACAAAACAACAACAACCACAAAAAAACCCAACAACCACCACCAAAACAGCAACAACAACAAACCAGCAAAACAAACCACAAAACAAACCAACAACCACAAAACCAACAACAACAACAACAACGACAACCAAAACAACAACAACAACAAACAGTTGAGAAATTTTGGAAGTCCAATCCTGTCTCAGGAATCTTTGAAATGAGCTGCTGGCTTGGCAGTGACCCTTCTTTGAAGGATCCTTCTTCACAGAGACCTGCACCCCAGCTTTCCGAAGTTAAGCAATTTCTTCCATGGTGCCAGCCAAGTGCACCTCAGTCTCTCTTCTTTTAGAAAATATTGTAAATCCCAGGGCCAAAACTGTGTGGCTGTGCACTCAGTCGTGGTGAGTTGTTTGTGCACCAGCCTTCTGGTATTCAATGAATATGCAGGCTCAGTGGCCTCTCAGCCACTATGCTTGAGGGAATGCAATTTTTTTCCATGTAAAATTGTGATAAGGACATATTTAACTGCTTTTCATATGTTTGCAATAACATTATTGTTGGACCTTTTCTGTGCTCCTGAATATTCGCTCACTCGAGAAGATGCATTGACAGAGCCTCTCTGCTTTTCAGAACCCAGGTTGGCAAGTGGTTTGATAACCAGGAGGGAAAGTCCGTATTTTACCTTATAACCAGGTGTACATGGTTTGGAATTGGACTAACGATAAGGAAGAATTTGCAGAGATACTCTGAAGACAAAAAAATCACTTAAGAGAATTAAGACAACTCAAGACACAAGGAGTTAATGGTGATGTACATAGCCTGTAGCTGTTTTTATTTACTAATTATACTCTTTATTTACAGCAGCCAGAAAACCTGATTGGTTTACTATCATGACCGGTTCCAACTCATTATTCTCTCTCGTTTGACTGCCATGTCAGGTATGAGGCAGTCTGTGACCTTAGAAGTTATTGCTCTTTTTCAGAGAAATCCTGAATTCTGTTAAAGAATTGTTGAAATCTTCTTGTTCTGTCAGGAACAAAATCAATAGCAGCTAATTATAAAAAGTGCTGTAATTTTGAGAACAGAAGTGGCATTGCTTTTACTTGATAAAGGACAAATTTGTTAATAAAATTAATGTGCCCAGAGCAAAATTTCTTACAACTGTCCCGTAAGGGGAAAAAAAAAAATCACAGGACCACAAAGAGCAAATCCATTCATCTTTCCCCCAGTCTGGTCATTCGCTCTGCCTCTGTCCTTCATGTGTATTGCTCTTTCAGAGCCCCAAATTTAAGTTTATTCACTGCAGGTTTACTGCATTGTTTGGCCACAGGGTTTTAATGCCATTACTATTTTTCCTTCATGCAAGAACATTTTTGCTATCCTGCAAACTACCACATATTCTCCATCCATCCTAATTTGTAATTCACATATTCTCCCCATCCATCTTTATCCCATCCCAGGTACTTTGAGCACTGTTTTCATGCTCTCTGCCGCTCTCTCAGGCGGTCTCTCTACTTAGCAGAAACAACGTCAACCGCTGAAGTGTGACTGGCTTTCTGAGTCTCCACCTGTACTAAAAACCAGCCTGGTTTTAACAGCAGGCTTACAGCCTTATTACTTAAAATGTTCTTGCTGTGAAAAAAATCTCCTCCTGGTTTTACGTGTGTAATAAATATCCACGCTGGCACGCACAACCAGATTTCAGTGCTGGCTGGCTGACAGAGTGAGAGCCCTCACTCCTGCGTCTGTCCTGTGCACAGCCCAGCTCTGCAGGACACTGGTACGCAGCCCTGGCCCGGCTCCACAAGAAGCTGGTGCTCAGCCACGGCTGAGCTATATAGGGAGCTGGTATGAAGGGAGCTGGTGGGCAGAAACACGCACAAAGGTAGCAAGGAGCAATCTGGTCATACAAGATCCCACTGGTCCAATCCTTCCCTGCCCTTCTAATTAAAAAAAAAAAAAAGGGCAAAAAAAACCAGCCAAAAAAACAAAGCCATAGCAGAAGCCTCTGTGGCAAGTCCTCCCCCACTGGCAGAGGTTTTCAGGATGGGCACTGGAAACAAGATTTGGAAAAAAACATTGGGAACAAGGGAAGAGAAAGGAGGGTTGTGCATGCTCATCAGTTCCTGACAGGAAAGAGGTTGAAGTGAAAGGCTTCCTGATGACCTCCAACAAGCTACTGAAGCATGAATATAGCAGCTAATTGAGAGGCAGAGTCGATTGCCTGCACAGCACTTAGTCACTTCAATACAAAAATACACAGAAGAAACGTCAACGCGATATGTGAAATTATACAGGACACAGGCAGACAGGGTTAAGGTGTTAAGCCTTCACCATGATAAGCAGTAAAAAGCTCAAATGTTAATTTAGAGACCAGAGCTGTAGGGCTCACACCTTTCTGCCTCCTGAAGCCTTTACAGCAAACAGAAATAATTGCATTACAGGAGGTTGTTAAGCACTGGCAATAAACTATCCCTGGACATATACAGGACTCTGGAGTTTTGCTTAAAAATCTGTAAAGTTTCTTTCACTCTCAGATGTTTTTTGTAGGTTGCTGTATATTTTTCTCGTGGAAGTGATGGCAAATACAAGATTAGTTTGTCAGCGGTGTATGCAAATTTTTAATTTATCCTTAGAAATTTTAACTGTACCTGCCTACAAATAATCTGTTCTCTCTTTAATTTCTTTGAGAAAAAAATGTATTTCAGAAAAGACTGCCAGTCTGGCTTTTGCTATCCTATTGCATGTGTATTTGTGTGCGTGCCTGTGCGTGCACCTGCAGACCTAGGAGCGCTATAGCAGGTGTTACTCGAGGATCTGTTGACATTGAAATTCATGTTTATTCTCAAAGCGGTCATTGTGCATCAGGTTCATTTATTATCTGGTGACAAGGACAGTTTCTTTCTCTAAATCAACCTGCAGGCTCATTTGTTTCGAGCTCTAAGATGAATTTGGTAATAATCACCAACCGCAGCGTGGTCTGGCACAACTCAGTTTCAGCCACAGGCTCATTATGTACCTTTCATTTGAAGCAAACAGGTAAAAGTTAATCCTTAAGTCATCTCCTAGGGTTGCCATTTGACATAGCTGGTAATACAAATACTTAACATTGATTAATATTATTTTATAATACAGTGAGTTTATAATAGAACTATTAATAATGAGCAGCATTTGACTTTTATTTATTCTAAAGTTACAGCAGTTACACCAGTGACACTAAATCATTTAAAATATGTAACCAAAGAAATCACTGCTGAGAACAACAGAAACTTCAAGCTGTACAGAGGGCCCTGCACTTCAGATTTCTGTGTTCCTTTTTTCTGTCCTTAGTCCCTCTGTCCATGACAGTATTTATAGCCTGTGGTCACATGTTGAGAAAACTTGGATGGTATAAAGGCACAAGAATAACTATAAATGAACCAAAAATGAGCACCCTGGAGTAGCAACAATAAGAAAACCAGGCGGCTTTTGGAAAGCAATGCATTTTATTCCCACATCTCATTCTGCAGTCTTCCGCTGATGCTATTAAAATACCTCAGCACGAGGCAGTATTTTTATTTCGTTGTGCGACAGTGTCTGTTACTGAAAAAAGTGGATTGCATTTGCCAAATTCCCATTTTAATTAAAGGAAATTAAAAGGTATAAACAGAATACAATATAATCACATTTTGATTATACATGCAAATGTACAACATTGTAACAGCAGCTTTTTTAATAGTCAAAACTGTTTGAATTTCCACAGATTTCTAAGAATAATTCAACAACACTAAGTGGCAAAACATTTACTCCCTCTGAGAAAAACTCTTGAAACGAGAGTCCAGGGGGAGAGCTTCCGACAGCACATGTCAAGTGTGGGAGTGTGTGCTACAGGATCTAAGACTGGTATCCAGGTGGTAAAAAGATCCACGCTTTTTGTGGACAGAAAACGCTGAGCACAGTGAGGACAGATCAGAAACGTGGGTTTCTCTCCAGCCATCTGTATGATTACAATGCAGTTCAATATCATAATGAGTTAAGTAATAAAGCAACTATAAGTCATAGGCACAAATGTCTTTAGTCTAGGACGCCTTTGAAAAACTAAAACAAGCCCTATTATATTAGCCTACAAACAATAAATAGTGCTTTTATGGAAAAGATCCCATATGGAGCTTGCACAGAAAGTAAACGTATTTTGGCATACAGCCAGTGTCTCTCAACTCTCAAACACAAACTATGCATAACCTGTGATGTACAGATCTCCATGTCCCGTCCCCCAGCTCAGCAGCTACAGGCTTTTAGCCTAAATGTCTTTATAGACATCTCTTTCAAAATCCATGGGTGATGCCAGGTCAGCCAGCTTCTGCACTGGCTCAGAAAACATACTGTCACTGCACCTGATGTTTCTGCCTGCATTTATTGACAAGAATCTAAAGCTCCCCCAGAGAGCAGTTTTGCAAATATTCCCTGCTGGGCAAATTGCTCACACTGGACTCCAGTGCCGAATGTGCTGTGAGCTAATGCTGCCTGCTCAGCTTGAGAGAGCACTCGACTAGGCACAGATTAATTAGGGCTGTGGGAAAAATTGATTTTCAGTTCAGTGGCTTAATAAATTATAATAAATAATTATTAACAACAACAACAACAATAACAATATTAAATACAACAACAACAAACGTGGTTCATTTTTTCAGGAGATGATAATAGCTTGTTTCAGTCTGTGGTCAAGATGGCCCCAATGGCCACGCCATCCTTTTGGGATGAGAAATACTGAGAGTCAAATCTTTTCTCTCTCTATTCTGAGCAAAGGTTTCACCCAAGTATCTCCACCTACCAAAAGGATATCCCCAGGCTAAGAAACACTCAAACATTTGTTTCCACAGTCCCTTCAGTTAAACAGATGTGTGACAAAATATTAGCACATTCACCAGAGGTCTCACTGGAGTGACTGCTTCCCGCTTCCCACAGGAGCACTTGAGTGGCTGGGGGTAGAGGCAGCTCTGCCCCTCACAGCCCACAGGGACAGTGTGGGCATTGGGGAGCTGCTTCTACGAAAGCCATGGACATCCTGGTGCCGAGCGCACTGAGCATCCTGGCCCACGAGCGCTCAGCCACAGGATCTGCCGGGGCACACTGCAGCTCTCGCCTGCCTGCCCACGCTTCCTTCCACTGGACAACACAGCACAGGGAGAGCAAGGGCTCATACGCAAAAAGCCAGGTTACCAACACGTGGCCAGGATACGGAAGCACTGTCCTGCAAAAGCATCCCTGAGAACTCCAGAGAGTTGGTGTCCCCAGTTCAGCTATCAGCCCCTACTTACGAAAGAATGGATGGAGAGGACTCCTAGGTTCCAGTGCAGGCTCTGATCCACCTGATTTTAGGGTACAAGGAGGGATAACACAAGGCACAGACTCTGTTCCTAATTTTTTTATAGCCATCCCAAATCCAATCACTACGTAACATTTCCAAACTCTTTTATTTGAGTCAAGCTAATATTCCAAATGCTATGTGTAGCTAAAGCTCATAGTTAAACATCCTTCTTTTGCTAATCAAAGCTTCTTAGAAGTTCAGATCTGATTCTGCTTTCATGTACACCACCGTAAGACAAAAGTACTTATACCGAAGACACAAAGCACACAATTTAAACCAGGTCCAAGGCTCAGCCTGGAGAGTTGCAATTCTTCAGTTAAGAGAGTGATTTTATGCCAATATAACTTAAGTGGTACAACCTCTAGCTCTGTTGCAATTGTATTGACACAGAGGAGCACAAAAAAGTACAGTTAATAGGAGTCTATATTGTAGGAATATATTTATATAGAGTACCTATAATTGGATGGATACAGACATGGAAGCACATTGACAGAGCCTCCGAATGTGTTAAAATCACAAGGCTCCAGACACAAGCTAAGCTCTAGGCCACTTCTGTGTCACTGGCACTGCTGATTAACTCATTGGTACGGATGTCCCTTATAGCCCAGGCTGCTGGGCAAGCATCCCGTGACTTCCCATTACTCAACTCTCTCTCTGTGTCTGCAGCAGAGGACTCCACAACTTAGCTGAGGTGGGACTAAAGTGATGTACTGAAAGCAGCTGAAAGCAAGCCCAAAACATGAGCAAAATTATGACCTTTTTGCTCTTTTGACAATGAGGTCAAATCAATCCTGCATGATTTGGATTTGTAAGCATTGATGTAGAAATGTATGCTCTGCCTTTCCCCTGTACAGAGAACCAGGTGTCTGTCTTCAAGAAATAGTTTTCAAACCTGCTTTTTAAGGGTTTGGTAGTTCTTCATTTTCTATCAAATAATCCTTCTTTATATAATTAGCACCCCTCACCAACCTCCATACTCCAAGATAGGCTTCTTTCAGCGAGCTCCTGTTCACTTCTTGTGTGATGGTGAATTTTCCCTGGACCACAGGTGCCTTGGCAGACTTCTCAGTGATGTCCTTCTCTTCCTCTCCACTCTGGCTGTTGTCCCCCGTGGCTGATCCTTCCACCGGTGCTTCCTCAGCCCCCTTCCTCTGGGAAATTGCCTCCATGGCAAACAGAGCTTGGTCCCCAGCCTGCCTTTTCCCCTCCTCTTCTCTAGCTTCTTTCTCCAGGTCCTCATAATTGCTCTGCCGTCTGGTCTCAACGTACTTGGCCACGCAGTAAATGACAGACCCCAAGGTATTGACCACAACGCCGGCTATAAATAACCTTGTGGGCTCCACGTCATTGAATGCCACCATGCCTACCGTGATGGTGGCTATGCTCTTCACCACCCCTACGAAGCTGGTGGTCACAGCCGAGTTAATGTAAGTGCAGTGAAGGGTGGTGAAGTTCATGGCACAGCTAATCAGGACACAAGCAATAAAGATGCAGACCATGGCAGGGTCCTTCCACCCTGGGAAGGACCAGACATTGATGGAATCCATGCTGGCAAAGGAGCAGATGATGAGAAAAGGGGTGGCTGAAACAGCAATGGCGTACTGAGCTGTCAGGGGTCCATATTCACTGTCTACGCTGGTTTTCTGAATGAGCACCAGGTAGGCAGCATGTATCAGCACGGCCAGCACGCCTGTCACATAGCCCATGGCATCCCCCGTCAGGTCACCAGCTCCTGTCAGGAGAGTCACAGAGAGAAATAAGCATGGGTTTTGCATGTGAGACAGAAAGAGAGCACTGCTTTGGAATAGAGGGATATTTAGGAAATAGACACTATTGCACTTCCCATAACTCCTAGGATTTGTCACGCTTGTCCTAAGGCTGGACACACTTGCCTCCCAACAGATAACTCATTTTCTTTTTTTTTTCAAGCTGCAAACCTATTGAATGTCTTTTATGTCCCCCCTAAATCCCACAGTGAAAATCAGACTGCTTTCTCCCTTTTGTGAAGACTCTTTGGGAGATTTGTAGCTGAAACCACACATACACACAGCAACCCTGAGTGTCCTCTTGCCAGCACAGACCCTTGCCAGCTCTGGCTGGTCAGGCTGCCTGCCCTCCAACCCACTGGCCATCCTGTACGCTCTAGCAACAGACGCCTGTGGGGTCCCTGAAGTGAGAGCTTCCCTTCTGAGCCCTGTCAGACCTCTTTGCAGATGAAACTATTCATCGTGCGTATGCTCTGTTCTCTGGGACTGCCCCCAACCCAGGAGTGCTGCTGGGCGACAGAGTGCCAGCTTTGCTTCCTACCCCACCTACAACTCTGCTGGAAAGCAAAATGGGTCTTCCTGGCCCCAGAGGGTTGCAGCTGACCCCTAAGCTTGCACTTAACCTGTAAGATTGCCCTTATCCCAGCAGGGCTGCAGTTGCCCCCAGAACATTACCTCTACCCCTGTAGGTGCACCCACCTCCCATAAGACTACACGTCCCTCCATAAGGTTGCACCTTCCCTAGAAGGGAACCATAGGTCTACACCGACCCCCATAAGGATGCGCTTATCTCCATATGCACTGAGCCCTGCAAGAATGTACCAATCATCCACCCCTGCAAGGCTGCACCCGCCTGCCCGTGAAGCTGCACCTGCCCCCGTGGAGTCGCAGCTGTCCCCCCAGGACTGCACACCCCCCGTATCCTCGCGTCTTTCCCACCGCTGCCCTCCTCGTCTCGACCGAACCCCAGCCGGAGCGGCCGTGACTGCCGCTGCAGAGGCGGCAGCCCCGTCGGGGCGCTCCGCGGCGCTGCCGCCCGCCCCGTCCCGCCGCATCCCGGTCCGCCCCGTCCCCCCACGGAACGGTCACGGCCGCGGTCGAGCTCACCGGCCAGGGCGGCGCCGCAGGTGGTGATGAGGACGGCGACGAGGACGCCGGGCGAGGGCATGCCGTCGCGGAGCACCAGGGCGCCGGTGACGAGGGTGACGAGGGGCAGGCAGCGCTTGAAGACGACGTACATGGGGAGGCTGAGGCCGCGCAGAGACCAGAGGGTGAGGGTGGACTGCAGGGTGGCCAAGGCGGCCACGGCGGCGAAGGGGCGCGCCAGGCGGAGCCCGAAGGGCGGCAGCGCCGCCAGCCCCCGCCGCCGCAGCGCCTCCAGCCCCAGCGCCGCCGCCGCGCTGCTGAGGCACTGCAGCAGCGTCAGGAAGGCGAAGTGGTAGCGGGCCAGCAGGAACTTCAGCAGGATGTTCAGCGAGCCCGAGCAGAGCCCGTGCGCCACCGCCACCGCGACGCCCCGCGCCCGGCCCCGCCACCGGAGCATCCTCCCCGCGCACGGCCCCGCCGCCGGGGCCCGCCGTTCTGCCGCCCGCCCGGCCACCCGCCCGGCCACCCGCCGCGGCGGTGGCGGCGCGGGGGGACGGGGCCGGGCGGCGGCGGGGGGGGGGCGGGGGGCGGGCGCCCGCCCCGCCCGGGC
>JAWWES010000115.1:50021663-50070740 GCA_035583135.1 Lophotriccus pileatus | reverse complement strand
GTGTCCCCCCTCCTCCCCGTGTCCCCCCGCGTCCCCTCCCCGTCCGCGGTGTGTACCCCCGCCATCCCCAGGGTGTCTGCGCCGCCGCTCTCGGTGTCCTCCATCCCGCCGTCCCCGCCCTCGGTGTCCCCCCAGCTTCTCTCCGCGGTGTCTCCCGGAGGACGCCCGGCTCAGCGGGAGTGGGAAAGACCCCCCGTGGCCCGCAAGACTTCCCGAACCCTGTCGGGTGTAGGAGAGCGGACAGCGGTAGCGGGCACCGCGGTGCTTTCCCCCCCGGGGATAACTGCGGGGTACCCGCAGCTCCGCGGCGGAGTGCCACCGGCCCCCAAATAACGTGGAAGACCCGTGGCAAACCCCACGTCTCTTGGAGAGGGGAGATCAGTTCAGGCTCCCCTCCGCGTGCACAAGCAGGGGGGAACCGCTTCTTTCTCCTCAAAATTATACGGCCTTCCAGGAAAAAGCATCTATCTAGCATACCGCCAACATTCCCCCCGTAGCCCCCCTGTTCCCCCGCGTCGGGGTCCCGGCCGCACCCGGATTGTCCAAGGGAACCCCTTCTCAGACGGAGAACATCGGAGAGGGGGGAATGGCTGCTAAGAAAGCAGGAAAAGCCGGGTTCTAGCAGAGGTATTTTCCTTGAGAAGTCACTAAAAACTGCCAACCACACAAAGTCTTTGAAATTGATGTTTTAAAGCATCGTAAAGTTTAAATAAGCTGATTCCTTCGCTCAACTTGCCAGATGAAGGTTTTAATAGGAGACTGCAATATACCACCTCGATTCTGAGGAACAGCAAAAGCAGTTCTCTCGGGCAGCCAGTTCTCTCTACCAGTCTCCAGAAGTGTCAGGCAACGCAAGGGAATGAAAAACTACACTTTTATTCAAAGCTGCCTTATAATCTTGAGCCTTCTTTTAACATTATACATGTTAGGTTTCTCTCATCAGTAAGAATGCCTTTCATCCATCAATATGAGATTAGTGAAGTTATTCTTTATTTTAAACAAAACCAGCCTCCTGCCTCTTCATGGGAACGGTATTAGTAAGAACCAGCTTGGGGGAAAATGGCATACT
The DNA here is from genome assembly GCA_035583135.1 of Lophotriccus pileatus. Classification (NCBI taxonomy): domain Eukaryota; kingdom Metazoa; phylum Chordata; class Aves; order Passeriformes; family Tyrannidae; genus Lophotriccus; species Lophotriccus pileatus. Next base: position 50,069,671 of record JAWWES010000115.1, on the reverse strand, counting down.
TGATACCTAAAGCTTGTTTTCAGAAGACTTGCCATAAAAAGATTGGGGCAGTTCCTGACAAGGATTGCCAGGTCTGGTGAGCTTGTACAGAACTTTGCACAAACAGTTCATCGGTATTAAAAAGGCATAACTATTTTCTGTGAGTCTTCTGCAGAAAAATATTTTATTTTAGTCTTAGTTAATTTCCCAGACCTCACTAGGTACCCCCAGCTTCCAAAGCCAGCTGTCCTTCTTCCCAGCCTTTTCCCTGGAAACTCTTGTACAGGTCAGTGTTGGGTGAGACCTGTACCAATCACAGGAAAGGGGTGCTGATGCCAACAGCTCTCAGCAAGAGTAGGGCAGGTGTTTGGAATGCCAAGCAAGCAAGTGTGCACTAAACGAGCACGCCAGTACGGAGGAGAGGCAAAAAGATCACACGGGACCCACAGCACTGGTCTTTTTATCTGAGCTGAGAGCAGCTGTGTATGCCCAGGATTAGTGCTGGGCACAGAAAGGAGCTCTCAGTGGTCACAGGGATCAGTCACCAAAGAGGATGTGTTACAAATTTCCTGGGTTAGAACTGGCAGTGGAGCTGGTACAGGCAGGGGAAAGGAGGAAGGGCAAGGTTTATAAAATGAAATGAGGTACACACTGAGTATGAGTGTCTGAAGATGAAAATCGGTAATGAGGGAGAGGAAACCACAGGTACTGGAGTCCAAGTCTGGCTTCACAACCCACTGAAGAAATGTGCCAACGTGTTTACACCAGCCTCCATTTGGACTCACCCTGAGCCCACATGCAGCACCATGTAAAGGAATATGTGGATCACCGTGATAGTGTTTGCACATGGGAGGAAAAAAGCTCCTTCTGCCAAATAAGTGTAGATGGAAGAAAATCTATTTGTGCTTTCAGGAAATACTATAGTAGTTTGGACTACATCTAAGCATAACCTCTGGAAGAAACAATTCAATCCCCTCACCAGTGAATTTACTGCTAGAGAAGTGTGACTCTGACATTGCAGAGTATTAGGCTGTGGATTTGCTTTGGGGACTAAATACTTCTCTGAAAGAAACAGAAAAACAAACAGAAGCATAAAAATTTTAAGACCACTTTACTTGTAAGGAATCTAGAATGATCCTCTAGTCCAGTTACCTGACCAGTTCAGTGCTGACCAAAAATTAAATCGTGTTGTTAAAGGCATTGTCCAAATGCCTCTTGCACACTAACAGGCTTGGGACATTGACCACTTCTCTAGGACGCCTGTTCCAGTGTTTGACTACCCTTTTGGTAAGAAAATGCTTCTTAATGTCCCGTCTGAAGCTCCTCTGGTGCACCTTTGAACCATTCCCATTCATCCTATCCCAAGAAAAACAGAGCAGCATCTCCCTCTCCACTTGCCCTCCTCAGGAAGTGGCAGAGAGTGATGAGGTTGCCCCTCAGTCTCCTTTTCTCCAAACTAGACAAGCCCAAAGTCCTCAGCCTCTCCTCACAGGATTGAGTTGCCTTCCAACCTTTTCACTGGCTTTGTGGTCCTCTTCTGGACACATTCAAGGATCTTCACATCCTTCTTACATCGTGGTGCCCAGAACTGCACAGAGTACCCAAGGTAAAGCTGCACCAACACGGAATCTGGATACTCAAGTGTCCAAGTACCAAATCCTATCTTTTGGTACTCACCTGTGTTGCAAGGGCAGCTTCTCTTGCAACATCTCTCATGGTGTTCCTAATATCAGTCTTGTCTATAGATAGCAAGGGAGGCAGAGGGGAAGCTGTTGTCCCTTGCCAAACCATCCCTTTCTCAACATGGATTCGGGCCAGATTCAGTACTAGTCTCCTACAGCCTCTCCAACACTCCACAGTTGCTCCAAAGCAACAGAGAAACATCATTTGAGGTGACACTGCAGTGAAGGTACTTGTCCCACACTAGCTGTTCTAATGCCCAGAGAACAGTGGGTGCTTACCTTTTGAGTCTTTTACACAACTTTGGCCTAGCAGTGGGGCACAGATCATAGTCATGAATATCTCCGTGGTTCCTTATCCCTAAAGAGATGATTATGATGCCTTAACTCTAATCCTTTAATGGAAATTATGCTCAGTTTTGCATTTCACCTAAGTACAATGGGTGACAGGGAAAAAAAAAATGTCTGGAGCAAATTGGTGTCTTCCTAAGGGCAGAGGGTTTTTTAAAATGGCTTCTTGGATGAAAATGGTAAAGATCTATATAAAATGTTTAATGGACAATTTGCTTTGACCGTGAGGTCTCTCAGGGAAGCACTGAGTTGTATCCATTCCCTATTGCATGACCCTGAGCACATTCAAAGATGAGCAGTACTACTGAACGGCGTTAGTACACTCGTGCTTATGCAGCAAAATCTGAAGCCAGCACTGTACTTGGCTAGAAGAAAGAGATCACTTCTTCACTGTCACATACTCTGCACAAGCAGACACAAAGAATCATTTAAAATAGCTTTCCTTGTCAAAGGGCAGACCTGATGGGACATACAGGTAGGAAAAGTTGCATAAAGTATGGTCTCTGGAAGTACAGAGGAAAAATGTGACCATCACCCAGTATTCATACAAGAAATAAACCACAATTATGATACTCTATTTACAAGATACTCTCAGTATCTTTCTCTGCATTTACTTTTTGATTGACATTTCTTAACTGGGGAAGTGAACACAAGAGTATAGCCAAAGATACTGTGTGCAATTAATTTAATAGCATTACAGAACAACAAATCCACTCTTTGAGAACTTGATTAATCAGTATGTTTCTTGAACCAAAGAGAAAACCACAGACTCCAATAAAATAAAATCTTCCACAGGAGCAAGTTTAAAAGTAGAACACATTACATCTTTTAGATTATAGTCATTAAACAACTGTTTCAGTAGACCAAAAAAAAAAAAAAAAGAATTGGAAGCTAGTATTTTGGTCATAAAATAAAAAGTATTTCTTTAAAACAACTATAGCAAATATTCCCTGAGAATTATGAATCAGCAACAACTATTGCCAGATTGTTTTTTTCTGTTACAGTGCAGAAATGTTACAGCACATTTTCTCCATTCAAAGACCTCACAGGAAGACTAAAGGCCACAGTTTTTATTTACGATGTGCATCTTCTGGATGTGCTCATCTTTCAAGAGAAGTAAATCTGGATGCAGCAACCCTCAGCACTGAAGCTAGCTAGACATGAGAGGAGAGAAGGCAGTTGAGGAAAGGTTTAATCCATGTGCTAAGTGTGCATATTCAGAATTTCATTAATTTTTCCCCTGTGCTAGGTTTTCTAAATTTGCCCTTCCAACTATGCTATGGCAGCATTCTGGAATATCTCATTCCCTCTGTCCCCCCAGAAACATGCATATAAAATACACACCCACCACTAAAATGTTCCAGTTTGACAAGTAAGCTGAAGTCAAAGCAGAAAAGGGAGATAAAACAGAAGAGTAGAATAACTATTGAAGTTGAAATAATCAATTTTAATGCCTAAAATTAGATTTTATGGCCCGTGGTACTGCTGAAAGCTGCATGCAGCACAGCTTTATTGTTGCATTACTCCTCAGCACAAAGAATTAAAGTGCAGTAAACGTTGGGGATTTGGTGCAGCACAATGTTACAAAAAAAAAAGAAAATCTACTTTTTGTTATTAATTCAGCTCAAAAAGATAGCATTCTAGGGGCAGTTTGCACTGACTCAGAAAAATACAAGATCCTATTGGGATCCAAATTATCTGTTGTAGCAGAAAGTTTCTTCCTGTCCTGTCCTATACATCAAATCAATATATGAATGTCTCCTTGTGGGTACCTGCTCGTTCCCTGGCTCTTTCTCCAAGATAGAAGAATCATTCTTTCCCTGCAACTTCAGATCTTGGCTCAGCTGAATTCTTCCTTTCATTGCTTCAAAGCATCCAGCAGATCTGGAAGTGTCTGCTATTGCTTGATCTATGAGTGGTGCAACCCAGAAGTGTACAGTGTTCATTAACAGCAGACTATGAAAACCTGACCAAAGATCTGCAAAGACCTGACCTGCAAAGAGTCTTTTGATGGTAACGATAGTTGATGTGGGTTAACAGCAGAAGGGAGGTGGCTTTAAGAAGGTAAAAAAAAAAGAAAAAAAAAGGCCAGGAGAGAAGCCTAACAAATACCAATGAGCACTGCAGTACTATTGCATTTGGATCATAAAAGACTATTCAAAGGTGCTGGGGAAGAGTAACAACTGAAAACCTCTATTTTCCCCAGAAAACTTAGATGAAAATACCAGCATATGGACTGACGACTCAAAGTGGGAATACAAAGTATTCAACATACCTATAACATGTTGGGTATATTCTAATATGTGTAATCGTTTGGCCATGCTGGATCTGCTATGTTTATGTAGTTAATCTGCATATATATATATAGGTTCAGTTGGTCTGGACATCAGCTCTCCCTTTGGCTGGGCTGTCAGAAGTCCAGAAACACTGAATATATGGTCACATTCCTCTTCCACTTCTTGGAAAAACTTCCTAAGTGAAAATATAAGACAAGTCTAATAGAAGAGATGGCTGCCCTATCTCTAAATCTTGAGGATTGTGATCCAATTAGTTTTGTATATATTTCATTTTTTCCTAAGCATTTTCTCTATTATCAAGAGTATCTTTCTACATAACTTCATCAATCGTTTTACTCAAGAAGATCTAACAGAAAAAAAATATGAAAATAATCTTTATCATCTTTGTGAAGCAGCAATCAGAAAGGCCAAATGAATCAGCTGGCTATAAACTACGACATTTACTGTCAATTAAGAGTATTCATCATATTGCAAAATAAAATAATGCAACATGAGTCACAGCAAAACATGTAACTGCATCTGAGTGATAGAAACTTGCATTACAGTACTTTATAATGAAAAGCCTTTATTTTCTTTTCCTTTTTTTTTCCTTGCTTTTCTTTTCTACAGTGACATTATCAAAATACACTGTCAGTTACTTTTATTCTCTATAAGGAACAAGAAGATTCAGGCCTCTGCTCTCATCATTAGCCAGACAGATCACAAAACTGTGTTGGTGATTTGACTCTAAAGACACCACTCCTATCTGCTATGGCCACTCTTCAGCCATTCAGTGGCTGTTGAACATTTTGCTAGTTCAAGTACAACCCATACAGTAAACCAAGCCCTAAAATCTCCACATGTTTAAGTGCACAACACTCCATTCAAGTGGTTTTAGTTAAAAAGAGACACTAAGATTAGTGACACAGTTGACACTTTAGCACAAGTCTGGTTGTGGGGAAAGAGAGAAAGGTTCCTGGTGTGTCAGATCATCTTCGCTTTTCCTCTAAACAGCAACCGCCAGACATGACGGAGTATAGATCTTGACTAGTTCGTCCCAAGCACAGTCCACCACCTACAAAGCAAACAAAATCTATTTAGATCCTTCATAAGTGTCATTTTTACCAAAAACAGAGGGAACTTAGAAGAACTTAATGCATATTGCGGAGTTAATACCAGTCAATACTCTGCTTTACAATGCTTCAAAATTATATCATAATGAAATGGGTTTTGTTTTTTTAAAACTTTGTCTTAACTTTACAAAGGTGCATGAAAATCACAACCTCTTCTTTTTCATACTCCTCATGAGGAAAATGGGGAAACTTTTGGGTTTGAACTGATTATTCCAAATAGGCTAAAGAATGTACCTGAGAATTAAATTAAGGAAGGACGCACAAAAGTCTACCTTGTCATGTTTCTTCTTTTTACAGAGTCTCAGGGTACTTTTACCACGATACCTAAACACTTCATGACCAGATCTGAACAACTTTCTTACACTTACAGGTACAGAAATTTGTTACAGACATTTTCCTAATGGATTGTTGAAGAACGGAGAAACAAAGAAGTTCAACAAAATCATACAGGAAGTTTCCTGAAGAATTAAGTCAGAATTTCAGTCTCGCACTTGATAAGCTATGAGACCACTGTACTGTCTTTTTTTGAAACGAGAGATATCTATTTGCTGAGCACTGAGATTTGGGGGCCTCACTTTAGAGTCTGTAACAAAGTGAAAGGGTTAACCACACTGACAATTACTCAAAAAGATGACCTATAATATATATTCACAACATATTGCAGGAGACAAGAACCAAGGCAAAGAGAAGAAGAAAGAGAAGAGCTAAAGAGAAAAAGCTGATGAGGTCCACAAATATATTCCAGTAAATCTGGCTGAATCCATATTGCATTATTTTTACAATGTCATTTCCAGTTGGGATCACAAAAGATACAGTATTGGATCCTCTGCCCAACAAGCTTCCTTCTGTTGTAGACTGCAATTCCTGTTCTCTTCTAGAGCCAGAATGAACAGCTGCACACTAAAAATTTGGAAATCCAACTACAATATTTGATTTCAGACTATAATTAGCCCATTTTATGTTTACTATACTGCACTATTATTCATTTTTACTGCTTCCTTAGCTGGTTCTACTTAGTTATTTGAAGTACTTTCCACATACATCTAAATGGGTCAAAAAAACTCTTGACAACGTGTCTGTCTATTCATATGACACAATAGAGCTTTCTGTAGCATAATGTTCTGCTGCATTGCAGTCTCCCAAAAAGAAAATTCGTGTTCTCCACTAAATGCTGTATAGAAACTGGCAATCACATAAACTGCAGGTTTTTTACCATTCTCCAAAGCTATAGATCAATGTCTGTATTTCTATAGGCAATACTTTCTACTTCCGTAAAGAAACAAGAAACAGAAATAACATTTGGAAAAAATCCCATGGGAATTCCCACCTGTTATCAAAGTAATTAGCATCCCTGAAACAGCCTCTGAACAAATATAGTTACAGAACCTTTTAATCTAGCAGCACTAAAAATAAACAGGGGATATTAAAAGGGAGTTTGAAAAGGATCACTCGTGGTAAGCTGCCCAACTCATTGACTTGATGATAGCGCATGAAAGGAGAAAACAGCCAGGCAACAAAGGGAAAATAAAAGCTACAGCAAATAACAGGGAATCAAGTTCTCCTGTGCAGCAGGAAGCCTGTAATGAAATACTGATATCAGAAACCTTGATGAAAATACACATGCAAAGAAGAGCAAACAGGTACCTATGGAAAACTGGGACACTACAGCATGGAACAGCGTTACAAAATGTAATAGCATTTCCATTTCTTCACACTTCCTTCAAAATACAGCCAAGACTGTCAGAAAAAGGGGACAACTGTAAGCTAAGAGTGCAGCAGCCAGCATTCACTGATGGACAGCTGCTACATGCCCCTTTGCAGTATCCCACAGATTATCACTGCCTCAAATACAAACGACTAAGATGAATCCTGAGATAAAGAGAAGCCCCTGTTCATGCAGCTACTGCATCAGTTTACAAAATGTCTTCCTTCATTTTGTCTTTTGTCTTATGCCCTATCTTATACAGTGGTATTGTGACTGTTGTGTCCCTTTCCCCAGAAGAAGGGAACGTAGGATGTGGAATGTAAGTGGTTTAAAAGTACTTACAAATGTCAGATCTCGTTTGACATGTGAACATTTTTAATACATACTTTAAAGCACTTTAGCCTTTTTTTTTTTTTTAATAAACTAAATATTAAAATAGGGGTAGAAATTTCCTTGGGATGAGGGCTGATCCAGCACACTACAGTAAATAAACATGGTACACAAAAAACTGCACGTTCCTAGAGTTTATATTTTGATCAATGAGATGATGTTACTAACAGGTGAAGAAAATCTTCCTGTGGCAGGATGAAGGATAAAGGAAAACTGAAAATGGACTCACATTTTATTTGCCTACCTGATAGAAGTCCTCACAGTTAGGAACATGAAGGCATGGAGGTTTGTCTTTCTGTAAAAATGTCTGCTGTCTTGGGGACAAATTTTACCCTGAGATTCAAACAAATCTCACTGATTTCAGTTTTTAGAGGGTGCATGGTTTGTTTTTTTTTTTCAAACTGACATGTCAGGACAGTTTATTTCACTTGCAAAGAACTGTATAAACTGTCATATTCTTGTATTATTGACTATTTTGCATGGTATATCATGCAATTTTCATTATCATTTATGAAAACTGAACCGCTCCTGTAGCTAGCTATAGAATGTAATTCTCCTACGGCAACTTTCAACTACCAGAAATTACAGGAAAAAGGAAAATAACTAGAGTTTAATTGTAAAACAAGAATATTTTATGTTACACTGACTGGTAAACTACATCAAAAAATAATGCAAACAGAAAAAAGCATTCTAAACCTGGCAATTTTTATTGTTACTAGAGCTATCTGGGACAAAGGCAGCCTAACAAAATGACTTTTATTACTCAGCTTTAACGCCTTTATTTCAGTAGCAAATTTGCAGTACTAGCATATACACTAAAGGTACTGTACTGTTATTACTGCAAAATAAATATGTCAATTTATCTGCCAGTAGAGATGGGGACCACTGCATTTCTCTTCAAGTAAGCCAAAAAGCAAGCAAACAAACGAAAAACTGCCGTCATCACAGGAAGATGACTGCTTGAATAGAAAATCATAGTTTAACTCAACTAAAACAGCTATCCTGTATTTTATTGAAGTGTTTATCCTTATCCCAGAGTATAACAATGTTTTCCACCAACTGATCTAATATGGATATCCATTCATTTATCAGAGCCATTTCCATTCACTCAGTAACTGATTTAATCCCTTGACAGGCTCTCTGTTTTCTATTCATTGCACTCATCTTGCCTTGCAATAGACTTAGACCTTTTCCAGCATCCCAGGGCAATCCATTCCATCTAGTGCAATCATCTGCATAACATTCTGCCTCTTTACTGCTCAGAAACAAGAGAACAAGAGAAAACTCCAAAGTTAGCTACTTTTTTTTCAGTATTTGAAGGTGTAATAAATCTCCACGCCCTAACCATGACTAAATACATTCAAAATAACAAACAGCTAAAAACTTAAGAGTTCAGTTACGCCTTTATCAGAACAGGAACAAAGAACAGGTTTAATCAGAACAAAGTACAGCCCTCTCTAGATTAATATTTCCAGAACTAACACAGCTTTCAGAGAGCTCATAATAAATCATACAATAATATGCAAACATGCTTGAGAGTGCCCTGTTTCTCAGCTTTTTCCCATCCTATATTCAAATAAAAGACACATTTTTTTCCTTTTTGTTATTCTGTATAAGAGACAATAGAAAAAGTGTTCAGTTCTTGACTTCCATTAATGTTGTATTTCCCTTCCTCTTTTAGTTTCTCATCTTCTGTGTCTTCTCAAACAGAATTTAATGGTCTATTTATATCATTATTATGTATTTTTGAAGGATCCTGAACATCCTCTAAGCGAATGGGATGGAGATTAAGGGGAGATAAAACAAGCTATTAGGTTTGCTACTCATCAAATTACTTTCACAGGTGAGCATTAAAACTGATTGGTCAAGTACATAATAGATCATGCATGATCCATTAAATTCATTCAATACCTGTCTTGTTCCAGAAAATCTGAAAGACTACTGTGCCCTGTTTGGTTAACACTTGCCAGAGTGAACTGCACATGATATTAACCTTTACACAAAAGTGATGTGATTATAACTTTTTATTTTTAATGTGCAGTAACATCAGTATTTTTTTATTTACTTTTGAAAAAACACATTTTGATTTAATTATTATTTCAGTAAAGACAGAATAAAACAAACCGTAGAACAGAACTTCTTATAAGGATCTAGGTTCAAACTAGAGTTATCAGAAACAAATGTTCCAAACACTGCTTAAGAGATCCATTTCTTTCTTAAGGAGAAAGAAAATACTGCCTCCCACCCTTCCCAGTACTTCAGAATCAAAATTAAAGTGTATTTTCTTCTCCATACATTTGCATGGATTAATTGCATTACAGAATTGTGATGCCTGAAAGCAACCTTTCCAAACACCCTAGGAAGAGATTTTAGCTGTTAATGGCAAAAAGTGATCATTACTCATGAGTGGCTAGCTTTGACTTACACAGTGAAAGTTTAATTTTAACAGTTTGGGAAAGACATATTATAGGCACCAGCAAGAAATTTCACCTTCTTTTAGTCTCTCCAACTCTGGAAGATGTTCAAATTGGTTTAACATTTGCAGCTGCTGAAATCTGGTATTTTCATGAAAAAATCCACTCTGAAATTAAGTAGGTTCTTTTTATCTCAAAGAATCACTAACTGCATAACTTTAGTAGCATCTTGGAGAAGGACCATAAGGAGAGACTAAAATGAAGTGCAGATAGTGTTATAATTATAGCAGTGGGACAGCCACAACAGCTGGATGGAAGCTATCAGTTCCTTGGCAATTAAGTGTAAAAGATAAGAGCAAGTGATCGAAAGAAAAATGCAGAGAAAGTCTGTTTTTCTGCACATTTCCACAAGATATAACTCCACTTTCATATGGAACAATTGATATTTCTGGGCCTGCTGAGGGTGAACAATTAATTTAAATGAACAGCAAAATACACAGCCAAACATCCTCTGCATTTATATTTGGCTATACCGGTTAAGCCAACTTCAGCAGCCCCTCCTGTCCACTCTCCTGCTTCCTGTGTTGGCACAAATAATGCACCACACTGCAAAAGGTGCACAAAGAAACAAGTAGCAGAACAAACCTGTGCACTGAAATTTGGCAGATGATCAAAAATTTCTCCATAAAGCTGGACGAATTTAGAACCAGATTTCAAGTTACCTCCAGGGCACACCCCTCAAGTGTATACAGTTTGGCTACGACCTCCCTCCAACTAGTAAGAAATTACAGCTTTTAAAATTTTAGTGATGCATGATACCATCAGTACAGAAATGTTTCATGAGATCAACAGACCAATGCTACAAAGCAGGCACCTCTGCTCAGTTCTAATTACCTCTGGCCAGGCACAAGGAAGCAGCAGACTGTGGTTTGGCACAATGTGCTGGCAATACCCTGAAGCTTTAGGTAGAAGAAGCTGGAGGTTCAGGACAGCTGAATCACAAGGACAGTGTAACACAGAGCAGAAAAGTCATGGCTACTGCACTGGTATTATCAATGTACCACACATAATATGTGGTATTATGGACAGGTGTCAGCATTAACAGCCCCAAGTGAGGAATAGTATATAGCTGATGACCATTCTTATAATCCCTACATACTTCCTATACCTATCTAGTGTGTATAGAAAGAAGCAAACTTTAATTGTTTTCTTATCCTCAAACTTTGGAAAGAACTTATCTGGTTTAAAAAACTGCATACTCTTAATGTGGCTGACAAGGTGAACAGATATGTTCAGTTCTTAGTACTACACACCATCACAAATTTAAAAGATTTTTGGTGCTTCGGGTCTTGTCACTGTTCTTGTGTGTGCCAAAGCTACCTTGCCTGAAAGCTGGAGTTGGGAGTATTTTCTCCCAGACAACCTGCCTGGCAAGCTCTCACATCAGCACTTGTAGTTTAAGAGAGAAATAGCCTGAATATCATGAGGATCATTTCTGTTAATGCTTTGCACTGTAAAGTACACGTCTTTCTACGCATCTGAAAGTTTGTCAGTTGTCTCAAATTGCCATGAACCTGACACTAACGTTATGGTGGGGAAAAAAAACTAAACCAAGCAACAATTGATCTTTAAAATGCAAAGCTTTCAAAAACCACTTATTTTACATAGAGGCACACACTCCAAAATAGATACCAGAATCTTTAACTAAGGCCAAAGGAGTTTTCTGTTTCATCCAGCTAATACTAATGGGTCCTTTCACAACCCATTCCTTATGACCAGATCTCTCTCCACATGTTGCCTCCCTTAGTGGATACCGTACAAGAACCAGCCTGCCTGTATGTACCTTCTCTGTGCATGCAGGTTCTGTTCAAAACTCAATCATTTCCACGGGAATGGCTCATAATTCCTGTATTAGCTACTTAATCACAATATCTATTTTGAACACCTTTCCAGTAGTGCAGGTAGTTTTTCCCTTGGCATGCAAAAGATACTTCAAAAATGCTGAAGTTCATTGTGCAAAGCCAAATAAAACAATCTGTCTAGACAACAAAAGTATCATTAAGAAAGAAAACAAAGGTAAATGGCCAGAATGGTACTTAATTTGAGTATAAATGAATAGCTTGTCCATTATGAATAAAATACCCTGCATTTTCCCTGGATCCTCCTTCTCCTTCTCCCTGGAGGAGAGAAGCAGTTCAAGTCTCAAGTCGTAACTCCTTATAAACCATACATGAAAAATCACAGATCATGCAAATACATGAATAAAATAAACAATAGAGCTCATTATCAGATTGATAAAGAGCAGACATGAAGGCAACCTACATATTGGGAACAGCAGCATAATATTCAAGCAAATAAGCTTTGTTGGATTGATGCAGAAGCCAGGGAAAGGCTGTAAGTGCTCATACTGGAAGCAACTATTCAGCAAGCATTCACAGAATCACAGAATACTTTGGGCTGGAAAAGACCTTAAAGATCACCTAGTTCTAACCTTCCTGACATGGGCAGAGACAACCTCCACAAGACCTGGTCACTCAAAGTCCCATCCAGCCTGGCCTTGAGCACTTCCATCCACAACTTCTTTGGGCAATCTGTTCCAGTGTCTCACCATCCTCACAGTAAATAATTTCTTCCTTACCTCAACCCTCTTTCAGTTTGAAGGCATTACATCTTGTCCTATCACTACATGCACTTGTAAAAAGTCCCTCTCCAGCTCTCTTGGAGGACTCCTTTAAGTACTGGAAGGTTCTATAAGGTCTCTCCAGAGCCCTCTCTTCTCCAGGCTGAACAATCCCAACTCTCTCAGCCTGTCTTCACAGGAGAGGTGTTTCAGCCCTTCAATCATCTTCATGACCTTCTTCTGGACTCACTCCAACAGGTCCATGTCCTATTTTTGTTGCAAGCCCCAGAGCTGAACAGAGTACTCAAGGTGATGTCTTATTGGTCTTCCTTTAAAAATGAGGGTTAAATTTCCCTTGTGTTCATTCTTTAACTTAGTGAGAGTTTAATTCTATCACAGGTTTTTAAACTTCTTTTAAATACCAAAACATTTACATTTTGCATTGCTGTGATATCCAACCCTCACAATAGATTAAATGAACTCAACAGAAAAAAACAGAGGAATATTAAAGCTGTTGTAAATGCCAAACTTCTGTCTGGAACACATATTGGCATGCAGTAATATGCCAAAATACAGATATGTACCCCAGATTTACAGATTCTGTGAATTAAGTCCAACATTGGACTTGTAAAATTTCTGCTTGGAAAAAAAGATACCTGAATGCACAAATGCCATAATGTTGATAGGCATTATTTTCCTTTTTTTCAATATACTAGTGCATATGCAGCAGTTTTCTTTCAATTCATTATCTACCATGAAGCCATGGGCTTACAGTCAAGATGTAATCACATTCTCAGTACAAAATGAAAAGAAAATCTTCTTCTCATTCAGATCCAAGGCAAGACCCATACCAACTTCATAGAAAGCTCAACTGGGCTCAGCACATGCACTGCTCTAGCACTGTGAGGCCCTCAATGTACTAAGCTATGCTTGCTGCTCCCTCTGGACCCAATTCAGCCAGAATCATATCTACACAGTCACTTGGGATGAAGTTTTAATTCCCAGCAAGTGGCCTTTAAGCATTCTTGCCCTGCATTAATAAAAAAATAACCTGAACCTTGAGAGGTGTTTTTCAGCCTCACAAATTCCCCTATGTGGTTCACAGCATAGCCTCATGAACAGTTACTGCAGCACCACTGAAGCAACAGAATTACAGGAACAACCAACCAAGCAGAAAACTCAAGCTATCATTGGGCTAGAACGGTTCCACATGCATTAAGCTAAGTATTTTGCCAAACTTACACCCTTCTCCTGTGTCCTTTTATCAGCAGAAATTACAATGGTCCTATTTGCTTTTTCCAAACAGAATTTGAATGCAGATGTTATGCATCTACAAATGCAGATTTTTAACTGGGATAAAAAATTCACTGTGGATTTAGAGGAATTTAGATGTAAATAATATCTGTGGCACATCAAATAATGCATTAGTTACAGTTAACTCAGTTACAGTACTTTCTAGTGAAAACTAGAGGCTTTCTCATTTTAAAGCAAATGATTAACTTCATTATTTCTGAGTTTCTTGTCCAAAAAAAAACCCAGTTCATACTACAAAAAACAATCCTCCGTTTACAAAACAGAAATGACTGTAGCAACAGAAGGAGAGCAGAATCCTACCAGAACCAGTACATAACCACAATATTAAGCCTCTTACAGTCCTCCAAACAGTATGAAAAACCAGGTCTAGGCATCCTGTGTGACACTACCGATGTTTAACCTGACAATCTCAGTAGATGGAAGAAAGCTCTGTATCTCAACTTTGCATTCTAGGCCCTATATCTATTACTCTTCCTTCTGAAAGAAAACTACTTCATTTTCCCTGAGCTGACCATCGCTTTCAGTTATCTGATTTTGCTATTTTGTCTGTCCTGCCCTCCTCTCCTACCCAATGCAAGTAACTGCTTTATAAATAAAAATGGACCTGAAATGATGTTTATTTAATAAGCAATCAGCCAGACTCACTTCCAGAAGCTTTCTGCAATCTGGTCACTTATTCAGGATATGAGTCCTGCAGTCCAGCCATGACCATTGTGGCTATAACAGGCAAAAAGTAAATTCATCCCAACTCTTACCTGACCACGGTTGTGAAGACTTAAATCCAGTCCACATGTAAATTCAGTATGATGCTCAACTGTTTCCAGCAAAGGGTTAGGCTTGGAAAAGTCCCAGAATCTATAGAGAAAATAAAGGAGGAAGAGAGAAAGAGAGAGAGGAAAAAAAAAAAAAAAATCAAACAAACCACAATTAAAGTAATTGAAAGGCCATTTCAAAAATATAATGCAAGATATTGACAAATCTGTTGCTGCCAGGGTGTTTAAAAAAGCAAACTCATCCACTTAGGAAACATAACAAATCATATTCCTGCAAAGCCATCTGCTGATTTGCATAAATTAAACCCCACTGGGCAAAGCCATCTTTGTCTCCTGTTGCAGAAACTGAGATCAAAGTTGGCACTGAGGAGCAGTCGTTGGGACACTATCAAAGCAGAGCAAAAAAACTTAGGCTAAAATATTCTTGCTATATTTCTTGAGGGCTGGGGAATTTTAGCCCTGAAAGAAATTAGCACAATTTATTATTTTTCTCAGTTTTTGGTATTGTTAACTATAGGGTCTTTATTTAAATGAAAATGACACATTCATTTAGAGATCTCAGTCATTCAAATTCTCAAATTTGAGACTGTGTTCCCGTAAAACAGAATTTAATATTATAATTTAATAACAAATTTGTACTACAGAGATCAGCTGCATTACACAGTTAATTCCACTACATCATATTTTAAAAAGCAATTTTTGTTTCAAGCTTTGGTTGATAAAAAATGCTTAGAAAATAGACATCCGAGGTGCTCTACTTCTCCCATCTACTGTTCCATTAGACACAGTGTCCATCAATGCAATTAATAGCAAGGATAAGAGAGATGTAAGAGTGGATGGGACGAACATAGAGGTAAAAGACACCTCAGTTGTAAAAAAAAAAAAAAAGAATTCAGAAATAGAACTTTCAGAAAATAAAACACTGACAATACCCTTATGATGGCAAATCAAAGATCAGTTCCTCTTTCTTGTGTTGTATATCCTGCTTAGAAAAGTCCACAGGCTGCATAGCACAGCACAGTTTGTGGGCTGGCTGCTGTAATCAAATTTTCTCCAGCTCAAATTTTCACACAGGGGTCAATTATATGCTTTACTACTTCTGTAACAATCACAGAAGTCTCTTTGTCTTGCTCTTATTAGGGAAAGTGAAAATACTGAACAAGAACAGCTCATTATCAGACCACCTACACTGAAAGAACGGTAAGTTCAAACCAATTCAGGTAAAATAGCAAACACTGGAGCCAGCAAGGTCAGTTTGTTTAATATGTAGATGTTATTTCCTTCATAGACAAGGAGAGTGGTATCAGCACAAAGGCTTTCCCATAGCAACAACCCTCTTCATTTTTTCCTAGTACCTGAGATCTAAGATAAACAACTTATTTTGCAGGAGAGAGGAGCAAAAGACCATCTCAGCATTTTCATCCTCCCACATTTGTTCCTAAGAAGGTAAGGAAACAAGTCTCGTTGTTTCTAAGTAATAGTGGTTAGCCTTCCTTACCACACTGCCTCTCTACTAACTCCTGAAAGACAGATGCTCATAACTGAAAACTAAGATTAAAGGAGATAACTTCAGATCTACATGAATAAAAACTTAGAGAAGACTTTCTGATCAATTTTAAAAACAGTAGGACAACATGGTGTTTGTTCCATAATGTCATGTTGTAAAAAGTCAGAAGCGGTTTAGAGTTTAAGAGTACTGCAACTCAGTTCAAGTTCAACAGACTGACTGGGAGATTTGATTTCTTTCTAATATAAAAATAATTACTAGTTAAAGCTCAAAAAAATGTTCAGTCTCAGGACTGAGAATCATTGTTGACAAATTAATGCTCATAACAACTTTGCAGTCCAAAGTGAGACACACCATCTGCAGCACAGCTTCCAAAACCAGAATGATGATAACAATATTATGCTTGGAGTAAACCTCCATCACATTCTGAAAACTAAAAGGGCAATGCAAGTTTCCTAAGACACCATTTACCCCATCAGGATGGCTGTACAGACATTCACAGTACAAGCAGCTGTGCTTGCATTACTTGAATTTTAGGTATATCTACACAGTCAGAAGCATGAACTTGAAAAGTGGGCCAGACATAAGATTTTAGGGTCCATTACGGGTTTGTACAGCCTGTACAATCACAGGTATGTCACTCAGACAGAACTGCTATTTTTACTCATATCATGTACATTAAAACTCTAAGTCGAAAATTCAGTCACATCTGCACTGACAAAAGATACCCCAAAAGGTACATGAGTGCAGTTTCTTAAAACTTTACACTGTAATTGTTAAAAGTATGCCTTTTCCCTCATTCCTTTAGAGACTTTTTATTTATTTTACATGTAATGAGCTGCATGTATATTCCAAGTAGAATGCTTATTCTAAACAAGGCATTACATGAACAGAAAAAGCCTGAATTTTGTACTTCATACCACCTGCTGCAGAATCACGAAGACCTGTGCTCCCCTACCAAAACACTCTCACAACCCAAATATTGTTTCTCCTACCTACCTCCTACCTTATCCTCCTCCCCATTCTACCCTCACCCCCTGCCCCCTGTGTCTTCACCACTAGCTGGGAAAAAAGAGGCAGCAAGTATCATTTCAGGTCCCAGTGTCTGTACTAAGCAGTACGATGCGTGTTGCTGCACGACGAGGAGCTAGCAGATTAGACAGGTGGTGAATTAATGCTGTATCTCCTACCTTCCTTAAGGCAACTCTTTGGATTATATCTTACTACAAGGATAATAAGGACAATTAACTGAAGTGAAAACCAGTTTATTTTATGAGCAGCCTTATTCCATAAGATTTGTGATCAAAGTTACTGAACCTGTTACGTGGTGATGAAGAGCTGGAGATTGTGGTTTTCCTTAAAGTGTGTTGCAGAGATGATGTCCAGTATAGTACAACTTTTAACAAAAACTGCTTTTTTGCCTTATGGACAAGCTTCTGTGAATACAATTCAGGATCTGGCCTGATACCAACCTAATGAAGCTCTATAATTTATCAGATCTTCTGTGCAGATTTTGGTGAGCACTGTCTGTGCCTAATGCACCAAGATTTCTTTTTCATAGTGAAGAGTCCAAAAATACGAAACAGTTATTCCAGTAAAAGATGACACTGATGTTCTTCCAAACTGAATTTTGATAGAGATAACGTTTAAAAACATGCATGCAGACCTGAAGAAGTTCTGGAAATGTTACAGTACTTTGTTCATTTCCCAGCATTTTAATGATTCATTTGTGTTAAATCTGCTTTTTAATTGACCTACATTTTTTAAGAACTCTTCCAAAGAGTAAGGAAACTGCATAGAAAAAGTTTGTCTCAACTAAGCATTCACCGGACAGGAGTTAAATTCAAATCATTATAACCAAGTATGTAAAAACTTTTTCTTAGCTCCCAGTATTAAGTTGTCATGTGCACTAGGATTCTTTTCAGTAGTTTGACTACAGTGCACAGATGCAATCATTGTACTGTTTGCAAAGCATGAAGCTAAGCATTGTTAACCTTGCTTTCAAACTACTATTTTTTGCTTTTAGATGTCCAGTTGTGATGATGTGCCAAACTAGCTGTTCTTCCTGGAACAAACAAAAACCCTGCCTCTTACACGGTAGTTTGGTAATCTGATCTAAGATGTGTGGTTGTCTGGTCAAACCACAAAGCTTCAGTAACACCTAAGATTATAGAGCTCAAACAGTAGGCTGTGCTATATCCAGTTATTTACTATAAGTTAACGCTTGCAGATAATTCTGAACTTCAAACAGAAACATTAAAGAATATAAATGAGCAATAGCATAACAAAACTGCTATTAAAAGAACACTACAATGAACCTGTTTCTAAAGAACTGCCACACCACGCTGTTTTATGAATTGCTATTAAACGGGACTAAAAAGTCACAGCCCTTGAGTAGGTTCAGCAAGATCCAGAACTAATGCCACGTACAGGAATCCCTACTTCTCTTCCATCTTTTATACATTTATCAAGGATTTTTATTCTTAAATTTAAATGTATTTTTATTCTTAAATTTAAATGTGTGCACATACTCATCTCCACACACCCACACGTGTCTGGTGTATATGCATGTGCATGTATGGCGGGATGTGGGCATGTATGTGCATGCAGAGCGTATGGTGCATCCAGTCAAACTCTGAACATTCCTAAGTAAATTCTACTTCTTACCATGAGCTACATTCTTTTCTGTAAATGACAGTATAGGATATGTGATAGAGGAACAACATACTCTTTAAAAGAGATGCTCCCAAAGTCTTACAGTAACAAGTTTCCTCCATTATACAGAATATTTTGCTTGTGCCACCTTTTTCCAAAGACTTTCACCTGGCCTTCTCTGTTGTTTGTTCCCTTATACCAAACCCAACAACTAATAGTTTTAGAAAACTGTTAAAAATCTTTATTTCACCTCTTCAACCCTGTCCTCTGTCTCTAGTCACAACAAATAATTATTTGGACAGAAAAATAATGCCTAGAGTGAATTTTGTGAAGAGGTCCCCAAGCTCTGCATTTACAGACGCACTGTTGCGTGAGCTAGGAGCTCGCCCTGTCTTTTCTGACAGTTTCCACATATGAAAATGTCAGGGCTGAAACTGCACTAGGTTTCAATACCACATGAATTGTGTTAGAGCCAAACCTGAAGGATATATAGTTGGTGTCAAAAACAGGAAGAGCATGACAACACAATCAAGTCACTTCAATGCATCAGCATGCTGATTATTTGTCTTATTGCTCAGACAAGGCCCCTGGAAGAAACAAACAACCACTTTTCTCTTAGTCTAGAAGTCTTCTGAGAAACAATACACTGCAAACCAGCTGGTAGTGCATCAGTAAAGCATATTAAGTAAGATCCCATAAATAACCTTCCACAGACCACTATTCTATGAGAAATGCATCTGAAACATGAACAAAATTAAGCACTTTATGTAAGACAGAATATGGGTACAGCAGTCTAGAAAGTTACATGCATATGTACATCACAGTACTTACACTGTCAGGCCCCTGGCACCAACTACGTGCCACTGGGTATCACTGGTAAGGGACCACCTCATTACAGTAAGCAAAATAATTAACATAAAGAAATGTTCTCAAGCACTTAAGTCCTTTAGTGAAATAATAGCATGCCTGTGGGGGACAGGAGTATTATATAATCTCACCATCCCGTTCTAATCTACAATAAAAAGGCACAATTTTTGAAAGGAACAAGCCCATGTAGGGACTGAAAATTTAAGGGAGTAACTGGACAAGGAAACAGATTTACCACTATCACCACCTTGCCCTCCTAGCCTCTCTTTCTTGAGGAGTCTTTATTCATTGCAGCACTACAGTCTTGTCAGTGGTTCCACCATCTCTTTATAATCCCCAAGAGGCCATACTGCTCTTGCCACACATAGACTTCTAATTCCTCATTTCTCTCCTTTGCTGTACTCAGGTGTCAGGTCACTTCCACAGGTCACAAAATGCAAAACACAAAATCCTCTCTGATCCTCATGCTTTCATTCACTTCAGGTCATGGTCACTCTGCCCTGATACCTGCCATTTAAAACACTCCTCACTAAGTTAGCAAGCCTGTTGGCAAAGATGCTCCTACCCTACTTTATCAGATGAATCTTGTGCTGCCTCACAGTGCCCCATCACTTGAAAAAGACTTTGTGGTTGCAAAAGACTGAGCCCTGCTTGTGACACCAGCTATGCAGCCAAGTGTTGACTTGATGCAGATGTCTCTTCCTCTCTGAACCTTTCTCCTTCACTGTCAGGATCAAGGAAAACATGACCTGGACCCCCAGTGCCATGTAGCCATGCTTGATATATTCATGATCACCTCTTTCAGTAACATAAGAACCCATATTGGTAAGTGAGAAAAGGAAGTGTACCAAATCTGAACAAACCTTATCAGTTTCTCCACGGCCTCCTGGACCTCAACCCAAGGGAGGCAACAAAACCGCCCAAGATAGCAAAGTGCGTTAGCAGACAGACACTCAGAGAGGGAATGCAACAGGAGGCAGTCTCCAGTGACCATGCACATTTTTCTTTTGGTGCAGACTCTTGATTCAGGCTCAGCTGATTCTGACACCTCCCCTGGCTGAGCTTGGTGTTGCTCATCCGCTTCCAGGGCACTAAACTTGCTCTCTAGCTCCAAGTTATGTTGCTACATGTCTCAAGTTTCTGGTTTCTCCCCCGAGAATCTTTACCCTTATTCTCTACTGCTTGAAACATAGTCTCTAACTGTCCCTCCTCCTTCCTTGGACTGTGGGATTTGGGTACAAATACCCCTCTGAGGGGTATTTGTAAAGACCTGTCAATCTTGTGTTCATGATCCTTGATGGTGCATAGACTGCTCATCTCCTCCTGCAACTTCTTCCCCTCAGTACCTCAAAGAGAATACATCTCCCACAGGTGACACCACCATCACCCTCAGCCTCAGGAAGAGGCAGCAGGCATTCTCTGCAGCCAAGACCTAAAAGGCAACATCCTCTTTAGTGCTATTGAGGTTGCCAAGGACATGTGCAAAGGACAGCTGCTCCAGTAACTGTCCCTGTGAAATGTCACCATTGTCACTGTACAGCAGTACCTCAACATCCACAACAGAGCTTCAGAGCCCCTCTGCACCCCTGCATGTTTCTGTCAGCTGCATTCTGGGAGCTGTGAGCTTCAACGAAAACAGTGTTCCAGCTCTTCCAGCAGAACTTTTGAAAATACACAAAATTCCTACAATGCTTACCAGGCTAACTTTATGATGCAACTTTATATGGTGTTATGGCACAAGACTGTATAGATTTATGATTTAGAAACATGTACAGGCACTGAGAATTAGCAAGATTTCCCTGTGGAAACAGAATCTTTCTATTTCTGGTGTCAGAACACAACCAGAAGTGACATTAATTGCTGTGATTTGGACAAGTGGGATAAGTTTGCAATAATTTTTGGAGGCAAGAGGGCTTCTCCCATTTCTAAATGTACTGCCTACTATATTCCATGTTAGAAAATTAAAATATAGATCAAAGAATGTGATTGAGATATTCCGGAATGTACTTCACAGTTTATTGACTTATGACAGTGTGTACCTTAGAGAAATCCCAATATCAAATCACACTTCTTCAGGACTTTTAATCAGCTTTGAGATTCTCAGCAGTGTAAGATACACTGGACAGCCAGGGGAACTCACATAAGTTCTTGTGCATTTTCAATATAGTTTATGAAACATCTGATGGCAACATTAACTGCACTTCAGTATGTCCTCTCTAGAACAGTTTTCTATTGCAACCCACAATAAAATAGATTATCTTTCTATTTTTATCCAATTAAAAATAAAATACTGTACCTTACAGTAAAATCATAGGAGCAAGAGGCCAATAAGGTTGCATGGAAAGGTGAAAACTGCAAGAAAACAAATCAACTTTTAAAGTAAAAACATTGTGAACATATACAGACTTACTGTAAGTAGAAAGTTATCAAAGTTCAACTACTTAAACAGTCTTGGTAGGTACCACATCATGCTGCAACAAAACAGACTACATCAACAAATTTTTCAACCATGCTTCTAATTACAAGAAACCACAGAATCGTAGAATTAATAATCACAGGGAATGCTCTGTGGGATCCTGGTTTGTTTTGATTTCATTACAGCAGTGCCAAATAACCCTGCTGTAAATTTAAGAAGTTCTAGAACAGTCATATAAACAGTTAGTAAATTCTGCTTTTGGCTGAGTATCATCTCATTATATAAATCAAGTTTCAAAACAGCTATGTAACCAGTTAATTATTTTCAGAGAGACAAAATCTGTGCCATACTGCAGAGAACATTAGATATTGTCATCAATTCTATATCCTAAAATTATGAAATTGTTATAGAAATGGGAAAATTGGAGATGAGTGGAAAAACTGAAGGCAGTATAATTTCACTTCAAGGTTTCCCTTTCTTCTATGGGGCATTTTACAGGACACACTTCTACGGACTGGTCTAAGAACTAGACCAATAGGGATGTAGTTATGCAAAAATGTAGCATGTACTGTATGTACTGTAGCATGTACATGACGTACTGTAGCAACAGGGATGCAGTTATGCAAAAATTTTTCACCTCAGCTCCAGCTTTTCGGCAACCCTCAGTTTCTAACTATTTTAAGGTCTGTATTTCTCAACAGGAAATACAAAAGCCACTGACGTAACCTGAGTTTGAAATGCAGGTACCCCACATCATGGATCATAGGTAAGTCTACCTGCAAGGCTTCTAGTATTATTCACAGCAACTACAAAGTCAAAAGTCAAATCTGGGCTATTGCCACAACTGCCCAAGTTGCCAAGAAAGCAATGTATGTTACTGGCTGCTAAACTCTGCTGAAAGAGTTCCCTTTACTGTAGCAGAACTGAGGGATGTGCATGCTTGAACTTTAACCTCAATTTTTCTGGAGGAAAAAAAATCAAAACAAAATACCTTTTTCTTCTGCACCTAACAAAAATGAATAATAAAGGTGAAGAAGTGTGATGGGCAACAAAAAACAATGGTACACTTTTCATAAATCCCCTTTGCATCTTTATTCTCGTTGTTTCAGATGAAGCAAAAACATCTTGTCAAAGCTTTGTCGTTACCATTAAGTATCCTGGAAACTTATCTAAGAGGCAAAATACTTTGCAGAGCACTACACACATAAGTTGAAAGAATATGCATAATGTCTTTCTCTACAAGAGAAGATAGTATTTTAAAATTCTGTTTCATTTAACTCTGAGATACAATTTTATTATGTGAACAGTTGCATATAGACAGAAGATATCAGCATATAGATATGTAGCATATATCAGCATCCAGACCTCCAACAGATCATTTATCCAAATATCTTTTTAGGTAAACTCAAAAACTATAACTAAGTTTCAGTGTAAGATATGGAAGCCAGTTAAGAATGTGAGAGTCAAATGCATCAACATCCAAGTCTCCTGTCAGTGTACTGATAAGGCCCTGTACTGCACTGAAAGACCACAAGAAATCTGCAGGAATCCCAACAGTATCATGTTGGGTAGAATTCCTTGCCAGCCTCAGATCTGAAAACAAGCGATCAGAACACAAAAGACAGACAACTGAAGAGTTTGATTTCATGGTTGGTTTAAGCTAATTTAAGAGTTCACTGCTGCCAAGAATCGTGGCTTCCATTTTCCTTTCCACTTCAGGCTGTGTGCTCCTGCCCTTCTTCTTTGTGTCAAGGCTTGCAATTTGTATGGTTGAGCAATAAATTGAGACAGCTTAGTGATCCAGACAGAAACTAGTCACTTTTAGGGCCAGGATTTTCAGTCCGAGCCATCAGGTGAGCCAGCCTGCTGCACAGCTTTGTAATTCTAGTGTCAGCACAATGTAGGGGAAGGGATATCAGTAGGGGGAACTGCCTCTACTTAGGCAGTATCCAGGTCTCTCTGTGCCACCTCTAAGTGCTGGCCCACATTCTCATATGTTATGTCCACAAGGGCCATGTCTATCTTGAAAAGGAAGCAATGAAAGCCTGCAAGGACGGAACAGAAGTCATGCACTCTCACATACCTCTCTGCTGCACATGGATGCATGTACAGCCTCCCCACCATCTCCTTAAAGCCACTTGGTGGCTTAGATGTCAGAGGCTGGGGCAAATAAACACCTACTGCTGGCCAACTTCTGATAACAATTTCAAGGCATTTCAAGAAAACAAGGTGCATGATGGACCATAAAATGGAATAAGACAGTATAAGAATACATAGGATCCCCTGCCTGGTGAGGCTGACAACCTTTGAGCCCAGTGCTCTATATTTACATGGCATTTTCAGTATTTTAGTTTATACCAGTCACTTCCGGGCCTGTCGCTAAATACCACTGGGAACAGTCAGGCTTTGTCTTCTCTATTTCCCCCAATCATCCATACACAGTGGTAATATCCTTCTAAGTCTTGCCTTCTTCACACTAAAAAAAATCTCAGCTCTCTCAGCGTTTCCTGGTAGGAGAGAGGTTTCAGTCTCTTAATCTTCTTTACAGCCCTTTGCTGAATTTACTGCAGCATGTCTGTGTCTCTCTCCCTTTTACTGGAAATCCCAAAACTGGACCCAGCACTTCATACATGGTCTCACTGGTGTGGTGAGTAGCAGGGAAGGATCACTTCCCTCAACCTGCTGGCAGCACTCTTCCTAAGGCAGCCCAGGATGAAAGGAAGTAGAGAAATTAGAGGTGCTATCCCTGTCTAGCTCTTCTAGTATCTATTTATCAACCATCCATGAACCTGATGACACTGCCTGCCTACGCCACCTCTTGTGCAGAGAGCTAATTCAACAAGTCTATTGCCTGATGTGTAAGAGAAGTACTCCCATGTGTTTGTAAACACATTTCCAAAATTTCATTAATTGTCCTTTAGTTCTGTTATGGCAGGTTAGGGTGAATAACAATTCTGCATTCAATTTCTCCATTTTATCATGAAGACAATGTGCTGTGAATCCCTTAGTGGCAGAGCTGTTTTTAAAAGATGCCACTAACTGTCAGAGAGTAAGAATACAACAGCCTGTATTGATTCATTTGTCCTAACAATTGTCAAACTGGAATTGCAAAATTATCTTGTTTAAAAAACAAGAAGAAATAAACAAACTCAAACACCACTGTTAAATGTTCCTCTGCTGTGAAGAACCTTTCACAGAACCAGATTAGAATGTGGTCATGCAGGCATCAAATTAGAAAAAAAGTCTGAGCATCAACCACAAGTTGGGATAGCAGGCTGTGGTAGCTGGGATAAGGTGAGGCAGGAGCTTCTCAAGTTGTCTGACCAGGAACAGGATTTGTGATACAGACTACCTGTGTCATATCCTTTTCTGACAAATTACAAACTAAGCACAGTAACTTCTAAAGTTCTTACAAACATATTAAAGATTCCAAGGCCGTGTGAAGCAAAATATCGACTCAGGATAACAATTTTCCAGTTCAGACTTCCTAGGAAATGCTAATGATACTTGTTCCAGAAACACTTTAAAAGGATCAGGTGTTATCTCCCTTTTCAGGAGACTTTGATATTGATACATTTGACTCTCACATTCTTAGCTGGCTTCAGTATCTTACATGGAAACATAGTTATAGTTTTTGAGTTCACCTAAAAAGACACTTGGGTGCATATTTTCATATAATATTAAAAAAAGTCATTGTGCACCAGAACAAATTCCTATTGGTGGGTGATCTAGTAGCATACAGATCCAGTAAAGTAATCTGTAGCCTTTCACGCTAGAGGTTCAAAATCTCTTACTAATCTTTTCTTGTATACAGAAAAATATGTATTCAGAGCAAGTTCTATACTTTGTCTTCTGTGAATATTGATCCTTTGTGTGGGAAGACAAAGGCAAAGCATCATTTAAAAATGAGTAAGGGAAAGTATTTTCTCTGTCTCCAATTTCTCATATAACTTAGCTGAAGTAAAACCCCTAACCCTCTCCCAACCTCTCTAACACTCCTTGTGGAAATATATTGACTTTGAAGATGTCATTTGCTTTGAAATCCCAGCAATCTCCTAATCATCATCATGTTTTACAGTGCTAAACTGAAAGTTTTCAAGAACATCTAAAATCCTGGGTTTTTTTCCTAGTTACTAGATAATATAAAATATCACCGCTTTCCAGAAAAATTTGTGTAACAATTCAGTGACAGCCAATGGGAAATAAAATACAACTTACTTTTACTCTTCTGATAGCATAGGTATGACCCAGCAAGACGAACACTGGTTGCCGGATGTTCCGCAAATCCCAGCCTTTTAAGCTACAGTCAACTGCACCAGTTACCAGCAAGTTCTGATTTGATAAAACACAGATGTATCAGGACAATTTAGTTACCAGATGGCAGTGATGCATATGTTGGCTACAAATGTTAGATAAATCAAACGATACAGATGAATAAATCATAAATGATATCAGGTCTCCAGTGTGTGCATTAAAGACCACAGAGAAATACAAACTGTTTCTCCACTACAGGCTATTCTGCCCACTATACAAAAGAATAAGCAAAATCTCTGACCTACTTGGGCTGTCTATCCATTGGAACAATCTCTTCTGGAGATGTAATAGTGAATGAGAGCAACAAAGCACCTAGACATGTTTTTATAAAGAGAAGATGTAATATTGTTGCAGCAGAAACCCCTGCTATTTAACGAGAGTGGTTCAATTAGGAAAACAGTGGGATGAACAGTTCTATACCTCATCATATTTGCACCAGTCACAGCTCAAGATTTCAGCCTGGTGGGCTGGTATCACAAGTTTGACTCCTGGGGTTTTCACATCCCAAATTCTTAAAGTCTGATCACCTGAAACATAGAGAAATTGATTCAATGTTGTTACATAAGTTATGGGATACAGTTAATCCATTAGTACTTAGTAGACAACTGTTTCTTAGCTGCATGAAATACAAATGACTACATGTGGACACTCATGCCAAATAAAGGAAGCACATTATAGACACAGAAGTCGGAGTGATGCAAAAAAAGGCATCCAAACTTACTACTCTCTTTCATTAGAACCCCCCCAACTTTACTTTATTATTAACACTTCCATTATTTTTGAAACTCTGATTTGATTAAAAGAAGATGGGGTAAAATACTTAAATAACATTTACTCAAACTAGAGCCCAAGGTCCATTTAAAAATAGGTTTAAAAGATCAGAATAAAAAAAAAAACACTTTACTTTCAAACCAGCTGAGGAGTTCCACCTAGTCACATGCTTTTGGCACAAAGAAAAGTGAACTGTATCTGAAATATCAAGATTTTCTCAATAAAAGGAAAATTTAAGATGCATCACCTGTACTTGTCATGTATAAAGCCTGTAGTTACTGTCATTTTGAAATATTGAAAGATAAAGTACTTCTACTGTAACTGTTACAGATATGAAAGGCAATATGTGCTGTAACCTTGAAGCACATACAAACACCTACATATACACATAGAGGTCTTCAGAGAGCTATGAAGGGAGTCCAGCTTAACTTAAGAGCTATGAGTCACCTGAGCCTCTCTCTTTACCTCCAGACATAAATTGTCTTCTACCCCTAAAGATTCTTAGCATTTGTATACACCCTGCTTATAAATTCTGTTTCAATAGCTTGTAAAGACATAGAAAGCTGCATCAGCCGACAGGACAACTATGCTTTTCAATTTTTTAATTTGGGATTCTCTCCTTAGCCCTGAATATTTAGCTTTTTTTATCAGCAAAAATGGATTCTCCAGCTCATCAGTTTGCAGAGAGACAAAATTAATTCGAATTGATGATTATGCCTATGTTTATTTAAGACAGAAACGACGTCACTAAAGGCTGTATCTAAACACCCACGATTTCTACAGGTATCGTGTATCAATACTACCTAAATTAAAAACCCCACTGTTTTACCTTGCTACTGAGGCAATTACTGATATTTCCTTATTGGAAACATTTCTGGAAATTTTCAAATTGATTATGATCAATAATTAATATTTTTGTGCTGTTCAGATCCAAGCATTTTGATGGATTTAATGCCCTGTTGGTCACTGGCTTTAGTATATACAGCCGGGCACAAAAAAATCCTAGCTCTTTTCAAAAAACCATCCCTAGAGCCACAACAACATTTCTATTGCATGAACTATCAGGTCCAGCAGACTTTACAAAAAGATGCAAAACGTTTGGAAAGTTTGAAAAAAAATTAAGGTGGGAAGATCTTGGTTCATTACATGTCACAAGACTGGCCTTCTGACTGTGGCACTACACAGATCACAGGGAGCTTTGCTCGGGTGGTTGGTTGGCTTGTCCTCAGACCTCATGACCGTGAGACATACTATAGCCTTGGTGGATAAATTCCCCATCTGCAAGGTGGGAACAACATGTAATTCCTCACTGTTTTCACTCCCCTTGCCTACTGTCAGGAGGAAGACTGCTGCTCAGGACATGTACAGCACTCCTGACAGTGACATCCTGCAGTCAGCTGAAGCCTCAGACATCACTACAGTGCTTACAAAAACAGGGCAACATATGGAGGGGAAGAAACATGGACAGCAGGGTCTTGGCAAAAAAAGGTAGGATGCCCATCCACTCACCATTAGTCTTGCTAATCTGCTTGCCTGCAGAGGACAGATTTCAGTTTGAGTCTTAAGTCTTTCTGAGATATTATTATGGGCTTCTTAAAAAGCTTTTATTTTAATTTCATCAGATATCATATATTTGAAGGGGAAACACATATTTCACTGCAGACAGGCTCATTTTTTCCAAGCAAATAAATATATAAATCCAGGTGAACTAGAATGAACTGCTACAGAGCTGCAGCATTATGAGGGCCAAAAACACTTGAAAAAGTAAGCTACTCAGCCAATAACAATTTTGACACTAAATATACAATTGTCCCAATTATTTCTTTTTTTAACAGAAAATGCTGATGCATGAGAAAAATAAAAAAGAGAGTTATTTTCCTTGTTTTTAACTTTCTTTGAAAATGCTAGACTTAGCTGTTATTAATTCTGACTGGCACTATCTGGGAAATGTTTTTAATGGAGTAACACAACATGCAAGAGAACCTTTCTGGGAATAGAAAAGACTGAATTAAAGCCAAAGGCAAATCCAAATTTTCCTTTTAAGAGGAAACATCAGATTAATTTAAAAAAAAGCTAACATTTTAACAAACTTTTTTTTTACCTCAAACATATTTCCATTACCTCACAGTATATATATTTTTTTACATTTAATTTCAACAAAAGCTGCTCTTAAAAATTTTGCCATTTCCACATTTCCATGATTCTTCAAATCTGGATTACTAAGGATGCATTTCTTCCATATGGTACAGCAGAAGTAGAATAATAATAATAGAAGGTGCAAGTAAAGCACACCTAGTACAATCATATTCACTAACAGCCACTTCCAGTTCACATCCAAAGTAAGCAACCACAAAAGTAGCCAACATTTCCCCCACAAAATATTTCTATTTTTGTAATAAGCAATTTCACTATGGCAACAGATTTTTACTGCTCTGTTAGATAATTATGATTCCAGAATTGTTTGTATATTGTACTGGCTTCTTTCTTTCTAATGAATATTTGTGAAATCTTGGATGAATCAATAAAACCACACAATATATACTCATCTATTCAAAATTTTCCAAAGAGATGCTAATCTACAAGTATATCATCCTTATACATAGGATAAAGACTGCTAATGTGAATGACAATATAGAATAGTGAAAAGATAAAGTTTATTTCAGATTTCAATTTTATGTAGGTTTTATACTAGTTTTTACTCACAGATATATTTTACCCAGATCCATAAATCACCATCTTTACTTAAATCATCCCAAAGTACTACCAAATGCACAAAATCTATTTCCATCTCACAGAGCAAGTAAATGCAACCACCAGTGGAAACATACTTTCCAACTGATCATTTCTTAGTTTGATAATAAAATGCTGTCAAGCTAAAAGTCAAAAGTTTTAAGTTATTTCAGAGAAGAGCCCAACAGAATCTTTTCCTGAAAACAGTAGATTAAAAAAAAATAAATAAATTACTGAAATCTTTATTTCAGCGTTTTTCAAGATGATTAAACTTAGATCTTGGGACAAAATTTTTATTTCAAAATTTAACAAAACTGTGACATTAATAAAGCATTCTTTAACAAATGGCAATATTGGCTAGATACCTAACTGTAGTTTAAATGATTCAAAATAAATTAATTTACAGTAAAAAACTGTTATTGCGTATTTCTTCTCGACATTAAACAATTTTAGAATATGACATTCTAATATAAAATATTATAACCTGAAAGTGTTTTATATTGTAGCATGTACTATAAATTGAGGTACAAACTCGTTTCCTGAGAAAAACTTCAGCTTGTGCATTAGAGGTTGATTAAGTATAGCTTATCTGATGTGCACGTTTTGGCTGGGGTAGGGTTAATTTTCTTCACAGTGGCTAGCCTGGGGCTATGTTTTTGATTTGTGCTGAACACAGTGTTAACGATCTAGAGATGTTTTTGTTATTGCTGAGCAGTGCTCACACAGACCCAAGGCCTTTTCTGCTTCTCATACTGCCATGCTGGCAAGGAAGTGGGGGGTGCATGGGAGATTGGAGGAGACACGGCTGGGACAGCTGACCCCAACTGACCAAAGGGATATTCCATACCATCTGACATCATGCTCAGTATATAAAGTGGGGGGGAGAAAAGGAGAAAGGGGCGTCAGTTTTCCCAAATAACTGTTATGTGTGTTGGAGCCCTGCTCTCCTGGAGGTGGCTGAACACCTGCCTGCCCATGGGAAACAGCAAATTAATTCCTTGCTTTGCTTGTACGCATGGCTTTTGCCTTCCTTATTAAACTGTCTTTATCTCAACCCATGAGTTTTCTCACTTTCACCCTTCTGATTCTCTCCCCGATCCCTCTGGTGAGAGAGGAGTGAGCAGCTGTTTGGGGCTTGGTGGCTGGCTGGGGTTAAACCACAAGACTTGAATGAATTCAATACTGTGCTGGTGCGTCTCGAAGTAACAGATTGCAAATGAAAACATCTCACTTCATTACATAGATTTGACACAACAACCTAAGCAAGTCAATTGCATTTCAATAGCTTACAGTATAAACAGCAGTTCAGCTGAAGTGAAACAAGACACAATAACTCCACAGTCAGTTTGCTCTCTAGATGCCTGATTTGTACAACAATGTAACATGCAGTAAATTGAAGCATCTTATTCTTTTATCCCTTAAGGATTTGGATTCCAATAATGACCAATTTTTGCAAAGCCTCAAACCTTGTTCACAGTGGCATTTCTTCTAGCACATTCAATAAGAAAATAACCAGGAAAGCAGTCGTAAGAAGCAAAGAGTGGAACCACACCACACACAAAATCATGGAACATAAACCTCTAGTAAAGTGTTTTGGAACTCACAACAGAGCACTGTCATAGCAAAAGAGCAGGCTATTTCTTCCATTTTTTAGGAACCTGAACAAATACAGTTTTGGAATTACTTGTCAAAAGCCCTACTCCCCAACAGCTCCTTGAGCTATTTCTGAAGTAGAAATGTGAGCTGAAGCTTCTGAAAACTGATGTCAAAAACCTGAAAACCCCAGACTTGGTCCAGGAACTTACACATGAAAAACACCTCTTTACTGCACTCAAGACTATTCATTTGAACTAATTAAGTAAATGTTCTCTTAGTAGGTGTACATCTTCCCCAGCTCATTATTTCATGCAAAATAATTTGTCCCAATTACAGTTTTCTTTTACAACTTGAATACAAAACACAGAAAGGTGTGCCAAGATTACATGCCAGCCTCATTTATGAAATTAACAGCCTGACAGCCCCCTAACCACACACATTTGTCACCTAGAGACCAGTAGGTGAGAACAGAAACTTCTAAAAAGGCAATTCACTAAGTCACAGCTGGCAATAAAACAGAATACAAGATAAACAATGGTTT
Organism: Lophotriccus pileatus; assembly: GCA_035583135.1. Taxonomy (NCBI): domain Eukaryota; kingdom Metazoa; phylum Chordata; class Aves; order Passeriformes; family Tyrannidae; genus Lophotriccus; species Lophotriccus pileatus. The sequence goes on along the minus strand of JAWWES010000115.1, from coordinate 50,037,640 downwards.
TTAGTTTTAACCTTAAAGGCTAGCACTGAATGCAAGGGCTTACAAGAATGCAGCCTGGATTTACAAGTTCATTTGTAAAGGAGCAAAGCGATAGTTACTCAACTCTTGTGTCAACATAATCAAAATTCATCAGAAACTATCACATTCCGTTGTGCTGTAAGAAAATTGTTTGCCCTGGGCTTTCAGTCTGAAAAATAAGTCTTTGAGCAAAGAATACAATTAACTGATCTAAGTACTGATGAGTACAGACATTGTCATGCAGATTACAAAAACACTTCCTTCCCTTATTCGTGATTTAAGATGTTATTAAAACCATGTACCTGCCCTGATCAGTAAACTTCAGAAGTGATTCAAAAAGGAATGCAGCACTAAAATTGGGGTCCCACTATTTAAGACATAAGCTAGCAGTCATTCTAAATTTGGGCTTTGTCAAATCTAAAACATTCATATTTTCAATTGCCAGTGATGTATCTGCACTGAAGAATACTACAGTTATGCAGATAGGGGTAAAATGGTACTCATTAATTACTTTCTACTGTTAAATTTTAAAAATAGTTGATACTATAAAGGATGCTTTCCTTATAAATCTCAGGATTTATAAATCTCAGGGCCTATCACTCTGCAGTTATGGAGAATCATGGAGCAGAACTGATTTACATTTGACTACATACTACTGTTGCTTGCATTTCACAAGCTCTTTATGTGCTTCTCATCAATTTGCTCTCTGGGTTAAAAAAATTTTTCTCGGCAAATGACACAATGACTCATTAAACCCTTTTAGCCATGAAGATGCTGTTAAAACATTCATGTCACTACTTTAATGACATTTTCCACATCAGTGCTTTTTCAGTGTAAGGCAGACATTTACCAGGGCTCTGGTTGGATGCCACATGTACTCCTGAATCTCCTGCTTATCTTATCAGCTCAGAAATTGCTACTGACATCACAGGGGCAGTTATTTAAACATATAGAATTAAGAGTTTGTTCTGTTACTATCTGTTTGTTCTGTTCTGTTAACTCTCATTTTCAAATAAAATAGATAAGCCATTTACTTTCTTTTTGAGAGCACAAATAATTGTACATGAAGACAACAGTATTGTAAAGTACCTTACACATCCCTGCTAAAATGGAAGTTTATTAGATGCTGAATAAAAGCTGACTTAACTGAAGCATCAGACATACATATCTTTTGTAAGTCAATTGCATTTTACTGTCCACTGCAGACAAGATCAGTTTTCCTGTATGTATTCAGAATAGACACTTAGTGAAGCAAATAGCTACATTTAGTATCAAATTCTTTTTTAACTGTTTTATACTGCAGTCTTAGGTTTCTCATTTTCTTCACTTAGATTAATTTTGTCTTGTAATAGCTTGAAAAGTCATATACCAAAATCAGAGATTAGCTTCAGGCATAAGTTGGTTCTTCTGAGCAGCTGTTTTGCTGTGGCTTGCAGTTCTGTTTCGTTTTCTATTTTCAGTGTTCACAAACTAATTAGTTACATGGAAATTAAACTTCTGCTGGCATCTATGAGTGCACTTTTTCATCAAACTTCCCGCAGAATAGCGGAGATCAGTATCTGTGCGTACACACACTGTCTCTAACTTCGGTAACAGCAAAACATATTTATACTTGCTTACCCTCTTGACATAAGAGCCAAAGAATTTCTATTTAAATCAGTACAGATGTACAGCAGACTTGAAATCGGAGAAATTCAACCCACTGGAGTTAATCTATCAGTATTTGCATTAGGGCAGTGTCTTACAGCCCCTCTGTTTCCCAAGCAAACTCTGTGGCTAACAGCAACCCTTCCCTAGTTAGGCATCAGCTGGGCTCCAGGTCTCACTCCAGAGCTCTTCTTGTGCCTCTGGAGCAGGAGCAGTGTTTGGAAAGCATTATCACCTCACCTCTCTTTGCCCTGGGGTACACCCAACTCAATTATGGTTGCACTGACAGCACTGGTCAAAGTTGGAAAGTAAAACTGATCATTACCTTTCTCCAACAACACAAAGATTTACAGAAGTACTTAAAACAACTCAATGGGAACTTACTATGTTTCTTACAGAGTTAACAATCTACTGACACTTGGGATAGTTTGAACAAAAATGTAGGCCAAAACACAAAATAAAGTACATAACTCGATTTAGTGGTCAATAACAAGAGTGAGATGAATGGAAGAGACCTACATAAAATAACAGAAAAACTGCCACAAGGTCACTGCTAGAGAACTGCTGATCCCCATTTAAGTGGACAAGAGGATGATTTACTGATTGTAACAGAACCTACAAATCCAGATGCAGCAATACCTTTCCTTGTTCCATATTTATGTATGACACACACTACCATCTGCTGGACAAAGTGCTGAACTAATCCAATAACATAAAAGGTGGCTTTTGGTGTTCTGTTGAGACAACCTCTTTACCATCATGTTTACCTGAGGCAGATGCAAAACAACCTGGGATGTGTGGAGACCATATAGTGCTGTAAATGACCCCTTCATGGCCTTTAAAAGTGCATAATGACTTCCCCACAGCTGGATCCCACTGAATAAAGTAAAAAAGAAAACTGTTCAATAAGAAAGAAAAACATTCAATAAGAAAAGAAAGGTTTCAAACATTAAAAAAAAGTTTCATACATACAGAAAGGACTAAATGAACTTCTTTTTAGCGTGTATCATGAAAAACATCTGTATACTTAAACTGATATCAACTGAGGGATTAAGTAACACCTCAGTTAAAACAGAATTTCAGTCTTAATGTAAAAATAAAGAGCAAAAGTGCACCAATGCTTTTTCTTAACACAAAGAACTATCAGATCCAAACCATTTCCAACATACCAGCTTGGCTGTTTGATCCCATGAACCAGACACCACTAGCTGCTCTCCTCTAGTTTGGCTCCAGTCAACACTATATGCCTATAAATGATATAACAGCATAGTTTAGAAGGAGCATGAGAATACAAGTTTGAGACTGTAGTTAGTCGAAGTTTCACAAAATAGACTTGGATTTGCAGATTGTATCCTAGTTGGCTAAAAAACGATACCAGTCAAGCACCACAAAGCTGCCAACAATGTTATTTACTTGAACAAAAATTAAACTTAGCATCTCAGTCAGGCATTAAAGGTACAGATAGGCTCAGAAAAACATCCCAAAAAGCAGATGGGCCAAACTGAGGGAAAAAAACAGTTGTAACAAAATCCATATACATCCCCCATCACTAGAAGTCTACCACCTTCAAAGCTGTAATTCAGACTAATTTCTTATTGCTGATCCATTTTTATTCAAATATCTACAGTCTCCACTTGCAAGAATGTAAATGTCATCTCCATATCTGACTTTGAGGTTTTAGCTGACTAACAATAAATGCTTTTTACTATACCTATATTTCTCCTAAGAAATATATGTCACAAAATACTCCTGGTTGTATGACACTTTCTTTTTTACCATTCAAATCTTCAAACAAGTAAAATAAAATGAAATTAAAAACTCAACTCCCCTCATTGTTAAGCATTTCAGCTTTTAAGAAATTGCTTTCTTACTGTGTAGTTGAAAAAAGCCCCCTCTTCCCTGACAGTGTATTCTAGTACTGGTCCCCATCTTAACAAGATGATACCTTAACTCTATCCTTCACTGCTGATTTGTCAGCTCTGCTGCCTCCCAAAAACAAATCCCCAAGTCTCATGTACAACTTCCATCTTCAAATACACAGTTTCTTTATCTGCTTGATGGAAGGTCCATTCTATTCTGTCCAGTTTTACCTCACACCAAAATGGTTCAATAAGCTGCAGCGGGACATGAACCATTTCAGTGCTAAGGTGGAAAAATATTAGCTAAAACAGTTTATTTGCTTCACTTCCTGACCCAATCAAATCTTCCATGATACTTCTTAGAAATACAGTCACTACCTAACAGTAATAGGTGGCACTGCTCCCAACAGTTGGGCCACTAACCACTGAGGATTTGTATTCCACCTGGGATAATCTAGTTCTAGCACAGCACCGGACTGATCTGCAAGTCAACATGACTAGAAGCTGTGTTTGTTTTGGATAGACTGAATTGTTTATTAAATGACAGCAACCCTGTTCTGAAGGTGAAAATGCTTGGACCTGTGTCACCAGACAAAAAAGCAGAGAAGATGAAAGGGAAAGAAACCCAGCAAACGCCAAAGTCTTGTATGGAAAGTGTCCTGTGTGAGAAAGGAAACTGAGGTAACATTTAGCTACTTCTGAGCATTTTCCTTCCTAAGAAATAGAAATAATACTGTCTATGCTAGATCCAGCTTAAGTGAACTGTTTTTCACCTATTTGCTTATTTTCCATAAGTGGAAAGCAACCACTGCCCACAGAAAAACAAGGTGCATTATCTGCAACTGTCCTTTTTACATTTACAAAGTCTTGCTTCCCATATACTGAAAGCCATACTGAATTGGCCCCATTCTGTACTAGATCCCTTCCTTGAGGATCCAAATCTACAAGACTCTGTGACTGTACTTGACAAAAGCCAAATAACCAAATAACTAGAAGTAATTATTTTGTTTGCTTTGCCAAACCATGCCTTTACCTCTTGACTTTTCCACTTTTTTAAGCTAACTAATTTAGTTACAGCTTATTAAAACATCCTCCCTGACAACCCGACTCCTCTTACTAAAATAGTAACAAAGGAGACACACTACTGCTGCCACATATTCTAAGAATCAAAGACATGACAATTCTCCGGAGTGGCTTCTGAGCTCCTCACATACATTAGCCTCCCTCTTTATCCCTGAATTTGTGTTTTGGCCTGTGTTCAACCCCTAAGTCACTGCTGTTTCAAAATGCCCCTAAATGCATCACTACACAGTAAGCCTCTTTCACAAAACAGCTCAGTAGAAGTGTTTGGCTCTCATGTTCATGTTCAAGACTGTACAGAAATAAAAACATCCCTGGGAAATATGCACCCGTATCACACAACTGATGCAGCCCGTACCCAACACACGGTATTTGGGATACATCAGCTGTACTGCACAGGTAAGGCAAAGCTCACATAGGGCTTGCAGGTGGCTCCCAAGCTCTCAGTGCGGAGATCTGCTGTGCACGTGTTGACACACAGACTTGTGTGCACGTGGCACACGCGGCTGGGACCGCTCAGCGCTCTGCAGCTGCAGTGCAGGCAATGGGACCCGGGCATATTCTCCTCCAGGCAAGAATTACAAACAGAACAGACAGCAGGCTCAGAAAAAGCAAGGGCTGCTGTCCATTTGGCATGCGGCAGGTCCAGCTAACAGGAAGAGAATGAAAAGAAGATGGTGTGGAGAACTAAGTAAGGTTCACTTTTACACTTTCCTTTTCATGGTGTCACCCAACATAAATTTGCAGACAATTCAATAGAAGCTGTGTTGAGAAATTGGGGAAGACAGTGCTTTATCTTCAGTCATAAACTACGTGAATACTAGTTTATGCCTTAAGAACACTAAGAAATGCCTCAGGCAAGAGGAAAAAACAAGGGGAAAAAAGAAAAACCATAAAATTTCGTTCAGAATAAATGTTCAGGCTTGCTGTACAAGACAAATTTAATTCAAGCATTCTCTTTTCTTACATTCAAGTGAGACTGCATCAAAACCACAGTAAATTAGACTAATTTATTCATGAGATTCAGCAGCTGGTTAGTGCTGGAATAAAACTCATTGTCCTTTGATAATACAAATTCACTTTTAAATTAAAAATGCACATTCTTTTTGAGAAGGGACAATGATGTCATTCGGAAAACAAGATAGAGATCCCTGTCAATCTTGCATTAGAAATAATATAAAATGCAGTGACAAAACTGTCCTTAGAAATGTCAGATGAGGTTTAAGGATTAGGAAGGTAGTGAGAGCACTGTCTGTCAGTGTTTACCACAAACTATTAGCGAAGTTCCCTTGGAGATCTTACGTCTTAATGCAAACCTATAAAGAATCGATACAAATCTTTCATATCTCACAATAAACACTCAGCCCATGTTTCCTACACTGTCTTTCTAATCATGGTTGAATATGCCCACCTCCCCATGCTACCTACTAAACTAAGACTTGGACACAGAAATGCTTATTTCACAAACAACAGATGGTGTAGCAGAACCAAAATAAACTTATGGACTGAATTTCAACGAGAAAATGACTGAAACAATCTAACAATAAAATTTGGTACTTTCCTTCATCTACTTACTACGATCAGCCTTTGAAAATTACCATAAAATTCTCAAAATTCTCTGTTTACACCATATATGTATTAAACAAAATTAACAAAACCACAGAGACACATGGTACAGAAGATGGGCTGTTGTGTAACTGCAGTCACTCAGCTTTTAGCTTTGTACTTCATATCTGAAAAAATATTGAGGTTTTTGTGAAGAAAACTGAATTTCTTGTTGTAATTTAGCTAAAGTATCAGTAATCCAGGCTAAAATTGATGCATCCAAAGTTCAAAGACTTGATAGAAATGAGTGGAGAGCTGGAAGGAAAGCTTAAAAAAAAAAGGGGTAGAAAAATTACTTTAGGGAAAATATATGTACTGAAATATTCTTAAAACTATGCAAATATATTTATAAACCGGAATATAACATTATTCTCTACCCATACAGCACTGCATACTGAGATTTTAGGAAAATCCAATGCAACAGTATCATATCAAGGCTAAAAAAATCATACACACGGTCCCAACATTTGACTACAGGATCTGTAGGATCTCACAGATGCTATGATGGAAAAGCATACAGAGGTCATAAGGATCTGCATAATGTGTACCACTCTATAACCTCAAGGATAACACTGATACATCAGCTGCCAAATTCAGACCTACCCAATAAGGCTCTCTAAAAATCCCAGCGTGACTGCAGTGATTTCATGCAACACAATGATTACTTAGCCTGTAAGGAACCACAAATGCTATTCTGAATGTATTAGATTTGTGTAATTAAGCTGTACCTACTACAGCATATGAATGTGCACAAGAATATGTACAACAGGCAGGTCACTTAATATTCAAAAGTAATGTTATGAATTCAAACCACAGACCCAAAAAAGTTAAAAAATAGGAGACAAAAAGCCACTTTTGATTATAAGAGCACAAATAAATCTTTTAATTATTTAAACATTAGATCATCCATTAAATTTTTTAAGTTTGCCTGGTTTACCTCTAGAGTGTGCTCTTTATAGACTTGCAGTGGACCTTTGGTTTTAGCTGCATCCCAGATTTGCAGAGATCCATCTCCACTACAAGTGATCAACACATGTTCATTATTCTCACTCCAGGTCACATCAAACAGGCCATCATTCCAGTCAAAACTAAACAAAAAAATGAAAATATTTGTCTGTGAGAAAGCACGACATAAAAATCTGGACTAGTTACATGCAAAGACAGTATTTCTTTAAATTGCATTGACTTGGAAACAGAGAACTGGTGAAAAATATCTTAACCATTATTTTGGTAAGTAAAACCAAATATTCTTGTAACTCCAAAGCAAGAGAAAAATATTTTGCTGTTATCTCTTGCAGTACTAAGCCAGAGTACACTTACCAGAGCGCTGAACAGCTTCAAAGAGTCTTGCTTTATAATTATGAATGAAAAAAGCTTCTCTGAATATGATTAACTATTTTTTAAGCATATCTATTTCACCTCTCTTAATCTAAACAGCTGCTGTTTCAAAACTTTCCTTAAAAAAGTTTTAGGTCAATGACAATCAAGAATTAAACCCCCTCCTTTCTAACCTTTCTCCTCCTTCCATCCAGAACAAAATCAACCTCCTCTCAAATGCTTAGAATATTTAACCCCTTAGGAAGGACCCCCATGACTTTATATAGCTTCCTGCTCTATTTTCAGTAAAGTCAATTGTATGAATCAAGAGCATAAATTTAGGTGGCAAAGCACTGTTTCTAAAAAGCTAAAGCTTGCATTTTCAAGCTAGGGCAGAGAAGCTGCTTTTAAATTACATCGTCAGTTCTCTATAAAATGGTTTACATATGGAAGTGACACAAGCCAGATAACTTCTCAAAACAAAATCTACGCAACGTAAACATATATTTTGTATTGCATGTAAATACATTCACTTGTATGTAAATACAAAGATGGGTATTCAGTAAATACTTTAGCATAGATACAATACTTTATATCACTAACAATAACCCAAAACACTAGAGTTCTGTCTTGTACTCACAAGTGTACAGTAAGTTTTTCTCTTAAAAAATAAAATAGACCTGTTACCTCCTGAGCAGAACAATCCCAGCTTCATTTTGTTCCAGCACGGCCAGAGTTCCACAACCTAAACCAGCAAAATAAAACAAAACATCACAACTAGTTCCCCTACTGTGATTCTCCAATGTGCAAATAAAAAGGGCACCTGACCTTTAGAAGGCCAAACAATCAGTTGCATAATTAAACATCTTGCGGTCTCATGTTCTCTAAAACAGTAATTCATTTACATCAGATAGCTGTGGCTTGATTTTGGTTTTGTTTTTTCTTCACTACAGTGTAGGTGAGGTTGAAAAAGACTCACTTATAAAGTATAAAAGTGCATTTTATGGGCACCACGTGACAGTCATACCAACACGGGGTTCCCTGTTGTCTTTTTGATAACACAGCAGACCAGACAGAACACTTTTCCCCCCCTCTCCCGAATCCAGTAAAATAAACAGAGCTCACCATAAACTAAACAAAAAATTAAATTCTGATAAAAACCACACAGGTTCTGCTTTCCTATCTAAACGGCATATTGTTAAAGTAATCCCACACTTAGAAACTGTATTTAAAATTAATGTTTTGGGAGCAATACTCCCACTGGAAATGGAAAAGGTCCCAGTATTGATGAACGTTCAGCCTGGCTCTTCCACGGGGCCGCAGGGTGGCATGGGCCTGCCTGGGCACTCAGGGATTGAGACAAGAACGGCTGAAACTACAGAATCACAGAATATTCTGAGTTGGAAGGGACTCACAAGGATCATTCAAGTCCAGCTCCTATCCTTACACAGAACACCCCAAGAGCCATGTACCTTAGAGCGTTGTCCAAACACTTCTTCACCTCTGTCAGGCTTGGTGCTGTGACCACTTCCCTGGGGAGCCTGTTCCAGTGCCCAAACACCTCTCGGTGAAGAACAATTTTCCTAAGAGCTAACCTAAACCTCTCCTAAAACAGCTTCGTGCCGTTCCCTTGGGTCCCGTCACCGGAGAAAGTTTTTTTCGGACATTGTATTCACCACGTGTACGTCTTTACTCGTGTATTTATTCTCGACCCTACCAAACGAGCGCTCCTCCGCGAGGGCGCTGTGGGAACACACGGCAGCAGCGGGCTGGGAGTCGGGGAGCGGCAGATCCTGGGGGGCCGGGGGCGGCACGAGCAGCTCCCGCACCAACCCCAGCCCGGCCGCGGGGCACAGCCGCTGTCCCACAGCGAGAAACCAACGCAGCGCAAAGGGAAGTCGTCCCAAAACGCTTTTGCGGGCACCGTCTGTCCGTCCGTCCGCACACCCACGTTTCCAGCCTCCTCCTCCTCCTCCGCCCGTGAGGAGCCACGTTCCCGGTCGCCCCCGCCGCTGCCGCCCCCCGCACCTGCCATGCCGTAGTACTGCGCGGCGGCGCAGGCCACTCGCCCCGGCCAGTAGGGCGAGAACTCCGCCGCGTAGCCGTGCAGCCCGGGCAGCCGCAGGGCCCCGCCGGCACCGCCCGCCGTGCTGCCCATGGCGCCCGCCCGGGCCTCCGCCGAGCCGCGGAGGAGCCGCCAGGCCCCGGCCCCGGCCCTGCCCCGGCGGAAGCGCCCGCCCGGCGGGCGGTGCCGGAGCGGCGGCGCCGCCACCCCCGCCATCTTTGGCGATGGCAGGGCCGGCCCGGGCGGTGCCAGTGCGGCAGCTCGGGGTAAACAAGCCCTGGGAATCACCTTCCCGGGGAGCGCCAGAGCGCTTCCAGATTTCAGGGATAGTCCCCTCTTTTATATGCCACGTAAGACATAAATCAGCTCGTTGCGTGTGCATCAGCTTGAATACACGAGGTGTTTCAATCATAAGTGTGTATGTTAGCTGTCATTTTTCTTTTTAAAAACACGTAAGTTATTTCATTCTCCAGTTTTGTTTAATAGATCTGCGTATTTTTTCCTTCTTCTCATTAGGCTGTTATGCCTTATGGAAGTCCTTTTATGAACAAACTTTTTACACTCATGACAACTTCTTTTTAAGTCAATGGGAATTTTGCCTTTGAAAGGAAGGAGGGATGGTTCAGGCTTAGAAAATTAGTATTTCAGTAGAGCAACAGCTGTAGCTTTTGCGGTGCTATATCCTATATGTATCTATAACCTTTATATATCTATGTTCTTTTACATCTATATCCTTCTATATATCTATATGTATTTTAAAATATAGATACAGAGATTATTCCATTTGGACACGGACTAATTAGTGATAATGACCCATCTATGTATTTAGAGATAAAAATGCCAAAGTATTACTTTACACATCCAGAAATACAGCAAAGGCAAATCAGATTATTTAATCGAGGTAACATCATGGAGCTAGGAGCATACTTCTACTCAGTCTTATATTTGAAATTAAATCTTGTCTACAAAATCTATTGTAAAGCCACAAAAATGTCCAACTGCTTAAACTGGCACTCAGATGCTGAACACTGAATTAGGCAGTTCTACTCATTTTTTGATCTCACTGTAAAAATGAAAACAAATATGTTTATCAAGCAGCTTCTAGGATTTTAGAATAAAATCAGTTTAAATTCAGTGCAAGTGAAGCTCAATCTAATGTATTCTTTGCATTATCACAGCAGCTCCCAAAGCCTCACAACTGGCAATTTATAGGCTGGCAATTTATAGGCTTAATTTATTGATGGACAACATATGAGATAAGGTTTTTTTAGCCTCAGGGCAAAGGAATACCTTAACAGAATAGGCTGCTCCAGGCCAAATTCAACTGATTTTAGCCTCTCTGGAATCTTTTTACATCAGTTTATCTTTTTAAAATGCAAGTTACAAGACAGTTTTCTGAGTAAGTGTTTTTAAAGTAACTGTCCCCTTTGTGACTGGGATGTCAATAACAACACTTGAAAAGATACAGGGTCACCACAGTGGTGCAGTAAGTAAATTTGGACATGGCCATTTGCAAGGTGTGTGAGTCAAGTGCTTGATGGTGTAAAGTCCAGTTATTCTATGGACAATTTATCACGGAATTGGAAAGGTTTCATCAAGTGCATTGTTCAAAACTAGTTGATCTTTTGTAATGAGTGAAATTCCGCAGAGAGGTTATGCAAACAGGAAGCAGTTCTTATCAGTGACCCAGCTTTGTTTAAAAGACACGATTAAAAGAATTTTTGTAGACATAAAGATCAAGGAGTGGATAAAAGGTTACAGGGAGGTCCCGAGAGAAAGACTAGTTCCCCAAACACTTTTTTCACAAATTTGTGAATTCAGGTTTTGAAGATCCTTAGAAGTAGAAAGCAAAATAATACAGCAAGTGAAAGCATTTGCATAGGATGGTTTCAAGGTAGAGAGAATAACAACTAAGGAAACAAAAGTTATTTTACAAGCAAAGAGAGAAGGGCCCAGCAAATAAAGTTGCTAAACATGACTGTATTTCCTCCTCACCCTCTGGTCAGCCGAGTAAATTAAAGAAACATGAAAGACTGTCAATCATAGTAGCACTTTATATGCAGCTGTTGGAACTGTGTGGTCTACCAGCCAGCTCCTTCCACCGGGTAACACCAATGACAGAATCAATTAGGTTGGAAAAGACCTCTGAGATCACTGAGTCCAACCTGTTGGAGAGGAGCCAGAGGCTGAGACCACATTAGACATCACCTTTGACCAGTGGAAGAAAGATTTATTCAGCAGACACGGACATTCCAGCCTCCAGACCTCTGAACTGCCTGATGGACTTACTGAACAGCAACCATGAGGATAAAACCTCTTCTTAGGTTAAATCCTCCGTTTTGTTTCTTTCTTTTATTTCATGGACTTGCTCCTGGGAGCTCTGCAACAGTGTTCCTATTGGGCAGCCTACCCTGGGGTAGCTGCCCTAACCAATCAAGTTTTCCCTCTGTTACATAATAGTTCTTGTTCAACCCCCTCATTGTAATACCCAGTTGCTTACCCTATCACCTTCCCTGGTTGTGGTTGCTCCTCCCATGCTCCTCCCAAGTTCTGGAACCTTCCCCCAGCCTACCCTTAAATAGCCCTCCATTTTGTGTAATAAATGGGTCAGCTTTGGGTGCAGCCCTGGTGAGATCTCAGTTCAGTGTTGGACCTGCCGGTCTCCTGCTTTTCCATTCGCTACATAGTTGCAACAGATGGCGCCCAACTTGAGGCTGGATTGAGGTCTTTTGTACCAAAAGAACTCTCCTGCTACCACAAGCGGCATCCAGGTGCACTCAGCTGGGGGAGTGCATTCCGGCAACTACCACAGTTGGACTGCGGATACAGACTTCGGCTGGCTGATCCATCATCGCCTGAAGAGGTGAGCGTCTGTGGGATCCCCTCCTTCCTGTCCTCCCTCCAAAAACTTAATTCGCTTGTTAACATCAGTCAAAAATGGGAGCCACTCCATCTAAAAACGAGACTGCAATTTACAAGAAAATAAGAGCAATAATTGAAATCAATGGACATGAATATGATAAGCAGTCATTAAAATCTCTGGCAAAGTGGCTTGACAACCATAAAGCTTATGTCCCTGAAAATATTACTTATGAAGAGTGGGACAAAATTGGCTTTAAAATCTGGCAAGCCAAAAGCAGAGGAGACAAAAAAGCAGCGGACTCCTTGATAGCTTGGAGACTTGTTCTCCTCTTGCTGAGACAGCCACCAAAGTCTGCAACTTCACCACCTACAAATGACTCCTCTCAAAAAGTGACCAAAGATGGTGGCAACTCCCTTAAGGAGTTGACCTCTACAGAGAACACCTCTCCTGCATGTCCTCCTCCTCCTGAGATGGTGGGTGGTACCACGCGGTGTAGCTGTGCGTGTAATGGCGGCGGGATAGACGGCAACCCTCACCGCGTGAGAGGTGGCGGCGAGTCGAGCGGCGGGAAACACCAACGGCAGGAAAGTTTTTGCGGGCAAGATGGTGGTGGGGTTAGTGGCGCGAAATCTGCGGCGCGGGAAGTTGTGTTTCCACCCACGTGCACTCCCCCCAGATACACGTCACTTCTCTGTGCCCCCGAGTGTGACATCACTAGCTCCGCCTCGGAAATTTCCCATAGCCAGCATGGTGCTGAGAAGGGCATTTCCGGCCCTTTCTCACCTGACATCTGGTGTCATGGCGCACCCCTGTCACCAGGGTCAGCGGCACACGTACCCATGCCAGCAGCACAATTCACTGTAGCTGCAGCTGTGCCTTCAGCAGTGCAGCCTCTCTCCCACAGCCACACACCGCAGCCAACACTACCCACTTTACTTCTACCACAAGCATTTGCACCACTGCCATCTATACAACCACAAGCAGTGCCACCACATACAACAATACAATCACCATTGACAACACCTATAATATCATCAACCTGTACACCACCTGCAACATCTAGTGTGACTCAGGGTGCCCAACTGTCAGTTAAAACTCCATCTAACACCTCAACGGCAGACAATCATACGCCAGGCCCCTGGATTGACGTCACACACCAAGTAATGGAAGCCTATAAGAAGGCTTGGAAAGCCTTCCATGAGCAGGCACTTCAGGCTGGGGATCTAGAGTTCATGAAGGCTTTTCCAATATACACCGAAGAAGGAAAACCTCCTGAATGGAGGCCCTTCTCTTACCCAGTTTTGAAGGACATCAAAAAGGCCATTGCTGAGTATGGTTTAAATGCACCATTTACTCTCGGCCTAATAGATTCCTTCTTCCAGGTATACACTCTCATCCCGAACGACATTCGAATGATTAGTCATTCATGGCTTTCTGTTATTCAGTACTCGGTTTTCGAGTCTGAGTGGAAAGCCCTCATCAGAAAACATATCCAGACCACCATGGATTTAAGAGGTATGCCTGCAGGACAGGCTGTGGACTGCCTATATGGCGAGGGCATATATGCCTCCACAGCTGAACAAACACGCATAAACCGAGACCAACTAGATTTAACAAAAGGGTTAGCATTAACAGCTATCAAAACAGTAGCGAATGCCTCAACCCCGACACCAGCTTATGCATTGATATACCAAGGGGTGAAAGAACCATTTCTGGAATTCGCTACTAGGCTCAAAGAAGTAATCACTAAGCAAATTCCTGATCAAACATCTCAGGATGTTCTATTCAAAAGCCTAGTGATTGAGAAGGCTAACGAGGAGTGTCAGAGAGTTTTAAGACCACTGAAAAATCCAACACTCCTTGAGATGATTGAGGCATGCAGAAATGTAGGCTCTCAATCATTCAAAACTAAAATGATAGCTGCAGCAATCCAACAAATCCAACAACCCCAACAAAAATGTTATAATTGTGGAGACCCTAATCACTTCTCTAAGAAGTGTCCAGTTAATAAACCAAAGAGTCCAATTCCACCTTATAATTGCCCAAGGTGTGGGAAAGGCAGACATTGGTCCAACCAATGTAGATCTAAGAACTGACATAAATGACAAACCTCTCCCACCAAAGTCTCCCAAACTTAATCGACCGATAGTCAAATTCAGAACTCCACCACCATCTCGTAGAAGTTTCAGTCAACAACAACAGGGAAACTCAGCAGCGAGCACTGGGAGGGGCACGATGACATCAAATGCCTCCCCCCAGTGCCAGTGTCATCACCAGCTGCCGAGGGCCCAATCGACTCCCAACCTTACAAAGTTTGGGGAAAAGAGACTAGTGGGACAGTGAGTGTCCCAGAAACCCTTCTCACCATACTAACTCCATACATTGCTATTTTTACAAACAAGACTGTTCTTTCCGTCACTCCATCCAAAAGAGTAAAGGTCTTCCATGATACCTCATCTTCCTGGCCGTCATCATCGTCACCACCAGAGCGAATCCTGTGCGAGACTGGATGAGGCTGCCAAAGCAAAATCTATGGGTGTCACTGGCCAAGGCTACAGGCACAGATTCTCTGTGTCTGGCCATGGCTAGTGCACAAAATCCTCTCCAGTCTTGCCTTATAGGGATCCCCGTGACAGCAGGACAGAT
This sequence comes from Lophotriccus pileatus, assembly GCA_035583135.1. Classification (NCBI taxonomy): domain Eukaryota; kingdom Metazoa; phylum Chordata; class Aves; order Passeriformes; family Tyrannidae; genus Lophotriccus; species Lophotriccus pileatus. The sequence goes on along the minus strand of JAWWES010000115.1, from coordinate 50,022,540 downwards.
GTGGATCAACTTCATCACTGGAACTCAGATTTTCACCGGAAACGACCTCACTGCAACAACACTGGCTCGAGCGATTTCTAGTCTCCAATTCATTACCTTCTCTCCTCCTGAGGTTGACTTGATTGGTTCCCTCCCTACTAGGTTTTGCTTTAATTTTGTCCAGCATACTACTAACCCATTTATTGCTTCGCACAATGTATCCTCCTATAAGCCTTTCTATCAGGGAGCACCTTCGGCATGGTGCAACAGTTCAGTAGCTGCAACTGTAGCTGTTGAACATTTCCCTAGAACACCAAAACTTCCCACAGGATTCTTCCTTCTGTGTGGAGACTGAGCCTGGAAAGATATCCCATCTTATCCGGTGGGAAGTCCCTGCACAGTGGGAAAATTGGCATTATATAATCCGGCTAAATTCAAACAATTAGAACTGAACCCTGTGGTACAGAAGAAATTAACAAAGCAGCAAGTCAAGAGGCAAAGAGGAGCAAGACCATGTCTGGTTGCCGTCTACTATGATGCAGACGGCAAACCTCAGTCTCATCAGATTCATCCTAAACTTTTAATGTCTACTCCTCCTGTCTCTCAACTTGCTGCTCAGTCCGCTCCTAAGGAAATGCTGCCAAGAGTGGTTGCTTTGCCTTCACCTCTGCCATTTCCTGAAGACTGCAACTCAAGCATGCAAATCTGGTCCCAAATGAAAAATTTCTGGACATCTGCCCTCATCCCTGTGATTGGGACGCACCATGAGCTTTCGCTTCTCACCCATTTGGGATGTTGGTTGACCAAAGAAGTGAATGTGACTACAAGGGCGATAGAGGACTTATTAGAAGATACACAACAGCTAAAAACAGTGACCCTACAAAATCGTGCAGCCATC
>JAWWES010000115.1:49997840-50021563 GCA_035583135.1 Lophotriccus pileatus | reverse complement strand
AATAAATGGGTCAGCTTTGGGTGCAGCCCTGGTGAGATCTCAGTTCAGTGTTGGACCTGCCGGTCTCCTGCTTTTCCTTTCGCTACAGAGTTGCGACACCAACCTGTGACCAAACACCACCATGTCAACTAGACCATGGCACTAAGTGCCACATCCAGTCTTTCCTCAAACACTTCCAGGGACAGTGTCTCCATCACCTCTCCAGGCAGTCCATTCCAATACCAAATCATCCTCTCTGTGAAGAAATTCCTCCTAATGTCCAATCTAAACCTCCTCAGATGCAGCTTGATACTATGTCCTGTCATCTTGTCCCTGGATGCCTGGGAGAAGATGCCAATCCCCACCTGGCTACAACCTCCTTTTAGCTGGTTGTAGAGAGTGATGAGGTCTCCCCTGAACCTCCTCTTCTCCAAACTGAACAACCCCAGCTCCCTCAGTTGCCTCTCATAAGACTTGTGCTCCAGTCCCTTCACCAGCTTTTATTGCCCTTCTCTGGAATCACTCCAGCACCTTAATTTCCTGCCTGAAATTGAGGGGCACAGAACTGGACACAGGACTCGAGTTGTGGCCTCACCAGTGCCTAGTACAGGAGAAGAATCCACACGGATTCTTCCAAGCAGACGGATCCTGCGTACAGCAGTAGATGGCAGGCATGTTCCATGCAAAAAACCGAGAGTCCTCAGTTGTAGGAAAAAAATCCCCAACTACACTGAAATTACTGATTTCCTAACCCAACATAATTTCAATAAAAGTTGCTTAGTATGTAACATTTAGGCTATATTTACGCAGCTGTCACTTCACTACACTCAGCTTGGAGTCCTACCCCTCGTAAGCCTTAGAATAGGTGGCTGAGATGCTTACAGCAGCATCTCCACCCTTTCAGTCCCAAGAGCTCTGTTCTGTTACAAACATACGTCCCTCATTTCATCAGGTTGCTAGATGACAGCTAGCTTAGGTGTGAGCTGAGCTGGTAACCATCACTGCTGTATACGCCAATCCTTCCCTTGCTGGTCAGCAGAAACAGTAATCAGGTAGGCTTGGGTTCAGATATTTGAAGAAGTTATCAAAAGAGCTTTTCTACCAGAGAAAGTAGAATGTGAGACATTCCTTCACGTGCAGGGACAGGTGGCTTAAAACACTGAAGATACCCAGGGACTGGGTTTCCTGAGTAAACTCTTTTCCTGTCTTTTTTCAACCATTCATTAGGCTCCATGCCCATCAAGATTTTATTCTACAAGTGAATGCTCATATTGACTAATAGAAACGTAGAGATGTTCCCAGCTGTAATTCCCATACTGTCATAAAGCTTTAAGAAAAGCATTAAGATTCATTATAGGATTGCAAAACTGGCAGCAGTGAAAATAAACAAATGAAAGTAAGCAAGGGAGTTGCAGGAACAAATGAAAGGGAAAAGGCACCCTGCATATGAGGAAAGTAAGGGTTGTATTTGGAAGGAAGAAGCAGTTAGCACAGAACCTTTTCTGGAAGTTTAAAAGAACAAAAGAAGCAAGAGGAGGGAAAGACACTGGAGCAGAGGAAGATTTAGACAAGGTGATTTAGAAAGAAATGGAAAAGAGTATGAAGCAAGAACAGCACACATTCTTCACCATGCTCACAGGAAAAGGGCTTCAAGGATGGTCCCAACTGGTGAAATATCCATCCCTGATGATGTATGCACCTTGTTCAGCCAGGTTTTCCTGGCTGCCACCTATGTGCAACATGCCATAATTTGGTAAGCAGATTTCCCTCGTTATTACTGTTTCATGATTAGCTGCATCCCTGCACTATGGCCACCAGCCTCTATCTGCCCCTTTGTATGCAAGTATTGCTTTAAATGCGCAGTGTAATTGTAAATTTACCTTTTCTTAAAGATTGGCAGCTGGCTGCTGCAAAACATTGCCTTCTGCCTATTGAACTTGAAATCTACTTCTCATTGTCTACAGTGATATACTTAGTCTAACTTTTTAAGACAGTTCTTAGAAACAAGTTATTTTGATTTCAGTTTAATTGTTTCTACTGCTTGTGAGAGTACTGGCCTAAAGCTTACAAAAATTGCATTAACTTTTGTACTTTTAATATCTCAGATTTTTTTATCTGCAAATTTCTTTAAATTCTTTTTTTTTTCTTACACAATAGTTGAAGCATGCTGGACTCTGCAAACTTCTTTGTCCTGTTTATCAGTGAAGAGCTTACAGTGTGTCTCCAATCTCCCATTCTTATATGTTATCCTGTAGTTAAATAAGAGGGCCTTGTATTATGAATGAAATTTAACATCCACTTTAAAGCCAGTATCTGTAGTGATATATTTCAGTCCATTCTATCAATTCCATCCACATTACCATAAATAAAATTCAAAATGCAGGTTATTCTACAATAATTTTTCTCCCTCTACTAGACACTGGCCGTAATACATGAAATATATAGTTTGGACAGAGCTATGTTAAATGCACATATGTTTAAATTTAATCTCCATATATCAGGATACATTTGAACTACCTTTTTTGGTCTAGGATCTTGTTTACACTAGTTGTAGCAGGTAAATCAAGCCTGTGGCATCTGTCATGTACTGTTTCTCAGTCATCAAAAATTGCATTTATATTTGCAACTAATAATGTTGGCAAACTCTTGGATGTTAAAATTATAATTGTGGTTAAAACTAGAGGCCAGTGATTTATAGGTGTAGAAATGCATAAGGAAGAAAGGGTCATTATTTCAACAAGTCTAGAGCTGACTGCTTGTTACACGTTTTTGGCTGTTTCATCTCTGAAAAAAACAGAGCTGGAACAGAACAACACTGAATAGTGATTATATGCAAACCAGCTGGTGCTAAAGATGTTAATTCTGCAACTCTTGAGAAACAAGTGAACAAGGTAAGAGTACTTCTGATAACAAATGGAGTGTTATTTTGGTTTTTAAAAAATCCTTGGAATTATCTCCTAATGAAACATGAAAACAGAAGAGCTCCTAAATGATAGTTCACATCAGAGAGCTAACGGATTAAAGGATATGTTTTCACTTTATAAAAGCATCAGCAATTTGTGTTTGTTATTCAACAGCATTTTGATTTCTTTCCCAGTTTAGCACCCAACCTCACTCCCAGCCAAATCAGTAGAAAAACTAACTTAAATTTGGAATAGACATGGTGCTAATAATGAAGGAAGCCTCACAAGTCAGTAATCCTAAGTGGAATAACATGCTTCTTCCGTCTACTTTCAGTCCATAACTTCCTTCTGCACTTGACAAACATAGGCTGTTCTCGAGAACAGAGACATATTGTTCTTGCTTCCTGTAAGGTGATGTAACTGCAGTGCTGAATGGATTAACACCAATTCTGCATTTTACGGAAAATGCCATAATTTAGAAAAACACTGTTTGCCATTCAGATTGCAGAAAGAAAGACCTACTGTGTCTGGCAGATGAGCAAATATTAACTTTTCCCTGTAAATTAGTCTTTAGTTTGCTCGTCATCTTCCCGCCCCATTTACCCATTTCTTATCAGCAGAAGCAAATGCCAGGCATATCTTGTCAAAAAAGGGGACTACTCAACAAAAAAGCAAACAGAGCTACTGAAGGTACTGCAGTGACTTATTTTTCTAATTATTCCAGAACTGATTCTCTGTCTACCTAAGTAATGGGCAATATGACATAGACAAAGGCTTCATGCCAACAAGTTGATTAGTCTTAACAAGATCAATTTTAACAGGATGGAACCTATTCATATGATATATAAACATAACTAAAAATATGCAAGTACTATTTTTCCTTTCCTCTTGTACCTGTTTAATAGGAGGCCCTAAAAAAAAAAAAAGACATTTAATAAATCATCCAATTTCACAGTATTTCTCTTAAAAACAGACTGCAGAAGTCTCAACATCATTTTCATATCAATTTTGAATTCCCTGGAGATTCACTCTTAGCCTGCAAATAATCTGAAATTTTGGGGTGTTTTTTTGTATGATATATTATTTCAAATCTCAAAGGACCTTTTCCTCAACTAGGTGCCCTACCATACAAAGGTAGTACAGCTTTTGACTACATGCTAGTTATTCCTATTAATTTGCTTTTCTGTGAAGTAATATTTTTGGTAATGACCAAGCTGTCAAGTATTCTTGACAGGATTAATTGCACGTGAATGCAAGAAACGGGCATATTTAATCAACATACAGGGGTAGTTTTACAGTTTCCAAATGCAGCCCTGATCCTGCTGGAAACAGCCAAAAACCCTTCAGTGAACTTGAAGTCGTTTGGGAACACAGTGAGAGGGAGGTTAATTGTGGAACACAAGGGGTAACGATTGCTAAATCATGACACTACTCTCAACTCAGTGCAGCCACCCAAAGCGTTTACTCCTGAGGAGATAGTTAGAGCATGGGTGCGCAGCAAGCGATAAAAACCCATTTAGCAGCACCAGGACCTGGCTTCGTGCAATCACGGGCTCCTTTAGGTAAACCCAAAGCACTCTGAAGACTCCAGGGCGAGTCAGGGCACGCGTTTTTTCAGCGGCGGGGAGGCGCAGCCTGAACCCACAAGTTTGAAGCACAACCGTGGGCTCCTGTTAGGAGAATAGTAAAAAAAACAAAACTCCACGGAAGCGGCACGGAAGGGCCGCCCTCGGCCCTCTCGAAGAGTCGGTACCGCCGTCCTCTCCCGGGGCGTCCCGGGGAACAGGGGTGGCCGTGCCGGGACTTCCCACGGGGAGCGGCGCCCTTCCCGCCTGAGAAGCGTTGTGAGGACACGGCGTTAGTCCCCCACCCCGGGTGCTCCCACTCGGGAAGTGGCCGCAACCCTGAAGAGGGCGGGAGAGGATTATTTCTGCCCGAAGGCGGGGCCGGAGGAGGCGCCCGGCGCTGGGGCCGCCCCAGCCCGCGCTGCCAGTGGCTCCGCAGCTGTCGCTCGGCTAAAGCCGGTGCGGCGGATAGCGATCCCACAAGTGGTTCCTCCCGCGGCTGAGGAATTTTGCCCGGGGAGTGGAGAGGCCGGGGGAAGAGCGAGGTGCCGGGGGCGGCAGGACCAGGAGGCCGGACTGTCGGGGGTCGGCGCGGCGGGTAGTCCCTGCAGGTGCGGGGGAGAAGGGAGCGGCGCGTCATGGTGCCGGCGGCGGGCACGGAGGGAGGCTGTGCTCGTCTCCCCGTCTGCGGCAGCCTTCGCTAGCGCCCGAGTGGGAGACCTTCGCTTCAGCCCGGCCGCCTCTCCCCTCCAGCAGCTCGGCGGGACCGCTCCGGGGCGGGCGGCGCAGTATGGCATCCGCCTAACCCCGGCCAGCGCAGCAGAGCCCGGGACTGCTCCTGCTCCTCCGCCGCCGGGATGAGCGACAGCAGCGAGGGGATCGTCAGCCTGCCGGTGCCCGGCCCGCCCGGCGGCGGGACGCCCTGCGAGGAGGTGCTCGGCAGGCGAGCGCCCGGGGCCGACGCCCGCAGCCTCCTGCCCGACTTGGCCGCGCCGCCGCCCGCCGCTCTCTGGGCTGAGGACGGCGCCGCCGCCGCCTGCCCGAGCACCGCGGCGCGGGCCAAGGGTGGCGGCCGGCGGACCGCGGTCACCTACGTGATCAACGAGGCGAGCCAGGGGCCGCTTCTGGCGGCGGAGAGCGGCGCCCTGCAGAGCCTGCGGGAGGCGTGCGAGGCGGTGGGGGCCGCGCTGGAGACCCTGCACTTCGGCAAGCTGGACTTCGGCGAGACGGCCGTGCTGGACCGCTTCTACAACGCAGGTGAGAGCGCCCGCCCGGCCGTCATCGGGGGCCGGTCATCGCCGCCGCGGGACCGGCTCGGCCCCCGCTCACCGCCCCCGGGGCCGGGCCGGGCCGGGGTCACCGCGGGGACGCGGGAGTAGCTCCGGCCGCCGAGCCCTGCGGGGACTGAGCCCCGCGGTGCCCCCGCGGCCCCGGCTGCTGTGACACCCCGCGGGTGGTCCCGGCGCGTCCGTGGGGAGGCAGGGGTGCGCCAGAGCCCGCTCTTGTCTCCCGCGCTAATGTGTTTTGGAGAAGAAACTCTCTGTCAGCGAGCGTGCTGTGAGTCAGCGCTCGTGGATGCTACCGGCGGGTTAAACGTGACCTGGCTGTTTTCTCCCGGTCTCCTAACACAGCGCAGGGATGCAAGTTTGTACTAATACGATGAGGTCTGGCTGAAACAGGCAGGAGCTGCGAGGCCACGGGAGATTTGAAAAGCATATTTAGCACCAGACGTGTAGCTGGACAATTTCTTGGTGCTGACACAGTGTCTGTGTGTTTGTACTTGGGAGTTCGTGCTTTTGATATTAGTTTCATAAAATATTTGTGATGGATGTGCTTGAACAGAGACCTGCACACATGATCCTGTTAGTTGGCAAGAATACCCATAGCTGCATCCCCTCGTCCCAGTTTGTCCGTTTCACAGCAGTAAAAGTGTAACACCTTCATTTGAAACCATTGTGGTGGCTTGAGCTTCTGTCTTATGGCCCCATTTGTAAAAATAACAATAAAAATATTCCCTTTTCTTCTTATTTTACTGACAGATGTACAGTGTGAATGTAGAATAAAAAAAACCCCTGCTTGCTAGATTTGTAAAGACTTCATACAACTAAAATGTACAGTACTGAATTAACTTTTTTTTTTGCTTAAAAAAATCAGAAGCAGGAAATTGACCTGACCTACAATTTTAAGCTTATTGTGTGATGTGGCTTTGGTATATATGAAATATATGCTAAAAATAAGCATAGGTTTTGTCAGATATTGTAGTTTCCTCCTCTCCTGGGGAGGGGTGAAAAGAAGGAATAAAACTCAATAAACAATCCCCAAACCAATAAAAATCTCCTGGCAGTGTTGGAAGCCGTTTCAACCAAAGACTCTTTGGCACAGGCACAGTTATACCTGTCACCCCTTTGAAACTCTGCAAGCTTTGCCTCATGGACTGCTGCTTTCAGTGAGTTTAGTGAGGTGGGTGATTCTGAAGCGTCCAGTCACAGCTTATTCCGTGTGCCTCATATGCAGAGCTGTGTCCTTGGAGGTAACAATTCTCAGAAGTCAGAGAAGGTATCCTCACATGTGGAAATAAGAAGGCCGTAGAGTTTCATTATAGATCCTATATTCTCTGCATATACCTCAGAGAGGTTTCAAGCACCCTGACATCTCTTCGTTCCAGGGCATGTGAAATCTGAGAGTCTCTTTTGGTTCTGTTGTGGAAGCTGTTGCATAGTGAGGCTCACAAGGTTGAATTATCCATGATGTTTTCGTTACTCTTACCCTGGTTAATTTTTAGACTCTGAGTTATGCAATAGGTGGGGTCTCAGTAGTAATTCATGGAGGCTTTCCTTGTAATGGGAGATTTGACTTGGAGTGGGCCCCTTTCAATTTTGGCAGTAGGCGTCTGGCATATAGCACTAAATAACTGCACACTTATGTAATATAATTTGCTTATTTCAGTGGCTTTTCAGCAAACTATAAATGTGAAAATATTACTTTTGCTTTCATGTTGTTTGGCCGGGAGACTTTAATGCAAGAGTTACAAATGAGAAAAAATACTTTGCTGTTCTGCTTTAGTAGCAAAGTCCATAAACATGTAAAGAACTAGGAGAGTAGATCACATCCAGCTCCTGGACTGAAGAGAGCTAGATGTAGAAGTTTGTGTCTGCTCGACATAGTCTGTACTGTCTGAACTGACCAGTCATAAATGAGCTGCAATCCCCAAACTGCATTACGCTACTGATCCTAGGTCTGGAGGGATCTGTGAATTTTCATACTGTTTCTTTATCCCTGTTGCACTTTCTACACTCTCTATTTTTAAGAATTAGTTGTTCTTTGAAAACTTTAAAATAGTGAAAAAAATGTCTCTCAGTTTAGGAACAGCGTTAAAGAGCATTAAAGCCTTGTAGAAGAAGAATACAAATGGGAGACAACGTGGGGAACAAAACCAAAATGGTCATGGAGGGTGTAACTATTGCACAGATATCCCTTTTTAACTGCTTTAATAGGGTGGTGGGACAGAGCATTTGTAGGTGACCTAAGCTCCTGCTTTATTGCCCTTCTTGTCCTCTCATGATTTCAGTGATCAAAGGTGACATTAGTAATATTCATAGAGAATGTCTGCACACTACATTATTTAAAAAAATTAGTGTATGAAAATAGTGCTGCATGACTGAATGTCAAATAAGAATTTAGCAGTAGAAGTGCTTTCAAATTAAGTGATAGTTAAGTGATCATATATATCCAAGATATCAAGTCTTCCTGGACTCATTGTAAAGGCCAGCTAAGCTACAAGAGTAAGAAATAATGTGATTTTGTGAAGGTTTGGAAAATCAAGCTTATTAACTGTGTTTGAATGAACTAAAGCATTAAACCTCTTAACGCTTATAATGCGTGTAAATCACCTATGGTGGGGGGGAGGCAAAGCTACAGTATAGGATACCTGTCCATCATTAAGGCTTCCCTTTTTATTGCCTTATTTTTGCTTTGTATAACATAGTCTGAACTCTTGGTCATTTCTGTTGTAGGTTTGCATCATGGCTTTCACTGCTTCAAAGAAAACCTCAAGGAATATTAAGTATAATATCTTAAATGAAAATACTCATCATCTGCTCTAAATGTAGATTAGCCCACTACTAATCTCCTTTTGCCAGCCTTATTCAACTGTGGCCCTTAAATGCTGAGGCATAATTAGCAGTGCATGTTAGTGAGCAGGTGTCAGCTATGTATAATTGAACCATTCAAGCACCGAATATTAAAATATCAAGCACCGCTTGATTTCAGCAAAGAAGTAAAAAATTTTTTTGAGAAGCAAGTCTCAAATGAGCCCTGGAAACTGCTGGAGAAGGATCTGATGAAAACAGAGATTTTAACATTTATCGCTTTTCCCCCCACTTAAAGAGAAACTAAGGTGAGAATAGGAAAATGTAGCTCAATATCTTGTAAAACTTGATGTGGCTGGGTTTGATCAGCTGTCTTAAGGGCTCTTCTCCTTTGTAAAGGAAAAGAGTTTTTCTTTTTTCTTTTTTTCTGTTCAATTATTTTGAGCTGCTGCAGGTGAATTGGAGGTATTTCTTAAATTCAACCTAATTTCTGAACACTTCAGGAATATTTCAAGAGTTGGGCAATTAGTCATGCCAAAATGTAGCAGAGACCATTCTACTGTGCAGTAAATAATCGTGCTGTTTTAAAAGTTACTGTTGTAACTATTGATATTTGTAATTAAATGGTAATTTCTCTACATCACAATGACTACATCTGCATATGCTGTTGATTTTTCTTTAATTGTTCAATTCCTTTTGTAAACAGCCATAAGTGAGCATAGAGTACTGAGGAGTTGGTTTGGCTTAGGTAAGCGTTCTGTTTTTGGGGGTGGGGTGTGTCCTTATCTTTTTAGGCAAATGAAATTAGAATATTGTCTTTCTGCGCAGATCTTTACATGGTCACTTTGTATTACACAAATGCATCAAGGACTGTCTGAATAGAGTGTTGGAGGAAAAACAAAATAGGCCAAAGTACCATAAGAGGAAAAAAGTCACATGAGTCAATCTGGGTCAGCTCTTCATGGTAGGGCGGTGCTTTAAGTCAAGGTAATTTCTTTACACATGCATTTAGAATTAGTCAGGGGTTTGTATGGTAATTTTTTGGAAGCACAGAATTGGGCATTCTGTCAATTTTTATACAATCTCAGAGGGACTGGTGGAAGATAAGAAAGTTCACACAGTGACTGAGGATACTGGTTTTCTAATCTATGCAGTTGCTTGTTTTAGGTTGGTTTTCAAGCTAAACAGCTTGAATATACAGAACTGTCCTTGTAACTTTATATAATGTTGTCTTATAATGGGAAATTTCCTTTTCATAAGCATATGCTCAAGTTTCACGAATCAGTGGCCCTTTTGATAGTATTTTCTCCTAACACTGTCGTGTGGGGCTGTTGAGATAATTCCGTAGAACAGCAATGATTGACTAAAATAGAGTTCAACAAATAAGAGATAATAAAATAGATTTAGTACCTTGTCTTTGCTCCCAGAATTCAGTATCATTGCTTTTAGAAATCATGCTGGCTTGGGCTAGAAATTGTCAGTGTTGGCTTATTGGGTTTAGAAACGTATTGTGCAATGTGCTTGGGGAGACTGTTGGTATACAAAATGACAGAGTTCAGAGAATCAGTACAGTCACTTGTGTGAAAGTGAACTTTGCTTCAAACGTAAATTGTTTCTGCACATTCTACAGAACATTTGTGGATTATGCATTCATAAGCATTTACAGGCACCCAGAAATGTAAAACAGTGCCAGGGCTCAACTGCATTCTTGCAGCTTCTTCCTGTTTTTCATCTAAATATGCTACTTTCTTAATTCTGGAAGTTGACTTAAATGTTTTCCTTGGTAAAAAGCAGCATGTGTCCTACCATATTAGCTGTTTGTAGGAGCAAAAAATCACTATTGGAGAGAGGGTAATCACAAGCTTTATTCTATTCCACATTGTCTCGGAACGATTAGGTGTTTTTCACCACGTTTTTCTCTGTGCTTTCTGACTATTATTTTTTCATTTTACTGCCAGTTTTATCAAACACTTGAAATACTGCACATGCTCTGTGATTATGCAGCACTTACATTCATCACTTATTTTACTTTTTTTGATAAGAAGTTTAGTCCGACTGTCCATGGAACTCACGTTGAAATATCTTGTATTTCAGCAGCACTATGATGCAAGTGATGAATTGGAGCAAGAAATGCCAAGTAACTTAACAATGGTGTGCAGAATAGAGTTGATGTCTGTCTTAAGAGTATGACTGTAATCATGTCAGGCATGCAAAGTATTATGAATACAGACTCTTTGTGTCTGAGTGCATAGCACATATTGTAATGTTTAAATGTGGAGGGTTATAAAGCTCCTTTTGACTCCCGATATTGATTCCAGACTCACATAGAAGCCAGCATTAGAAACCTAAACCAAATGCGTGGCACATCTTCAACACAAAACAGTATTTAATTCTGAAGCACGTGAATGTGATCTACATCTAACAACAAAAATGATGAGAATTCTGGAAAAAAATCCATAGTCCCGATGTAAAGTTTCTTTTGTGTGTTTATAGTGCTGGTGGAGAACTACTGAATTTATGAAGGAAGTGCGACATTTGAAACAACATACTCACAAATGTTCCATTGCTGGGTCAGCTGTAAATTTTTATGACCATATTCCCATATTGGCACTGTACTGCATAACTTCCATTGGGCTACTTGTCAGTAGTTGACTGGAAAGCTGGTATTGCATCAGTTTCTGTCTGAAGTAGGAGAAACATAGCAAATACATCCATTCTACACATGACCTCCATATATGTGGGCTGAGAGACCTGGGTTCTCTTTCAGACTTTGTCATCAACCTGTCATAGCAGTTTGCAACTGCTGTGCAGCGAAAGCTTTTTCGGGCCTCTCCCACAGCTGAGATGCTTACATAGCATCCAGGATGGGTGCCCTGGGCACAGAAGCCTGATACTAGTGTGAATTTCCAGCCATGTCTGTAATGTAAATAATATTAAGGGTATGCTCTTGCAGTGTTTATTTACTAAATCCCTCAGTGATGTGAGACACCTGGCTAGACAGTCTGCATCCAGGCTTTTGTTGGACTATAGAAGTTGAAGACTTTTTAAATGCAGCTTTCACTGTTTAATGCATGAGGGCGATAGAACTGGTTTTCAAATACTGCATGGTAGTTGAAGAGGCGGGAGGAATGCAGGTTATGAAATTTTTACTCTCTTAAAATACAGTAGAGATGTAAAACTTGTAAGGCATCTGTATGAGCAGAAATCATCTAAGTGTATTCCCCACTGGAGAAAATGCTGAATGGAGCTAGATGAATGCTTTTTGAGTTAATGCAGAAGAAAGCCTGTGGCTGATTTTTCTGCAGTTTGCATTTTTGTAGCTCTGAACAGGATGTGTCATAAAGAAATGGCTTCTGGATCTGCTGCATGATGTGATAATAGTTTGACTTCTCTTTTTAGTAGCTTTCTAAAGTAAGGAAGCACAACACGAAAAATAAACGTAGCAAGAACAGATTGAAACAAATTGTGTTAAAGCCTGAGGTTCAAATGAGAAGTAGAAAAGGCCTTAAATACGCCATTTAGCACCATTATCCTCAATAAATTTCCCCCTCTGTTATGATCTTAAATAAAATGAAGTTAAGCAATTGAAAGTTTCAGTTTTATGGCAGTTTTTTTTTTGTCTCAGTTTATAAAACCTCAGTTTTGAGTGTAGTGTGTGGTGCTGATAATTTAAAACTTGTTCCTCTTTTTTCCCTGTGCCTCTGGATCAGTGTCCATTTAGAACTGCTGTATTTGCATACATAGGTAACCTGCAAATTGTATTTGTAAGTTAAACGAAAGGGAACTGAAAGACCTCAGCAGCTTTACAAGGACAGGGATTTTGCAAGTTTGTGGTTAATAAAATGGAAGTTATTGCTGGGATTCACATCTTTCTTTGTGGGCTCCCTGCGTTAGATTTTCCCCAAACATCCACTGTCCACTGTAGTCTCCTACCACTTCTTCTGTATGGCTTCTGTGGGGGATTATATTCAGTGATACAGACATAATCAGAAGTACAGCATTTGTTAGAAACATATGTAGCAGTCAGTGAAGTTATCTCATACAGCAGAACATGTGTGTGTGACAGATGACAGAGGAATCTGTTTTGACAATTGGGGGATTTTCTGGTAATCACTGATGGGTAGATTTCTGTAAGAAGTTTGTAATTGTTTGTATTCTAAGAGAACATTAACCTCAGGCTGAGCTTGACACACAAGCACAAGCTGCTTTTTTAGTTTATATTACTTTTTTCCTCTGAGACCAAATTTATGCCTTGACTGATGCAGATATAATATTTCAGTTATGAAGAGCTGCTGATCAACTACTAACAAACGCATGCCAGAGTTGAATTCTTTTCCAAATCATGTCCGCCTTTGTTCATAACCATTGGGATAAGTTTAGATGCAGCATGGGGCTTAAAGATTTCCCACAGACTGAATCATTTGAAGTCAGTGGGAATCAGCTCTCTTTCAAATCCCACAAGAAACGTATGTTTTGATTTAAGAGGTAGATACCCTTGTAGAAGTTTGGCTCTGCATTTCTCCCTTACTGTAATAAAGTAAATGAGTTGCTCTGGGACTTGCTGATGGTGTCCGTGGGTGGCTCTTGCAGAGCATGCTCTCTGGGTGAGGCAGCAGCTGGTGCTTTCAGTGGTGAGGATGGCTTTTCAGTGATGTCACCCACAGTTCTTGCACAGAGTTTTATCTGGTTTTCTTCCCCTTCACGCAACACCTGTCTGATACAGATATAATATAGTGCTACTTTCAGTAGTCTTTGACTTACTAGGGACTATAGTCTGAGATCTGCAGTCTGTGAAGAGTGAAGATGCACGTCAAGTAATTATTGAGCGCTGAAAGTCCTCCAGCGCCTTCCCATGGACTTCCGTGCTGTTCTGCAGCACGCACGAGTGCCCAAGTCACTCATCTGACTGTAGCACAGGAAGCCCTGGATGGGAACAAGGAAGATTCTGTGATGTACCAAGAGTAAAGGAACACTTGTACCACTGTAGGAGTTTGTTTATGGTTCAGAAGTGGGCCCCTCCTGCTTGGGATAAATGTATTCAGTTATCTTGACACAATAGCAAAGTGCTTCATTTAAGTCCACTATAAAGGCACACCCATAAGATTAAAAGCTCCTACTTCCACTGCTCCACCTTCAATATGATTTTTACAGCTACGCACACTTCTAAAGATGATAGTATTGTCTTTTCTCCAGGGAAGAGTGTCTCTGTGGGGAAACATGCTAGATGGATGCCATAATTTTGTGTTTTACTGGTTTATTACTGCCTTATCTAAGATAAGGTTTCTCAGCTTTCCTCCAGTAACCTCGTGGGTCATTCAAGTGAAAATGGATTGCCTTTAAGCTGAATGTCTGTGTGCTGACCACTGGTTCTGGCTGCATACGCTTTCAATAATAATGGCATGATGGTGAAAGCCAGGTTTTTGGCTGTGTGCTGCATCCTGTCTTCACTCCCTCTCTGCAGCTCTTGTCATCAGTGGAAGTGAATGTGGCGTCTGTGGAGAAGGGCAGAAGCCATTTGCCTCCTGAACGTAACCTCATGTTCCGGATCACAGTTGGAAATGAGAAGTTTTTGCCAGGCCATTGGTATGAAGAACGGGGAATCCTTCCAAATCTCCTTGAGAGTGTAAATTTGTTGGTTCTGACTGTCATCATCATTCCCGGTTCAAGTGCAATTGCAAAAGGCTCAGTGACCTTGTCCTGATAAATTTCACTGGAAAAGAAGTTGGTTGTTACCTGTGTAAATAAACTGAAGTTCTTGTGTATTTATGTTCTCTACTTCCCTGAGGTCAGTTTCAATTTTTGTTTTCTGCAGAGCTGAACTTAACTAGTACTTCATATAAAAATAAATACACTTCATATGATACTTGGAGTCCTTTAATATGTCTATTGTGAGGGTTTTCCGTGCTCTTGCAAATCATACAAATTGCTCTGCAGAAACTATTTTCCTTTGCTTGTGATGATGAAATTTATTTCAAGAGGTAAACTTCCCTGATTAATTAATTCAGTATTTATATATTATTCACGTTTCAAGACTGTGAAGACTGTACCTTCCACAACTGTTTTTTATGATTGTATGTTAATTAGAAAAGGAACAGAACTTCTAAATTTTTTTTTTTTTTTTTTGAGACTGTGTAACCCCAAACCTTGGTCATTCTAGTTTTTATTTCACCTGGAGTGTTATATTCCTTTTATGTCTTTCAGAGGTTTTATTGATTTTGGGAATTTTCCTGATTTGTCATCCAGGAGTAACAGCTCTGGGTATAGGGAGTATTGCACATATGAAGCATGGCAGAGATTGCGGGGCAAGCCTGAAAAAAAGTAGCATTTCCAAAATACCCTCTACAGTTATAGCATTGCTGTACAATGTAGGATTTATTATTTTTTTAGAAGGGTGCCTGTAAAGGGGGGAAGGAGGATGTTTCCTTAGTGCTGTGGCTCTAAAGGGAGGAGGGGAAAAAAGGCACTACCTTTGTCTTGAGAGCAGCCTGAGACAACCAATGCTGCTATCTTTGGAGAAGTACTGGGATCATGCAGCAATGCCCCACTCTAGGACAGTCTTGAGGGATTATGGCATTTCATACCCCTACATCAGGGTGAACAGAGGTGTGTTTTTCCTCTTCTACTTGGTGTCACAGGCCAAGGGCAGCATGTGGGTGCCCTGACTTACTACAGCCGCAGAAGGCCACTGTCTATGCAGAGTCCAGGTCTGTAGCTGGAGAGAAAGCATTTCCTCAACCTCTCAGCATGAGAGAAGAAGCCTTTTGGCCTGGGCTAGTGCCAGGCACTGGTGTTGTATGCTGTGTTCTGACAAGCCTTCTAGGCTGCAACCCATATGGGCAGCACTGTCCTGAGTTGAGACTGCACGATGCAGCCCAGCCCAGCTGTGCTAGCCAGCTTTTAGCTGGACCAGTCTCGGGGAGTGTGGCAGAACGCTCTGTTTACAGATGAGAAGTGTCTCGGGCAGGACTTAGCAGCCACTCAAGGAGATTGTATTGGCGCTTTACTCAAATGTATTTATTTCTCTGAGGCTTAATAGCGTCAGAAGTTTGTGGGAGTCATTAAGTGTGAAGTGGTTTTAACTTGGTTTAAATACCTCAACGCACTTGGGTGTATTTCACAATTCTGAAGTAAATGGAGAAAGTCTTAAAAGTATGTGTTTTAAAAGCATTCTACAAAACAAACAAGAAAATGAGGATTCTTGCCAGTAATTCTGTTACCAGAACCCATGATCTCCCTTTTCCAGCTGATGCAAGAAGGCCAAAATGCAATAAAAGTGCTAGGAAAATGGACTAAACTAAAGCAAGAGCTTCTGCAGCAAGCCCTGCCAGATGGGTGTATAACTAGAAAACTTCCAGTCCATTTTGTTGCTTAACTGTTTGCATTTTGATCTGTTTTCTGCAGCGCTACAGAGGTGTCTCTGCTTTGAATGATGAGTGTGTTGACGACCTGATACTTGTTTCTGTATCCTCTCTGTTCAAGTACTTTAATAGTAGCTTTGGTTGAAAAATTTCCTGATAGGCAGATCAAGCCTTAGGGGATTTCAGTTTATGCTGTGGCTGGTTGCAGACTGGCAGATGTCTGTCTTCAAGATCTAGTTCAATTCATAAGAAATTATATATTCCTTATCCATTATGAATCAAAGCTGTTGATTCACAGGCTGAGAGGGCTGGGATTGTTCAGTGTGGAGAAGAGAAGTCTTCAGGGAGATCTCATTGTGGCCTTCCAGTACCTTAAGGGGGCTTATAAAAAGGAAGGAGAGGGACTTTTTATATGGGCAGATAGTGACAGGAAAAGGGAGAATGGTTTTAAACTGAAGAGTTAAAACTGTGGATACCCCTTTACTGGAAGTGTTAAAGGCCAAGTTGGATGGGCCCTGAGCAACCTGATCTAGTGAGTGGCATCCTTGCTCATGGCAGCAGGTTTGGAACTAGATGATCTTTAGTGTCCCTTCCAACACAAACCATTATTTCATTCTGTGCTTTAGAGCTACTACCATAGTAATTTCAAGCTGTACTTTTGCAGTAGAACTGTCTCAGACTTCTAACACTGAAAGTCTAGGTTGACATGGCATATTTTCCAATAACCCTTAAAGCCAATAAATAAATACAGGTAAGGTGACAGTTACTGCAATATACGTATCAATATCAGAAAAGAGAATTATCCTCCTGCTAAGAGTTTACTGCTGCCTCACTTTAGCTGCAGTGCTAAGTAGGGTAAGAAGATCATAAAATCCATTTTTCTATGCACTTACTCTCATTAAGTAGGACTGCTGGAAAAATTGAGCATTGTATCCTTTGAGGTTCAGTCCCATGGAAGCTTAAGTGGATGAGAGACTGGACTAACGCACTTCTTCCTGGTGCTGCTTTCAGTGTTCAGAGAATTACGTGATGAGGTAGGTCAGGGAACTGACCTGATTGGTAACTCACCCCTTTATTTACTTATGGTTAGCTTTCTGTTGAGTAAGTTCTCTGAGCTGAGCACGTGTTCCAGAGGAGAGACCAAAAGTAGGACTGCAACAACCTGTGTTGAGATTGCCTAAACGTGTGGTTTCATGTTATTCTTGATCCTGTCTCCGTGTGGATTGCCTCATATCCTTTCCTCTTCCGGTAAGGGTGGCTAAGGAATGTATTTCATGTTGACTGTGCCAGCTGTTTGTGCTCTCAGCCTGATGTTTTTCAGATACACTTAGTTTACAGGTAGATGTGAAAACACTGAGTTTTGCTCTGTATTGGAATAAAAGCTTGAGGATTTCTCATCAGCTGAAAGTTCAAAGATTCTGCCACTCGAAATTTGTGACCACATTTTTGCTAGCAAATGAGAGGATTCATGGTGTGGTATCCCACACTTAAGGGGAAGGGAGTGCCCAAGATTCATGGATGCTCATAATCAAAAGGAACAACAAAAGTCGGAGGGTCTGCTAAAGCTTACAAAGTTTTATTTGTAGATTATACATTTGGCATGGAAATTGGTATGTTACTCCCTTGCCTCCTAGTATAAGCACAAAGTAATACGTTTTGAATAAAGGGGTAGAGTGAAAGGGAAGAGAGAAAGAGACATTGGTTAAAGAGGGCAAGAGAGAAAGAATGGGAGAAAGCAAGATCACCAGTCCTGGCACCAGTGCCAATCCATTTGTTGGGGTGTCCATGGTCCTGGGGCACCCAGGTTTTTTGGGGGTACCTTTTTATAGATAAGTTTCCCCTGTCTTGGAGATAAGTTTCTCGCTTTCTGTGCAAATTAGTTATCATGCACAGTCCTTTCTTCTAGACCTTTCTGCAAATGGGTCAGAGGGCTTTGGGGGTCTTTGATGGTCTTGTTGCCCCCCCCCTGCAGCCCATGGCTGCCTCATGACCTTGTTTCTGTGCTTGTACTATACTGTGTTGTGCTTATCTCCAGGAGCCAGAACAAGGACATTTGTCCCGGAAAAGAGCTGCCCTACCTCCGTATGGCCCCCTTCTCCAAGCCACATCCTGTTCTTTCTCACCACAGTCCTTGGTTGGCTGCACAGCTTTTCGCCTATCGGTGTTTGAGACATGCACATTAGTCCCCTTATCTTCTAGGCTTCTACACATGGATACCAGAGCTCAGTGGCTTATGCTGTTAGGCTGTTATCACTTCTGGCATACTTTTGGCCTGGGCCAATGAGGCAGTAACATTCCCAGTGTCCAGTCTGGAGGGAGCAACCTGAGGCTAGGAGAATTTAAGACTGATGTAAACCATTCCTGTCCATTTGGTCCTCAAGCAGAAGTAGGACCTGGGGCATATTTAATCAGGCAGCTTTGCTTTACTGGTTTCCTGGTTTAGGTGTAACGAGTGTGCTTCTTAGAAGCTTGTGTTCACAGCTGAGGATGTGCAGAGTTGCAGTGCCACACTCATTCAGGGAGATGGGCTTAAGATGTTGCATCTGTGACAGCAAAATTCTAGCAGCTATCTTAGCTTCCAAATTCACAGTCTTTCTTGGAGGCCTTAACTGCTTAAGGGCAGTGGGTAGCTATTGCAGGTCTTAGGCCTCAATGGTCATTAAGCAAATAATTTGCTAGTATGTGCTCTCTGTTGAAAATAACCTTTTAAAAAAGCAGTGTATAGAACTGGACTGCAGGTACAGCATGTGCGCATCTTTTCCAGCATGGATCATCAGCTCCTTTGTATCTGCATGTAACGTACGAAATGTACCAACTGAATATGATGTAAAAAATTTATTTTCCATTTTAGTACATTTGGACTTTCAGTCAAACTCTAATGCATAAATCAGCACCTCTCAGTTCCTTTTTTGATAAAGGATATAATATTTTTCAGTAATTAATTTCTGCTCAGATATACCTGCCCTGCATTACTGCAGTTACACTGAAAAGCTTTCAGTGTGGAAATTGAAGAAGGTTGACTGCAAAAAGAAACAAACGAAATTTTAGGAGCTTAATTTGGACTCATGAAATTGTAAATTACTTGATCCATGCAGGCAAAATTGTTTCCTAGATTTTGTGGTTTAATGTGCTGGCCTTTATATCCAGGTATTTTTGGATAAACCTCAGTGAAAGAGTGGCTACTCTGCTAAAAATGAATGTGTGGGTAGGTGGTGGCTGTTGTCACTTTTTTTTTTCCCCCCAGTGTCTCAAATGTTTCTTCATCCTAAGTGATTCTTTTTCTTCTCTACAGAAGTTGAAGAGCCTGAAGCATGAGAATTCAAGTGTTTATATCTTACAAATGCAAAGTGAGATATGTTTCCTACCAGCTGTGTGGGTTATTTAGCTTTCGTAAAGCTGAGTATCTGTTTTGCTGGTAATTATTCAGATTTACATCTGTGTAGCTTTCGTTTTCACATCAGTAATCACTGTAGGAAGAAAAGAATTCTGTTTTTGGCATAAATTACTGTTATCTTTACCATTTCATCACTGCAGGTTGAATGCAGTTGAATCTTGCAGTGAGATCTTGCATACTGAGTTATTTTAGTTATTTGGTACTAGACCACTTGGAACACTAACTGAATTCCTGAAGTTACTTGAAATAAAAACGTTTTTACCTACGTCTTCATGTACATGTACATAGAAAATGGAAGGAATAGGAATATAAGATTAACTAAATCATCTGTTTTATATGCAAATGGTAAATCCTGCTACTTTGGCTCTACTAACCTATGCCTGTCATCAATACTGGAACAGTATTTTTTCTATACGTGGAGTTCAGCACTGTGCTAGCTTGGTGAACGTCTATATCCAAATATTTCAGAATCAAATTCAACATTTGCAGTTCTCCAGGTGCTTTTTTCCTGAAGTTGCTTCTACCAGCTGTGTTGTTGGCCATTCCGCTTTTGGGTAATGTGTCTACTTGTGAATTTTATCTATAGATTCTAGAGCACCTTATAAAGGGAACGAAGAGCAATCTCATTATTTTAAGGAGGGTGAAGCCAGAAGGATAGAGAGTAAGTGACTTGCCTGAAGTTTGGCAGTAGATCACAGGTAAAGGTGAAGAGACAATTCAGGTTTCCTGGGTTTGTGAGCTGCCAGCTAAATCAGATGCCCTGCTGTTGTGATCATTGGTGATTTAGATATGACTCATTTATGTTAAGACGGAACGTTTATGATGATTAACATAAAATCAGAAGTTGTAAAAACTCTTACACAGTGTTTGGGTATTAAATTGTACTTCATTAATTCTAAATCAGTGCTGTAGTTGTATAAAAGCAGCTTTTGGTAGTGGAATCACACGCAGAGATGGGTTGCCTTTGGAAGTAAAGTTTGAGCGTCTTGTATTTATATAGAGGGTGACAAGTAATGTTAAGTCAAGGCTGTTCTTTTTGCTGTAAAACTGAATCGAAAGAGAATGAAATCTAAGCTATCACAGGCTACCTGGAGTTACCATTGACAAAGCGGAACATGGACTTGCTTATCAGACCTGTTTAATCTCGTTTTGCAACAATTAGCAGCAATCATGTCAAGTGTTAAGAATTTAACTCAAATGAGTCATATCCGTTTTCTGTTGTGGGATGCACTAGCACAGTTGCTTGTGAGGCCAGGCGGTGGTAAGCAGTAGTATTTTCTGTATGAGTTTGCAGATAATTAGTTGCTTGTTCAGGAGTTTTTGAGTGTGATAATCCAATTAACTTAAATACCAAGTAACTACGTATGTGCATACATGCAGTTATTTTGGTAGAAAACTAGTGTGTAAGGTTTTGTCCTCCTTAATAAGAATAAGGCGTGTATCACCTCCTCTCCCCTTTACTGATACTTTCTCTGTTAATCTGAGAGTCTTGGAATATGAGGGGCAGCTCTATGATCTGTGGACCTGTGCTGCAAAGGGATAAAGCAAAGTGTTATACCTCAAATTGTGAAATTACTTTCAAACTTGGTCTATGTAAAAGGGAGATGAACTTAGGCTACATAAAGAGGTCTGGATGAAATCTGTGCCTATCTGAAACTTTATCCTAGACTTTTGTCCTTGGGAACTGGTGAGAGATGAAGTTAACAAGAGGACAGCCATTCCAACGTTCTTGTAGTTGGCAATACTTGCACTGTAACCAAACTTGTATGTCTGCAACAAGAGTGCAGCTTTGCTTCTTTCTGCTTGAGAGAAACTCCTCAGACCCTTTCAATTTTTAAAAGTATTTGAGGCTTTTGTATTACAGGGCAAGATTACCTAAATCCACGCTGTAGAGTGCTTTACAAAACAGGACACTGATTCGAGCTAGATCTTTTGTGAATTGTGATAGAAGTAAGTTATAGTGCCACGTGCTGTGTTAGTGACGTATGTCTGGGTTCTGATGGAGAGTTGCTTTTTAAATTTCTGAATACTTCAAACTATAGTCTTGTCTTTAAATTTGAGAATTTATTTTCATTGTTAAGTAGATACTCTTTTTGCAGTGGTGAAGCCCAGGGGATCTTTCAAATTAAGCTTAATCTGGTCTGCGTTGTTTACTCTGCACTTCACGTGTGTTGACTGAAGTAAATCAATTTGCATGGTTGAGTGCTGCATGTGGTAAAAAGGATTCTGATTTTTCCCTGCTAAATGGCAAGGGCTGCGTGCAAATGTTGTACTTTGAACTTAAAGATCGCTGAGGTCTGACCAAACCCTGTGAGGATTGTCCTACCTGCTTTCAAATCATGTTTGACTTGTGAAGCCTTAGTACTAGTGTTAAGTGGAAAAAGCAGCTTAACTGTAATTCTCCAGCTTGCTTGCTTTTACTGATGAAAGACAGTGGTGGTGGTAGTTGTGTTCTAGTTTGGTTTAGAGGTTTCTGTTTGTTTTGTGGGTTTTTTTTTGTTTGTTTCATTTTGGTTTTTAAAGGAAGAGCTGGAAATGGATAAGGTATATGAGGTATGGGTGCAGATTCTGGTATGTCTGTTTTTTTCAAGGATTTCTTTGAAATGGGACATAAACAGACCTTGTAAGATGCAGATGAATAAGAAAACTAGACATAACCTTTTGAATTTAAACAGTGAATATTTAGGACATTGAACATAGACAATAAATAATAACAAATTCTTGTGGAAGTAACGGTGAATTTGTTGTTATGCCCATAGGGAAAGAACATGCTTTGCTACCTGGAAATCTGTGAACAATGAAGCAATTGATAAACTAGTTTTTATATGGGCTTATTTTGGGGAATATTGGTCAGTACATTCAGTGCAGACCGATTTTAAAAGGAAATGAATAGACAGAGACACAAAATTGCTAAATGCTGCTGGGTATGCCTACTTTCTAAATCATTAAGATGTCTAACAGAGGTTAGAGCTACTGTGAATAAATTTGTGAAAACCTTATGGGAGTAATAAATAAACTTGTCAGGAGTTGCACAGAAAGAAATAAAATAAAAACTGGAAAAGTTACTTGCTGTATAAATTTGTGATGTGTCATATCTTTATTACTACATGCATTTCTACTCATTGCATTTCCAAAATTGAATTTGCTTCTTGGTGGAAGACACAGACAAGGGAAAAAATGTTATCAGAATCTTTCATGGAATTGTTTCCGTGCAGATGGAGACTGAATAGATATGATCTCATACGATCTCTTCAGAAGGAAAAAAAAGGGAAAAGTGACATAATTTAAAATCAGGAATGGAAAGGAAAGATTAATTAAGGAGCAATAACTCACTTTTGATTTTTGGTCTTGCTCTTATCTGTAAGCAGCTTTAGAATAAGCTAAAAGAAGCACTTTTCTGTACAAGGACATAGTTAAATAGTCTTCAGAAGGACTAAAATTCATGAGGAGTGGGTTTGCTAAGACCTGCTATGCATGGTGGACATATGATATTACTTGGAAACTCTTTGGGCTGTTGAATTTCCAGTTGTGTTAGGATGTACCAGGTGGCTCTGCAGTTGCTCTCTCTTTTCCCTAATAATTGCTGTTAACCATGGTAGAGATAAGATGTTGGCTTAGAGGGACTTTCTGATTTGACTTAGTGCTACTGCCCTTAAGACCAAACTGACACAGATGGATGATATAAATTTTTTAACTAATTTGCTAGAGAAATAAATGTGTTCTCCGGAAGTAGGTGCAAATTATGACAATGAAGAAGGCTGATCTATTTAATTCCAGGTTTGGCCATTATTGAATGGCAATAAACTTCTGGATACTTTGCCTGGAGATGTTGCCAGTGGGAAGGGAGTTGAATGTTTTTAGAAGTTCTTATCAATAACTTAATGCCTTTTCCCTTCAGTAACTACCTTTTATTGAAGTGAAAGAAAGTTTGGCTAATATTGGGTACTTCTGAAGGCAACACCCTTCATTACACCTCCTGGAATGTTACTGTCCTGTAATGCAGACACATGAGGAAGGTTTTGTAGAAGGTGGCTCTAGGAACTTCTTTTGTTTGGGATGTGTGTGGATATTATGCAATCCTTGATTTGTACAAAAACACTGAAAGTATATGAGAGGTATCTGGAACATGCTGGACTGAAAGGAGCACTTTTCATGAGACATCTTATTTTCCTCTTGTGCAATTTGCTTTCCATGCTGAAACCAATCACAGTATGGGTGAGCATGGTCTGAGCAAATTTTTGATTTTGTCTTTTCATTTCAGAGAAATTTGAAAAGGTAACTGTCTACATGTTTTTATCCATCTAATCCAGATAAGGGCATTTTCTTGTGAATACAATGAGGGAGCCCCCGGTGGTCTAGTGGTTAAGACGCAGCGCTGTTACCGCTGAGGCCCAGGTTCGATTCCTGGTCAGGGACCTCCCCGGGCAGATGGAGCT
>JAWWES010000115.1:49944112-49997740 GCA_035583135.1 Lophotriccus pileatus | reverse complement strand
AGGCTCGAAGGCCTTATCTGCATATGCGGGTAAGGACCTTCCCCGGCTCTTCGTTCGCGAAGACGGGCCATTACTTTTATTACAATGAGGTCTCAAGCTGCTGGAGGTGTTTGTTGTCTACTTCTTTATTGTAAATACTAATTTCTGTATTTTGTGAAAGCTCTTTTGGTATATAATCCAAGTGTCCTAGATAAGACCTGTGTATGCAAGCTGTTTGGAACAATGTCGATATTGGCAGAAAAGCCTTGCTGCGTTACTTAAGCATCATTAAATTGTATGAACGCATTTTAAATACGAAGAAAACTGACAAGAGTTATTCTCCAAATATCATGAAGCCAGAAGCAGCACTACTGTATCATTTTTGTTAAATGAGAATAATGTGGCTTGCAAATACGAAAAGGGCAGTGCAAATCATAGAAAAATATAGAGCTGGCAGGGAATCTCTGGAGTCACTAATCCCCCTTGAACTGCAGGATTCATCAGTCCAGGGGTGGATCAGGTATTGATGCTCACACCCCACCATGAGGAATACAGTCTGTTATTGGAAATTTTCTGTAGCAAGGAGTCTTCAACCTACCTGAAATCTTGCACGGACAGTTGCCTTTAAAGATAGACTGTTTTTCACAAAATTTGTTCTAAATTTCTCTTACTTTGGAAGCCAATGTATTCTAATAGATGTTTCAAAAAACCTTACAATGATATTGGGTGTTTTAAAGTTTTATTCTGCTCTATTGTTCTTTTACTGTTCACAGTAAATTTGTTTTTCTGCTTGGCAGCAGCTTTTTATACAGTGAGGAGTTACTGTATGACATGTGCAAGAATAATTGTAGATGAAACAACTCTAGCATGTTCAGTCATTCCTCCGTAATTGAGTGGCTTTAAATCCCTTCTCACTGTCATGTTTTGTTCCGTTCTTTTGGGTACTTTGCCAGAAGTTTAACTTTCTTCCTTCAGTTGTGCCCCACTTTGTCCACAGTATTTCGTTTGATGCCTTGTGAGTGCAGGTAGAAGGGGATAATGATGTCTTGTGTTTTGCATATGAAACTCCTCTTTACACAGTACAAAACAGGGGGAAGGGGTTTTTTTTGCCTTTTTTTTTTTTTCTACAGTAGACTACAGTGCTGGCTCATTCATTCTCTGCCTGCTAGTAAGTGCAAAATATATGTATGTATGTGTATTTTTCTTCTTTCCTGTGTGCGGTCTAGACAGTTTTACATTTTTCTTCAGCACCCCTAGGCATGGGGCATAATAAATACATTTTCTGAACATTGTGAGTCTCACTTTAGAACAAGTTTCTCTCCTGTCCTTCAGGGTGATTTTCAGATCTGTGCCTTAGGTTCTAGCTCTGTTGACATACGAGTAGGAATGCAAATATGACTTTGCAGAGTTCCTTGTGATATTGAGCTGCAGTTTGACAGTGAATCATGGGTAAATACTCTATTCCGATAAGGACAAACTGGTTTTTACAGGACTTGGAGTTTATATTAGAATATATTAGAATATTCAAAAGCCAACTGCAAATAGTTTAAATTCCTGAGTCTTGCATCCAGACTGAAGTTTAAACAGCGTAGCATATTGCCAGCTCAATAGTTACGACCAGGAACTTTAGATGTGACTTTCCATATCAGGTTTTTAGTGGAATGTGAATTGTTATGATTACCTTCCAGCAAAGCTATTAAGAATGTACTCTGTTCCGGATCAGGCCTGATGGATAAAGATTTGTGCACTTTTTAAGAGATGATGATGTTTTCTGTAAGAAAACATGGCATGTGAGACTCCAAAGCCCTTGGACAATTAGTTTTCTCAATGCCTAGTTCTGTTCATGGGAGAACATTCCACAGAGCAGTGAAAACACTGCAATGTAGAGACTTCTGTGAAGAGAGTGGTGAGAATCAGGAGTGGTAGGTGTATTTTGTACCTTTGGTTACGATAAAACTTGGGCCCTAAAATTCTCAAATACTTTATTATATATGAAAGATAGTTTCTTCTTAGAATGGAAGTATTTTCATTACAAACTGAAGACTTTATAAAAGTGCTTGTCTGCATCTCTTAGAATACTTCTGCTTCCAAATTTGCAGAAACCTGGGAAGATTCCATTTTGTACAGGCATTCCAGCTGCTATTCATCATATTCTTGAAATACTTATATTTATTTTTCAGTCTGTGCTTGCTGCTCATAAGTCTTCTATGTTTAAACCATTTTTGGTATCACCAGATTAACAAACATTAACTCTCATGACTTTAAAATAATGTAGTAAGGAATAATTCTACGTCTTTGAATTAGGAACAATTCCAGAGTTTTTTTCAGTGGCTTAGTGAGCACGGCTCTGGCCTTCTTCAGAAGGGTCTACACAGACTGCCTCAGTCTATCTTAGACATTTATCTTGGCTTGGTGCAGGCCACATTTCTACTACAATCTGTAGAAAAGTGAGCAAGCTTCTTAATAGGAAATTGAAAGGAGTAGCTAAAAAGAGGCAGAAGTTTCAGATAGCATCAAGGAAAATTCCTTCCAGAAAATGTATAGTATTTATTGTCAGAAAATTTAAAGTAACCCACAGAAGGTGGCTTTGCTAGAAATGAATGAAATGATGCCCTTTGAAAGGAGAAATTTTGTCCAGATGAGGAAACGAGTTAGAAAAAAAACATGTGAAAAGGCATTTAAGCCTTGGTAAGACAGTTTCCAAAAGAGTTTGAACAATACTTGCTGAAGAAAGACTGGGGAAAAAAAAGAAAGCATTCATGAATGATTCATCAACAGGGAGCAAGATAGGGGTGCTGTGTAGTCAAGATGGAAAAGGAGGACTTGAGAAAGATGCAGCTTTCCTGCTATGATTGTAAGAAGGATTTTCTTTGAAGGAATAAGGCTGAGGAAGTACCTCAGACTTAAATTACCCAGAAGAGTTTTTAAAATAAGAGGATAAAATGAACAGTAACAAGTCATAGGAACTATGGGATGATGACTCAGAAGTTCTCAAGGTGCTCCAACTGAAACAAGCTGAGCTGTAAACTATGACTTCTGACTTCAGTTGATGTTGGCGGCAGAGGAGAGGGAGATATTGGCATTACATTAGGGCAAACGGGTTAAAAATATAAATAAAGAATACACTGCATAGATTCATGGGTAAAATCTGGCAATAGGGAGGAGTTCACATGGCTTTTTTGTAGAAGGAAATCACACTCTTCTTGTGAGTCCATACTTAAGGGTAATCCATTTAAGACAGCATGCTGGAATGTCAAAAAGCTTTTTGCCTCTTAAAGGGAGAAAATGACTGGAGGTGACATCTTAACATCTTCCAGATAAGTGGATTCTTAAAGGAAAGGAACAAAAGATCAGTTTTGCAATGAAACTTGCCAGTAGAAAAATAGGCTGTTAAAAGGATTGCTCTGTACTTACTTTCTGGAATTGGGCTTTTCAGAAGTTTGACGGCTGATCTGAAAATTTCCTGCTGGTGGATAACATGATGGCGATGTTTGCTGATGTGCAGGCTAGTCAAGACTATAAAGAGTAGGCAGTAAAGAATTGCAGAAAGTCTTACTGTACGAAGCAAATGAGCAGGTAAAGGACAGTTGAAGTTCAGTGATAGTGAATGCAAAGTAACATGAAGAAAAGCAGCTCTAATTGTTCAGTTAGTTGTTCATACACAGCTTTCTAGGTAGCTCAGCAGTTTTCTGTAAATGGTCTGGATTGCTGTCTGAGAAAGCTGAGTCTTTATTTGCCTCATTTGTACAATCTCTGCAACACTGATTGCTGGCTTATGGCAGAGAAGAGATACTGAGCTAAACAGAGTTTTGATCTGATCCTTCCAGCTGCTGGAATGAAACCCAGAGTTTGGTTTTTTTTGAAGCTTTGGGGTGAATCTGCCTGGACATTTCTGTCACAGTGAGATGCACTAAGAAATCAAAATATAACTATGTCATAAGTGGAAATAGTCAGATTTTAGGGTAAAAACTGGAATATTTAGCTTCTTAGGTGGAGAAAACTTCAGGTCACTAAGTCAGAAATAAACAGAACAGAATAAACAGAAATAAAAAGAACTTTTGATCAACTTTCCTCCTGCCCATCCTGTTCTTGAGATGGATGTTTTTTTCCTGCCTTGGTTTTAATGAACTCTGTGACTTTGGAGATGCAGAAAACCCTCTACTGTTCCTTTGGACTTCTGGAAAACTTTCCACCACCTCTGAGACCTGGCTATTTGTTTTTCTTACAACTCTTCTTTCTTCTCTGAGCTTATCTTTTGGCACACCTGTGGTCTCACGAGTGCTTTCTCGTTGGATAGTCTCAGTCACTTCTCCAGAGAATGAATAATCGCTTTTTTGTCTTGTGTCTCAAAGTCACATAACTTGGAAACATACACCAAAATAATCATACAGATACAATCACATCCCATATTTATTTATTTATCTGTTTAGGGGTTTTTGTCTGCTCAAGATCCTGTCCAGGCCAGAGGAGTGTTTCGTCTTTTTGAAAAAGAAATTTGCAGTGATGAAGATCCTCTGACCAAAACTTCTAACTTAGAAGTACTGAGTTGCTAGGGCTTGCCTTGTTTTCACTGAGTGCTTCTGCTGTTGTGTTTGTAGATTGTTTAAATAACACTTGGTACAGATACAAACACATAGCCCTGTAATGTGCTCCAGCCTTCAGCCGAGCTTTGGTAGTTACCTCTTGATGTCCGAGTATTTTTGCTGATGCAAAGTTTGGAGGTAGGGTAATCTTTAGTATATGGAGTTGTTGGCACTAGGGAACCTGTTTCACTGGGACTGATAACAGATGCGATGAGCCTGAACATATTGAGGTTATTTTTAAATAAATGGCTCTTTGTTTGCTTGTCATCTTTTATTCTTGCCTAACCCTGAGTTCCTCCCACATGCATCAAGCTGAGAGTGGGTTTTTTCAATTGTTGGGGGTTGGAATCATGTGATAACTTCAAGGTCCTTTGTTTTGGGCCTAGAGAGGGAGGATTTTTTGAATTTCAAGCTTTCTTCTTTTTTCTTTTATCTTTCTTCATCGGAAAGCCCTTCTGTATTGTTCGGGTTGTCTTCAAATCATTGATATAGTAGTTTAGATTTTGCTGGTAGCTTGCTGTGTTAATTCCTACACATCCCTTTTATGTTTTTTAATCTACATTTTCCCCTGTTTCTTTCCTTTTCTAACATCTGTATGAATTTTGTGTTACCAGTTAGTTGCCATCCTCTGCTATTTTAAGGGAAGTACCTTCTGATTTGCTCCTATCAGCCTTTGATTACAGAAGCAAGAGGTTCTCTTCCCTTCACATCCTTCAAGCATAGCGCAGACAAAAGGCCAGGGTTTCACTTGGAGGATCTCAGTATAGAATACTGTTGTTGTAACAAAGAAAGTCAGTTGTTTTTCTCTCCTCCTTGCCTGGATGGTTCTACTTGGTGAAGTACTTTTGTGGGAATGATCCAAGCCAGTTAGCTATAAAAGTTGGCAGGAATCAATTTGCACAGGTTTTACTAAGGAGCACCTCAATATATTGTGGGACAGGATGCAAATTTTGCAATGCTCCTGTGTGATAGCAGAGCATACACCACCAATCAGTTAAACATTTGAAGAGGTGCTCCAGGGCATTGTGATTTGTAGATTAGTTTGTACAGGAGCAGCTTATATTTGCACACTTTCATCCTTTAAGTAGTTCTTCTTTCTTACCTTATCTACCAAGAAATCAGAACTGTTGATGATTTTAAAAGATAAAAGATTGTTTTTTAAGTGATTAGCTAGTTTACTTTTGTTATTGAGCAGATTCCTAGAGATCCAAACTGAGTCACATACAGAGTCTGTCAGTATGGTTATAGATGCCTAATTTGTGTCTGTATTGAAGTGGATTGGGTGTATGTGTGTTTATTTATTTATTTATTTTCTGTATTGTTCCTCAAGAAACTCTTCCTCCTGTGGTAGAGGAACCCTTGTGTGGGGTTCCTAACCGAGTGGATGTTACATCCATGTCTGTATGGAGAATTGAAGTTTACTTATTCACTGGAAACATACATGACTCTCAAACAGAAGTAGGTAGGTATTAAGTTGCCTCTCTAGGATATTGTGGTGTCTGGTGCCTTCTTTGTGTAGGACCAAGTGATTGTGTGGGTGGAAAGTGATACCATCTAACTGATCCAGGAGTCAAGTGATCTGAACACTCAGTTGTCTTGTTGGGTATTGACCTCAGGACTACCCCTAACAGTAGCAGCTATTTGGTTTGGTAAGTTCACTTTGGAATTCAAGGTCAGTTTAACTCAGTTTATCTATTTAGGGAACAGTGGTTTCTTAGTATCAGCATGAGGGTAAAATGGTGCTGTTGTATATCTAAAGGCAACCTGTTGCTTTCTGGGCAAGTATTAAGTGCTGTAATTATTTCTGTCTCTACTTTGTGCTATGCATTATCCGAAAAGAGACACCAACCAGACGGCTGGGCTTGTGTTGCATCTGCTGGGAATGCGTGCTCAGAAATTCCCTTTTGAGTAGATTGCAGGAGAGGATTTGATCTGTACTTCAGTGATGCAGAATCTCTGCTTCCATTTCGTAAGAATGAGACTGCTCAAGACAAGATTACTATAAGGTTCCCAAATCATAATGCATATCACTAGATAAGAGCTAGCACATGTCCATCCTATGTCTCTTTCTTAGTGCCCTCAAGTCTACTTTGCATATCAGTTAGAGCTTCTACAAACACTCTGCTTTTCCTCTAGTATATGGCATACTAACCTGCCTGTACTGTCATTACCTGCTTTTCCTTCTCCATATCCAAGCCTCAGACACCTTTATGAAGTTATTATTTTAGTTAGCCTCTCCCAACAGACTGGCTTGGCTGGATGGGTTTCCTGGGAGGGCAGCCATTCCCCTGTGTTTAGGTATTCTCACCCCAGTGGCTCCCATCAATTGTTTCCTGTCTTGGAGATGTACAAGACACTCTTGACAGGAAATGTCTGGTGCCAGTGCTGTTGACAAGTCAGTGACTTTGTGGTTTGCACAGTTGAACCAGAAATACCAAGCTGTACTGACGTGGTATTGGGATTGCCAAAGCAGGTTTCCTACCTCATGCAGACACTCTCTGGGTAAACAGGAAGATATCTATGCCAATCGTAGAGAACATACAGAAGTTAAAGTAGATAAGGATGTTCCTTGCTTGTTTCTCAAAGTTTGCCCAATAGTAAATGTCATCATAGGTTGTCAAAGTCATTGTTCTAACGCTGTAGAGCTGCTACTGCAGTTTGAAATACTCTTAGTATTCAGACTTGCACTGAAATAAATTTTGTTCTAATCCCTTTTCTTTGGTATCTCTGTCAGAAGAGTATCTTATCCTGTCTTTTAACTCCCAAGTGGAAAAGAGCACAAAACACTGGTCTGTCTTAGAAGTTGCCGCTACCGTCTTTCCTTTTGCCCTGATTAATTGTGGGACAATGACTGTAAGGCAATGGTCACGTCTGTAATGCCAGTTAATCAGAAGATAATAACAAAATAAACATTCATTAGTTGTACAGCTGCCCTGTTTATATTCATTATTTTTCCTGGCAGCACTGTAGTAAGCAGGTAGTATCAAAAAGTGAGGTGTACGTGTATGATATCTCGGAGCGTTTGTTTAAACATTCTTCTTTGCCCTATTACATTTAAAACAATGGGTAGGTGATGAACTTTGACCACTGCATTTCATTTATCACTTTCTTGATGACTAAAGGCATTGCTAATAGCCAAGAGCAAAGGGCTTTATATCCGCTAATGGATACTTACCCTTTTTTCACTATATTGATGTGTATACTCTTACGTTTTTACCATTTCTTAAGAAAGGTTAATTAGTAGAGATTTTATATGTAAAGTTCTCAGTCTTTGCACAGATAGCTTAAAAAGGGCTAAGTGGATTTTTACACTGCAGGTAAGAATTGTTGGTAACATAGTTCTAAGATGTGCCAAACATCACAGAGATGTGTCCTTTTCCCATGCTTCTCAGGCAAAAAAGGGTCAAGTTGGCTGCCTCCAATTCCATCTCATGAATCTGTTTTCCTCAGGGTAATAAAAAGGCGATTACCAGTGTAGTGATATTTTGATCTCTTGAGTGTGTGATGATGTGTTTCCAGCTATTGTTTATATAGATGTTAGTTAGCCTAATAACATAGATGGCGACTGCTTGGTGCTTGTTGGCCTGTCAGCAGCTCAGTGTGTGGTTACTTAGCTAATGTGTAGGTATGCAGCTTCATCAGAGGCAGTTCAGTTGCTGTCAGCAGGCGGGTAGACCTTGGGGTGATGTAGGAAATAGACACCAAGAGGTTACTGAGCTGCCTGAGTATTTATGCTGCTTTTGCTATGTAGGCCAGAGTGAAGCTCTAGTCTCGTGCTGGTGATACACTTGTCATACCTGTTTAGTCATACCACTTGTTTAAGGGGATGGGAGGGGAGATTGTGATTAGACTTACTTTATTGTTCGTTAACTAGAAAGATACAATAATTTACTGCAAGATTTACTGTAAGACTTTTTAGCTGTCTTGTCAAAGATGACTAGCAAATGCAAAGACCATACTATCTCTGTTTTCTTTAAATAGTATGAGGCATGTGTAGCCAGGTACAGTTTTGTGAGGTAGAGAAAGTGAAATTTAATCTTGTGCCCAAAGTAAGGGATAAAATTTATTCTTTCCATCAACCTGCAGGGTTGCAAGAATTGCAGTTCTTCTACTCTTCTGTCTTTTCCTCCTGTTTTATGCAATTTTATGCAATACTCATCCTACTCATTAGTCTGCTGGAACCTCAACAGACCTTCTTTGCTGCAACCTTGAAGATGTACAAGAGCATTTGAAGTGAATTGTCAGTCACTGTTTTTCAGAGTGTTTCATCCTGAGGGCTTAGGTGTTGAGAGAGAGCTCTACTTTCGTTCCCGTGCTTGATCAATTTTTGCTTGCCTAGTAACTGAAACCAAAGATGTTTTAATAAGGGGATAATTCTGGTGTAACTGTAGAGCTAATTCTTCCACCTTTATTAAAATACAGACTTTAGAAGTCTGATCTTTTTGTCATGAATGACAACTTCATTTAAAAACACGTAACTGCTACAGTGGGCAGGAAAGCTTCACAGAGGATGGACCTATTCTAAGGGAGACACTGCTTTATCAAATGAGATTATCCAGAAGACCTGGACTTCACAGAAGTCTTGATGTGCAAAGGAAAGAAGTCCTCTTTAGTTACATAAGAAATACAAGTATCACAACAGATATCTCAGTGTATTTTTTCATACAAATGTATCTTTATTATTGTGGTCCTTCCGTACTTTGTTTAAGTAACTCAAGGTTTTGTTTGATTTTGTTTTTTTTTTATTTTATTTTATTTTATTATTACCATGATGGGGATGAGCCAGGACCCAAGAATGTTTTTTATGGTGTGGGCCTGCGTCAGTTTTTGCTCAGTGGATTTGGCCAACTCATCTTAACAGTAGAAAATATAGGTACATGCACACACACATACTTTTTTTGAACTTGCTATTTTAACATAGGATTTCTCAGGTATTTTCTGTAATATGACTTCTATCAGGCTCCACTGCTTTATTGTTAGTCATATTTCTCTTTTCATCTTAGTTTTGCAACTCTAGTAAGAGCACGTTATCTTGCAAGATTGCAGAATTAAGTCTCGGCAAGTTGCGCAAATTTTCCTCCTGCTCAGTACCATAGATATGTGCCAAAGCTTTAGAGTTGCTCAAGATTGGACTTTTATGTAAATAAGAGCAGTTAAAAATAGACTTGTATTATGACAACTTTCTGAAGAAAATAAACAATTAGTTAAAAATAGAACTTATGGCAACTTTCTGAAGAAAATAAACATGCTGATTTCAACCAAACAAAATATAGCAGCGCTATTGTCATTCTTGTTTGGCTTTTGTGATGTTTCAGTTTCCTAAATTAGTGAAAGTATGTATAGTCTTAGCAGTGCACTGCCTTTTTTTACTCCAATAAAATTGGATGGAATATACACTGCAAATATTTATGTGAAACTGGACAGACAGAGATTCTTAGAACACAAACTATGAAACTTTTAAAAAACATAATGTAGCATCAGATTTTTGAGGGGGGGGAAATTCTCTTTTTGGTACCATGTTAGTTTTCTCTCTTTTAATTTTGTTCCTTGAAAAGCAAAAGGTTGTATAAGCAAATGCTCTTTATTTCCCCTTTGTGTATCTATCCTTTTTTCAGCTTTTTGATAATTTATAAGCCTTCAGGCCAGTTACAGGAAGCTATGACTGAAGAGTAGATGTCTCAAAGATACTACTTTTCAACAAGTTAGACTCTCTTACTGCCTCTCCAGTTGAAAGCATGGCCACAAAGCTAAGCTTTTATTGAATATCTTCATTTCAGTTTTGATGACCTAAGTAAATAGGCAAGGTGAAAAGTTGTGGTTAGAGGTAGAATTTCTTATTAGAGAAACTTGATGGTACATAAACTTTTTTCCTACAGAGCTTGTCTTTCCATCTTTCAAGTCATTAAAGCATCCACAGGAAGGGGAAAGCATAGAGAGATCATGGAGACCTGGCTGCTTTTTTTCTTTTGTTTTGTTCCACTCTTAACAGAGGTATATTTCTCTGGTTCGGGTTTTTGTTGGTTTCTTTTTTTTTTTTTCTTTTTCCTTAAAGATAAGAAAAACTGCATTGGGTGAAAAGATAGAGAGGCGTTTGTAGAAGAGGTAGAGATGAGTCAGTTTTCTTGTTTTGCTCTTTTGATACCACAAGATTTTTTCGGTGGAAATATGCTGCCTGTTACAACAGAGGTCTTACAAACAGTCAACAGAAATAGTTAATGGACTTTTGTTTTAGTCTTACATTGGTGTGAATTTGGGCAAGTGAAACACATGGTTTAAGAGAAATTGTGGACTGCGTTTTTTTGTTATGTAAGCATTTGTGCATGTGCTTAATTTTATTCATACAGGTAAAATTTATTATGAACAGAACTCTGCACAATAAAGTTCTTACTTACATGAGTGTTTCTATGGCTTCACATATTCACCCCCCCTTTCTTTCTCTTCGTCCATACCTTGTTCTTTTCTCATTCTCTATATCATCTTTCTATATGAATCAAAACAGATCTGAATGGTATTTTACAATGGAACTTTATGTTTACCTGTCTTTTAGTTTATTATCTTCCAAAGTTCTGGTACAGAATCTATATAGTATGTTCTGCAGTAATGTATACAGATTTTATTGAAACCTGCACAAAGGGTAAAAGCACATAAAATGTAATTCCCCCCCCCCCAAGTCACTGCTTTTCATGTATTGATTTACCAAACTAATTTTATTCTTCAAGCCACCAAATTAACTTTTTACCTTTTCTGATTAGTGGGTTTACCGCTTTTTATCTTTTTAAAGTCTCATTTAAAGAAAAAAAAAGGCGGAGGAATAATGAAAGAGAAAAAAACCTAAACCACGTCCTGCTGACTATATTCAAAATTCAGGCATCGTAGCTAAAATGGGAAAATCCCTCTAGATCTGTTATTTCCTACTTAAAATCAGGTCTTCCTATCAATGCAAATTGTGTGAAGAGACATGGCCTAGAAATACTTGACTGTCAGAGATGTGTGGCACTGACGGTAACTTTTTTCATTTCTTTTACAGATATTGCTGTTGTAGAGATGAGTGATGCCTTCCGTCAGCCTTCCCTGTTCTACCACCTGGGAGTCAGGGAGAGCTTCAGCATGGCTAACAACATTATCCTCTACTGCGACACAAACTCAGAATCTCTGCAGTCACTGAAGGTAGCTCTGAATGCAAAAAGCCGGGGAGGAGGGAGGGGAGCAAATCACAGCTGGTCGAAGTCTTGGAACAGGCTCTCTGTTTTTGCACGAGATACAGACACCACTCGTGGTTCACGAAAGGATAGCAAAAATGTTCTGAGGCCTGTCAAAGATGTCTGCAATGAAATGCTGTGAAACTCAGTTTAGGTTTCTAAAGAGAAAGACTTAGATGATTTTATCACAGTCAGTTAAATAACTAGGTGTTAAATGGCTGTTCACAGCAAGGGAAGTTTGCCAGATTTGAGATGAGAAATTAAATACATCGCTTTGTCATTCAAGGGAATTACTTTTGTTTGGGGTAAACTGTTACAGTAATAACAATCATGTGAGAATGGTAGTGTGGAGGCAGCAAAATAATCCTTAAGCTTTGGCTCCTTTCTAGATTAGCAGTTTTCTGCCAAACTGTATGGGGCCCCCAGATGGCCTCTGTTATGTCTTGCTGAGTAACCAGCTGTTTATGTCAGGTACGTGCAAGATTGCTGTGCTGGAGATTACCAGCAGTGTTGTGGAGTTAGTAAAAACAAAACTCATGCCTCAGTTCACACTTTGGTTTAAGGGAAGAGGGTTTTTTTAAGATAATCTCTGAGGCTGTGAATTGTGTCAGCCAAGGAGTTGATACTTGCTTCCTCCTGGAACCCTTCAAAAGGTTTAGTAGCTTCCATGATGGGAGAGGATAGACAATTTGGATGGCAGTTTGTTCAGTTACTTCCTCTGTCTCAGATACGTTGGCTTTGCTCAGGAGGTGTTTTATGCTATTGCACTTCCATTCTATGCATTGCTGAAAGGAAGCATTTAAATTAAGCAGCTCGGGGAGTCAGATGGCAGTCTGGGCACCAGCACCTCTTATGAAGGATTTGCTTCCACTGCTTCTGGAAAGTGCAGGCTGTTTTTGATTCTGTCCCATTTTTTTTAGGTTGGCCCTCTATTGGGAAGGACATACTTAGTAACTCAGTTTCTTCCCCCTGCTCTTCCCTCCAGATTTTCTCAGCCAACTGGATTGCTTGCAATCCAATTATTTCCTTTCTTTTTGCAAGACAAAGAGTATACAGATAAAAGCCCTAAAAATAAAACTGCTAATGATAAAAGACGTATCTGGGAATAGAATTCAATTATACAAGTACAATGATCTACAGTATAAGCAGAGCAGAATTTCACTGTATTGGGCAAAGAGCCAAATACCCAGCTCCCCCTGAAAAATCACTTGGGGTGAGGCATCAGGCTTTCTTGGGCATTTGGGAGAACTTTTTACTAGTTTAGGAGCTGAACTTTGTAATTGGGTCTGGTGGTGGGTTCCCACTGGCATCAGTGAAAGCCCAGGTGTGTGCAGGGAGACTTGGATGTCACAGTTGCCATGAATACTTAGCCCACTGACAGACTCCCACCAGTTTCCTTTAGCTTTGAGCTGGGCCCATGTTTCTGCTTTTGATAGTCTGTAGGAAAGTCATCAAAGAGCAACACCCTTCCCATATTATTTAGTAACTGCCTGAAAAAAAAACCAGTTATGGGCATGCCTGGGCATCTTCTGAGGCAGTGTTTGTTCCTGTGTTTGTTACAGCCAGCAGATAAGAGTAGAAGCAATTCAGGAGAGTGTGTGCAGTTTTAATCTTGTACAGAAGGGTTGAATTCAAAAACTAAAAATGAAGGAAATACAGAACTGCAGCACATGATTTAACTTGGGCACAAAGCAAAGTAAGCTTTTGCTGGTGGAATGTTCTCCTGTATGAACATTCAGGGAAGACTGAATGGGGCTTTGATCAATCTGATCTAGTAAAAGATGTCCCTACGCGTGCTGGGGGATTTGACTAGCCATTTATAACCCATACTTTGAAAGCTAGCATCAGTCATATGGGAAACATGCCCGCTCAGCAGGGAGAAGAGCAGCTTTATCGAAGCCTGACTTAAGCAACATCGGCAGTACGAGGCACCTTGGTTTGACACTGTTTGTTTTTAATGCCATCGTGTAGGTGAATCTGCTTAGCAGCCTCACTGTCAGCGGCATAGCGGTCTGATAAATCTATTAGGGTTATCGATTGCTGCCATCAGAACTTGCTGACAAATCTTGCTGGAAGCAAAGTCACTGTTCACAAGTGGTTTACACTTGCACTGTACCACCCAGATTCACGTGCAGGAATCATCTCTTTCCATCTCTGTGTGCTTTCTAGTTCTCTGAAACTTTACGTTAAAAATGTGAAGATAAGTTCTTTGCATCAGACTTATTAGAGCCAAGTGAATTTCAAGCACTTTTGGAACACTTTAAACCCTCATATTAATACTGCTCTTGGTATTATTTTTAGTTGTTTCTCCTGGTAGCAAAATGTTACTTACTGTATTTGACTTCTCAAATATGAGTAGGTGTTTATTAATAGTCAACTTCTGGACAGTATCCCTCTAGAAAAATTTATGAAGGGGCGGACATATATATATATATATGAATATATGTATATACACATGCACACAGTATGTATGCTCTTATGGATCTATAAGGTATATGTATCTACTTGGTTCAGTAGTAATTTTGGCTCTCCTGAGACAGTAGTTCATTTTTATTGATTTGACAGAGATAGAAAAATCTGTCAACCAACCTTTTTGTGTCATGTGTCTGTAAACATTAATCTTAGCAAGTCATACTGATCAGATGCCTTTCCTAGTAGTTGTTCAGTGCTATTATCAATGTTATTTTCTTCTTTTTTATTCCAGGAAATTATCTGCCAGAAGAACAATGTAAGTATGATGTATGAGTTTCAGTTGAATTCTAGGCATTACAAACTTCTGTTTCATTTAATGTTGTTTATCTTCTGTTTTCCTCTTGAATCATTTCACACTCTCCCACTGTATTTTATGGAGTTAGATGCAGAATTCTGGAAATCCTAGCAGCAAATCTGAGTGTATCACTTGGTTGCTAGGTACCAGGCTCACTTCTTACCTTGCCTCTATCTATCAGTGGTATTTTCCTTGCTGCCTTTACTTGTCTGTCATATTTTTTCACACTGATTTACATTTGTCATTTTGGTTATCTTTTTTTCTGTTGCCTTTTTCTGTACAGTGTTCTTCAGTGTTTTTAAAAAAACTGATGCTCATTTTAGAAACCTGTGGCTACAGCTATGAAAATACGTACATACATACATATATATATATATATTTTTTTTTTCCTAAATAGGTAGTGTGTGTGTGTATTTATTTGTAGAAGTTGAGTCCTGTTAGTCCAAGTGCAGTGCAGATGCCGATAGTCTGTCTGTGACTGCCAGTCACTAAATTGTATGTTTCTGCACCTACATTAAA
Source organism: Lophotriccus pileatus (assembly GCA_035583135.1). NCBI lineage: Eukaryota > Metazoa > Chordata > Aves > Passeriformes > Tyrannidae > Lophotriccus > Lophotriccus pileatus. Next base: position 49,982,693 of record JAWWES010000115.1, on the reverse strand, counting down.
TTGTAGGTTTCTGCGGCTTTCTGCACCAAACCCTCTGGTTTCTGAGGTTGGCCTTGCAAAGCCCCTTTCCCTTTTTCATGCCCAAGGCAGAGAGCTGTGACTGTGAGAGCACTGCTTTCTCAATATGTTTTGTTCTGGAGCAGCAGGGCCAGTCATGTCAGAATATATATCTGGCATCATGAGTTGTTCTTGGCTTCAATTCGTGACTTACTGGTAGCCGTATTTGCTGAGATATAATTTTATAGAGGTTAGTCAGTGGTGTGCTGATATCCTGAGATGTTATCTGTATGCTGTACAATTCCATATATTTCCCCTTTTCTAAGGGGCATATGAAATTTTTAATTTCAGAAATTAGCCAGGTGCTATTTCTCACAGTGCTATAAAAACTGCAGTATTCCTGGCTTTACTTTTTTTAATTTAACAGTGAAATTCATGGATTCAGTAATGACTTCTGCCAGTACGAAATATGATTTTCTGAAACAGATGCAGTCTTTTCTCTGCGTAGAGTTTTTAAAGATTGCTTCAAAACCAGTGTGAGCTTTGGTCTAATGGTGCATTTTAAGTTATAGATTATTTAAAAAAAAAATAAAGGAAAGAGGGTTCTGCTGCATAGTGTTTCTGTGTAACTCAACCAGAGACTCACAGAATGCTCTGAAAGATGTGCTAGACTAAAAATTTCTCGCCTTTCTCTAATGATAAAGCAGGAGAAATGATCAGTTATGCCTTTTCATAAAATGAAAGAGAACAGTAAGGCCTTTCTTGTAAATGAATGTGTTACATTCTGTGTTTTTGTTCTGGAGGCCCAGGACCTAGAGAAAATGATGTGTGACTAATGTAATGTCGCTGGGAGGGTAGGGGGAAGAGCTCTATTAGCAGGAAAGCAGCAGGAGATGACTGGTACAGTAGAATAAAGGGGAGATGTTGTTGTCCTGTTTTGAAATGACAGTCCCTGACACAGGTATGATAACACGGCCTTCGTCTGTTCCAGAAAGGGTTGTTCTGTTTTCCGTTTAAATTTGGATAGGTGGCTGTGACACTGTCGTTTATCACTTTTAGAAATGTTTCAGTGTATTCCAGAAAAAGAATGTGTTCCTTGAGAATCTTAGATGTTTTCAAGCACACCCACATAACATCTTTTCTGGGAGGAAGATATTTTGCCTTGGATTAGAACAGGGAAGTCAGTGAAATGGGTTTAGCAGCTCTACAACTGATTTTTGTTCCTCGTTTTTCCTCCTTTTTTTGGCATGATGTCAGCCAGATTACCTGGAAGTAGACTTTTCACAATGTTGGTGCATGCCTAACTACTGAATATAATCACTGCCTCATGAAAGTCATGTTTTTTCATAAAACTACTGGATAACTAGGTCTGGCAAGGGTTCTGTTCTTGAAGAGCTGTGACTGTGATGCCCGCCCTTACCAAAAATAGTCATATAAGGTTGCAAATATGAAAAAATGAAATTCCCATATGGATAAACAAGGAGTTCAGTCCTGCTGTTCTAGAACATGTTTTTTCATAGCATGCAAACATCAGCCATAGCAGGACCATGGTATCCCTGGCACCAGGGGATTAAAAAGGCTGCAAAACCAGTGTGTGTGTTTATCTATATATATCTGTCTTAACTGAAATGCCTTATGTTTGCTTTTCCTGAACCTCGTATCCCTAAATTAAGTGGGATAACAAAAAAAATCTATTACCAACTGTTTTGTTCTTTGTTCTGACTGGGGTTTTGTGCTTCCTAATAATAGTCAATACAATGTTGCATAGCTAGGATAAGCTGCCTGGAGCCTGTCTGGGCAGAGCAGTACAAGATAACATTGGCTAATTTCCTGTTATATGTGGTTTTATAGCTATTTAGTTGGACCTTTTCCAAATGTTCCAGTAATACCAAAACCATACGTTTTTAACAGGGAGTAATACCTTGACAGGAGGTAGTTCCTTTGCTGGTTGAAAGCTTAAGTTCAGTTTCTGCTGTTATCTGATTTTTGAGGTCAGTTAAGCAGCAGAGGCATTCTAAAAATTACTAGTAAGGAGTTTCAGTCATGAGGAGATGTCGGTATAAAGGTTACAGATCATGACTGCACTTCGTTTGTTTTAGCTCAACAGTTTTTATTTCATCCTCATTCTCCGTGGTTTGAATCTTGCCACCTTTGGAGAAAAGTTGCAGCTCTGGTTTTAAACATCTATTCAATTTTTAAAAAAACTGACTTCTTGCTGAATCTGAGGGTGTTTAATGTGCATCCATTCTACATGTGGTTTACAACCAGTTGCAGTAAGTAACACCTTGACACAGTGCTCACCTTTCAATTCAGGCTGCTTGCTTGCACCAGGTTGGAGTGATGGACAGTCTCATGAGCTGCCTGGAGTCTGAGACCACAGTACAGCTGCTAGCCTGATCAGAAGGACCATTGGAGGCTGTGGGAATCATTCTGCTGGGCAGCTGACTTGCAGGCAGTAGTGATTAAGCAACAGGGTTAATGTTGTGTGGCTGGGGACCCTTTGTAGTGTTTTCCTTTCCTAGTGTTTCCTTTTCTAAGGGATCAGAGACTGTAGTGATAGGACAAAGGGCAATGGCTTCAAACTGAAAGAGGGTAGGTTTAGGTTATGTATTAGGAAGAAATTTGTTGTGAGGGTGGCAAGGCACTGGAACAGGTTGCCCAGAGAAGTTGTGGATGCCCCAACCCTGGAAGTGTTAAGGCCAGGCGGGATGGAGCTTTGAGCAACCTGGCGTAGAGGAAAATGTCCCTGCCCATGACACAGAGGTTGGAACTAGGTGATCTTTAAGGTCCCTTCCCAACTCAAACCATTCTATGACTCTATGATTGTAGGTTTTTACTGGTTTTCCATGGCCTTTTCTAACTGCCTCTTGTTTAAGGTGTAGCTTGGGAAACAGATTGGTGTAGTGCTCTTTCAGCCTGAGTGGGAGAACTCATCCAGTTCTGGGCTCCTCGGTACAGTAGAGACATGGAGCTCCTGGCGTGGGTCCAGTGGAGGGCAACAAAGATGATTAGGGTACTGGAACATCTCTCTTATGGGGAAAGGCTGAAGGAGCTGGGACTGTTCAGCCTTGAGAATAGACAACTGTCTACCTGAAGGGAGGGTGTCAAGAGGATGGAGCCAGGCTCTTCTCGGTGGTGCCGAGCAACAGGACAAAAGGCAATGGGCAGAAAATGATGCACAGAAAGTTCCATCTGAACATGAGGGAGAACTTCTGTACTGTGCGGATGACTGGGCAGTAGAACAGATTGCCCAAAGAGGTTGTGGAGTCTCCCTCACTGGAGATATTCAGTTCTGTGCCATGTACTGTAAGATAACCCTGCTTGAGCAGGGAGGTTGGACCGGATGTGTGTTTGGGGGATGGAGGGAATCGATTTAATCCTGGTTTATGATTTTGCTATCTGTTATATGTAATGCCATGTGCAGTCAGACAATTACCTTAAAAATTTGATCTGAAGAATTGAAATAAAGCCAATATTTTTCAAAAGGACTAGTGAGATTTGTAGAAAAAAGCTCTCTTAATTGGAGGAGCATCAGCAGGATGAACATTTCCTACTGTGATACTGGCTATTTTCATTATCTCAGCTGATTTTTTTTTTTTTTTTGTAAAGTTATGGTGACCTGAAGCTTTGGCAAGTAGATGGGATTTTGCTAAATTTTCCCCTCCATGAGTAAAGTATCACAGTTTTGATTAGAGGGATTATTGTTTTCTTTGACGCTTCTTCCCTATGAAGGCAGTTTTTTTCTGTTTGTGGATATTTGACTGTCAGATTATTCCAACAAAGCAGTGTTAGTAAAGAGACTTAGGGAACTGAGAGCACTGTACATCATTGATTCCCTGGGATTTTTCAGATTTTCTCCCTCCTTTTGAAGTAAAATTCAAGATATGAGGATTAACTGGCCAGGATTCAGTGCTCATTTGACTAGCACCACGTATTTTTAATTTGTGCAACTTTCAGAGAAAAATCTTTTGTATTACATGAGATGTATTTGTGGGGGAGAGAATAGTGCTTATCTTCTTGCATGATGTTCTTTCTAAGAAGACATGGTCTCCAAATTCAAATCCCAAAAGACTGTGCTTTTCACAAGTAGCGGTTCTGTATTAGAGGGGGATATTGAAATAAGGGCTGGTTTATATTTTTATTGTGTTCATTAAAGTGTTATTACATGCTATTCATTTTTATTATCTCTTAAATACAGAGAGGTGCTATATTAATTTCTTTTCAGAAGCTGAGAAAGGATATTGAAGAAGAAGGCGGTGCTTAATGCTCCAGTGGCCAGTAGGTCTAGCTAGAAGCAGCAGTGTCTTTAATTCTGTAACTGTAGTGCTATTAAGATGATCTTACATCTGCAATTAACTGAAATTACTAACACTTTGGAATTGTTTGATTTTGCACAGTAAGTAAGGAAGGAACACTAGAAAAATATGGAACAATTGAAACATTTTCAAAAATGAAGTACAGATTTTGTCTCTTAGTTGTAAGCATTTATGTGTGTAGCTGGCTCCAGCCAGCACTTCTTGCCTTCTGATTAGTCTAACCGATTTGATGAAATGGGCTGACATGAATAGGCTTTCAGAAAGTGATCTGATGTTGCCAGGTACTGAGTGTGCTGGCCCAAAGCCTTCAAAGATATGTGTGTTTGTATCTCCTAGATATAAGTAGTTCAGCTGATTTGAGAGCTGAGGCCAAGATTACCTATCTAATGTCCTGGGCCCTCATGGATCAGGCTGAACCATAGTAACTATCTGTGTGTGTGCACACTCGTGGCCTGTCCCAGCCCCGGATGTTTTCAGTAATGCCCTTGAACTTGCAACTCAGGGGCCCTGCAATCCCTTTGTAACTTTCATTAGTGAATTTGAGCTTTTGAATCTTAAATAATGAATCTTAAATAATGAGGGATTTATAAAGGAAGTGGGTTGGAAAATGAAACTTGTAGCATCTGTTCTTGATCGGAGGGGGTCTATTCACACCCACTTTTGAAGACCCTGTATGCTACATATGTATTTGAAAGGGTGTTGATGTAACCAAGAATATTGCAATTGGATTTAAGGTGCTATTCCTTCAAAAATATCCTGGTTTTATTCAATGATTTGATTCTCTTACTTCCATTATATATGATATGGCAAGTCACAAGAATGCATCAAAGGAAAACAACAGTTTTGTCTTGTGTGCTCAACAAACTTAGAATATACAGTGAAGTTAATGAGGGTTAGAAAAGAATACCAGAGTTTGTGAGATCAGAGTTGGGATGGAGTGTTACAGGGCAGATTTTAATAGAATAAATGGAATATGCTATAACTTTAAAGTGGAATATTGTGCTCTACATCCAAATGTAAAGCAGTGTGTGAGCAGATGGGAAGTGTGTGTCAGAAAGACCTGATCATTTCTGATTTAAGTCAGTGTAGCTTATATTTTGACAAAGAAAGATGAGAAAGAAGTAAAAGTGGCTGAGACAGGTTGCCTTGCCTGGGAATGAGGAAAGAAGCAAGTCACACACGCTGCTTTGGGGTAAAAGGTTTAGAGCTGCCTGACATTTGGAGCAACGCCTCAGGTGCTGCCTCCACAGCTTGGTCCTCTTGGGCTCCCATCCCAATCATTGCCCAGATGCAGTTGGAGTTGGGCTCTTTGCAGTTAGAATTTGTGATGGTGACAAAATACATTTCTCCACAGTAGGAGACTGTAGACTTTGTTATACTAGAACAGTCTCGCCGTCACTGTTATCTTTCGTCCACCACCACCTTTAGTAAATAATATATAACTTCTGATTTTTTTTTTCTTTTGACACCAGAGCTGCTGCATGTCTGCCTTTGTCAGGTTTAGCTTTTAGATATCTAATGTGCTCTTGAGCTAGGGAAGGGAAACTGAGGTCAGTATTTCTTGTGTTTCTTAGCTTTATTGCATGTGTGCTCTTTTTCTTAAAGTGTATTTCCTTAGGAAATGAAACTTAAGAGCTTGTACTGTTTTTTTATCCTCCACCTTTGTTCTGTATCTGCCTGTTTGTCTGTCTGATGACTTTCAGCCAAGTTTGAGAGGTTTCAGAAATACAGTTCTCAAAAAAGATAACCGTCTAGGTTAAGTTAAGAACCAAATTAATGCCCTATCTGAGAAAAAGGCCACTGTGTTCCCACACTACTTGTCACTGAATATCAAGGTGAGATTCTACCTTGAGACAATTCTATGAGACCCCCTTGGGGCCCTCTGAACAATTGTAAATTGATTTATTTTCTTCTGTTTTCTCCCCACATAGTGATTTCCCCTGTCTTTTACTGTTAAATTCTTCCTTGGCCACTGCTTCCAAAGACTATTGGGTCTGCAAGTCTTCTATACCAGGCTCTATAATGTAACCAGCTTTTTTCCTTCCCTCTCAGGTAACAGGAAAAAAAATGCATATAAACAAGCTTTTGCTGTCTCTCTTGTTCCACCGAAATAGATACCTACTTCATACAGGAGGTGCACTCAGGATTAGTTTCAAGGAGCTCATGCTTAGCGATGGACTCAGCAGGAAGAGTAGTTTTCCCACTTGTAGATTTAAAAATGAAGACCTCCTGTATTGTCTCTCTAGGGGGCCTGGCCAGTATGCCAGCATAAACTTTGGGCTCTGGGGATTTCTAAAGATACAAACATCCTTTTTCAGAGTTGATTTTTATTTAAGGCCTGAGCATTGGAAACAGTGTGCCAGAGGTCTGAGAAGGCCTTCCTGCAAACACTCTTGAATGTAGTTTTAATGCACTGAATAAACATTAGGAAGTAAAATGCTCGCCTCCGGATATCTGTAGCTACTTCACCCGTTCTCTTGACTCGGACTTCACAAATTTTTTGTTCTTTATTTAAAAAAAGACAGTGGAGAATAGTCTGCCTATGTGTAATAGTAACTCTTGTGCCACTAGTCACTACATATCCATGTCCTGTGATTGCTGAAACCAGTTCCAGCAAATTCATAATTTTCCCTCTGCCTTTCACTGTGGGGCTTATTAGGTTTTAGCAGGTCAAAAGTTCATCCATTCACTCTTGAAAGCATCTGATTGCCTTATATGAGCATATTCTTGAATAGAAATATCCTTTCAGTTCTCCATTGTAAAGACAAGCAGTTTGGGTTCTGGCATCACACTCCTTAATTACTTGTTAAAAATTTTGCCATATACTTCCCAGTTCTGAAGTTTCTTTTTAAATTGCTGAACTCACACACAGAAAATGTTTCTTAGCTATTCAGCTGTAATAGTTTGCAATTGTTGGGGGAAGAAGACTAAATTAACCATTGTGCAAGGCTGCGTATGCAATAATCTCCAACCAAGTTCTGGGTTAGTTGAGCTGAATGGATCTTCTGTAAATGCCTGCACTGATTACTTAAATTTTACAAAGTTTGTCTATATATCTCAAAAGTCATGATGGGATTGCCATTATAGTGAGGTCTTACAGTTTTATAGTATTATAGGTGTAATTAAAAAATAATTCCTATACTTTTCATAGCCATTCTCTGTTTGTGCATGAGCATGTTTTTACTGAAATATCTGCATACATTTTTACAGACTTGAGTATCTCAATCTTTCCATGTTTTAAAAACCTCATAATGCATGTTAAAGGGCATATTTTAAGCACACAGCTGGTATTGTGGCATTCGACAGCTGTTCAGTCACTGCCCTCTGAATGTGTGGAGGTCAGCTAAGGCAGGGGAGTCTCTGAACTGATATCCTCGTTCCTGCATTGATTTCTGGGAGAACAGAAGCAGCTGACCAGGAAGTCATTAACCTTGGAAGTAATTTAGGGGTACCAAAATGATGGGTCTCAAGAATTGCTTCCTTAAGGCTTTTGTTGTTGGATTGCTGGCCACTTCAGTAGTGGAATCTGAGCTTTGAGAGCCAAATGGAGGAACTTCTCCCTCCTCCTGATTTTGATGGTATTCTGTCTCGCAGTTAAGACTCTTTAAACCACAAACATTCAGCAACGTTTTCTGTGCATAAATGTGTACTCAAACACATGCCACAGGCTCCAGCCATCTCGTCTTCGTCTTTCTTGGAAGATAAATTTTACTTTTTCTTTTGGCAAAGTATCTCTTATACATTGATATCTAGAAACCAATACAGTTTAGTAATGCTAAGGTGTTCTATAAGTGATTATTCTGAAATATGTATGGTTCTAAGTCCCACTGGCCAGAAAGATTTGCTATATAACAGGGAACTTAATTTGGTTTTTTTGTGCTAAGCTATTTGAGTAATTTTGCAGTTCCTATGAGGATTAATTTTCTCTATGTTTTTTCTGTTGTGAGGCACTAACTTGTGTTATTGTTTTCAGCACCTGCGAGTCTTACTGTACTGCTCTCCTCTGAACATCTGTCATCTTGAGAAGTGTGTACATCAGCCTCACTCAAGTCCACCAGCCTTTTTGGGGTGTCTAGGGTGTGCCCTCAGTATTGTTTCACTACTGAGCCAGTGACTATTTTAAGGTCACCTTGATACTTCTAAAAATACTGATTTTACAGGAAGCAGTTCAGAAATCTGCAAGAATACATTTCAGGTGTACATTGTATTTGAGGTGAAAGCTGAATTTATGGAATCCTAGGCTTCATGGCTAAAAACTTGGTTTTACTGAAGTAAGGTCTTTCTTTGACTTTAACAGGTGAAATTCTGCAGGTAGTATATGCAGTTGTTTCATACTTTGACTTGTCAAACCATAACTGCCCTAAATATTGCACCTTGTTTCCCTACAGATGTGCACTGGGAATTACATATTTGTTCCTTATATGATAACTCCACACAACAAGGTGTACTGCTGTGATAGCAGTTTCATGAAGGGGCTAACAGAACTGATGCAGCCTGGTTTTGAGTCGCTGCTGGGGCCTATATGCTTACCTCTGGTGGATCGATTTATTCAGCTCTTGAAGGTGGCACAGGCCAGTTCAGGGTGAGTTGCCTTTTTTTTACATCTGTGTAAAATCCATGTATTCCTGCTGGCAAGATATAAGCCAGGCTCTTGCTGTGGTGATGCAATATTTTACCTTCTGTTCAGACAAACTGACAATTAATAGTTTATCTTGACCAAATCTCTCCATTGACACTGTTCTATCAATACATGTTCTGCATTCATCTTGTGGGAGAGCTGTGGGGCTAGAAAAACAAATGCAAGGGCGCTGTCCAAAATTACTGATGCGAAGTTGTTCCTTTCCAGCCAGTATTTCCGGGAATCCATTCTGAACGACATCAGGAAGGCCCGTACACTTTACACAGGCAAAGAGCTTGCAGCAGAGCTGGCAAGGATTCGACAGCGAGTGGATAATGTTGAAGTCTTGTCTGCTGACATTGTAATAAACCTGCTGCTGTCTTACAGAGACATCCAGGTACGAGTTCTGTGCACTAAGATAATCTAAAAGACTAGTAAATTAAATTACATTCTCACTGAAATTGGTAGTGTATTTTGCACAGGTTGGTTAATAAGCTCTATGAATAAAGCACACTTGTAAAAATCTTTTACAATTCACTGATATTTTTAACTCTATTTTTGTGTAGTTTCACTGTTCTTTGCCTTTACATAGCAGAAAAGTGTTATTTTGTAACAGCGTACCTAAAAAGTACATGGCATAAAATAACTTCTCCATCTCAGCATTACTGTGATGAACAGTTTGTAGTGTGTCCTAGTTAAAGGCTATGGTAGCATTCTGCAGTGGATAGGTAAATGTATTCTTTGTCACCATGCTTGTGACATTTCTTATGAAAACATAAATTGTTCCATATACATTTCAGCTTTTTGAATGATGCTAGGAATTGTTTGCTTTGTTATACATAATTTCAACTGTTTTGCCTTAAACATTTTGAAGTGGTTTGGTTTTGATTTTTGGTTTTCTTTGGTTTTTTAAATACACCAGGGAGTAAACTACTTTAAAAACAGTGGTATTCAAAGGGTCTTTTGTTTTCTTCTGAGTTTTGGGATGCCTTAATTTGGGTGCAGTTAGCTTTGTAACATGCACACAATATGAACACTAATAGGTGTTCAGCTCCTGAAGCTGACTTTTATCGTGAAACAGATGTATGACAATTTCCACAGGTCCAGATTGAAGCAGCACAGGAGACCAAACTGTGTTTGCCTGCTCAATACTGTGAATATTTACATTTCTGCTGAGTGCTAAGCAGTTAACCAGTTTTAGACTGAAGAAACTGCAATCCATTAAACTTACAATGAACTGAAAATACTATGAAATAACAGCTGCTTAGGTCAAAGAGTTTATATAGGCATACCTCAGTACAGCCACTTAAAACTTCATTTTTCCCTTCTTTTGGAAGGATTATGATTCTATTGTGAAACTGGTGAAAACTTTAGAAAAACTGCCTACTTTTGACTTGGCTTCCCACCACCATGTGAGGTTGCATTATGCATTTGCTCTACACAGGTAAGAATCTACCCTTCCTTCTGAGCAGTAAATCAGAACTGCAGACTTCATAAGGGGTGGGTAATCCTGTGTGAAGTTCCCTACTGGAATTTTCACATGCAGTCCTACAGTTTTGACTGAAGCAAGTTCAGGGACTTCGACCCTCTTGATAAATCTAAGCTGCTTTTTCTCTTGTCCTATCAAATTTCATTCCTTTTTCTTTAGCGTGTTTGGTTTGTCTTGTCTTTCCATAGGTTTGTGTCATTTTTTGTTTCAGTACCTGAATTAGAGCAAATAAATGCCAAGCAGTATTTTCCCCTCTGTAAAATACACTTCTAACATTGCAGTATGAGTGACAGTGCTGCAGCATTTGTGCTAGCAAAGACATCATCTTGTTCAACTCTGAGTTCTGGTAATGTCAGGAGACAGGAGCAGACCTTTCATCAAGTGTCCATCAGAAGATCTTATTGTATTATAATAGTAAACTAATTTTCGTGTTCTCTGATAACATGGACTAAATGTGATACGTGGAGGAACACACACTACTTCCTTGGATTAAATGAAAGCCAAGCCTAGATTTTCTTTCTAGGATAATGGCATTTAGGCAAGGGACTAAAAGGGGAGGTTTTTTCAAAGGAAATTACAGATGTTCTCTGCTTCCCTGCTGTTATCACAATGAACATTTTGCTGTTGACTTTTAAAGGAGTAGACCAGGTGTCAGCAGGCATTGAAATTCTCATATATAGAAAATGTTTACAGATAATTCTGCTTTTCACAGGTTTGAATTTTGTAATTCAGGTTCACCAAGGAACTGCATATCATGCCAAAGAGATGTCAAAACTTGTCACAAGCAATTAGTTGACAAACTAACCCTAGTTTTGAAAGAAAAAAACAAACAACCTCCCACAAAAAAAAAAAAAAAAAAAAAACCACAAAAAAACCCCGGTGTCTGGCATTGTTTTGTCTGAATAAAATGTCCAGATCCTTCCTTGTGCCTTTATACCAGGTATATGAAGGTATAAATATTGCACCTTTTTTGTTTCTGCTTTGCCATAAATGCGTGAAGTTTTGCAGATTAAATAATCCAGCATGTATTTGCCACTTCTGCAAAGCCTTCACAAAGGTCGCTAGGTGTTCCTTGGGGTTTTAACAAGTTGTTTAGACCTCAAGGTCACAGTTTTCTAAAACAAAGTCACCTCTGAAAAGAGTTCACCGAGGCACTGAAAAACCTGCAAAACTGCAGTGTAATCATTTCAGGCAGATCCTAATACTTCAGTGATTCTATTGGGATTTCTTGCAGACTGAAAAGTTTGTTTTTATAGCTGTGACTATAAGATGTAGCCTTTGAGTGTGTCTGACAAAAGGTCTACACAGTACCTCCAAAAGAGGTCAGATGAGATTTTTCTCTTCCTCTCTTTTCCACATTGAACATTAAACTGGAATCCATGACAGTCATGAAAATGTTCATGCTTTGGTGTGCCAAGAAGGAATTACTTCGGCTAATTGTAACTTTCTCCTTACTGAAAATATAGAGGATGTTTTGTGAGCTCAGGCAGGCCTGGAATACTCTGCACTTCTGAATCTTTGCTGTGAAAGAAGCTGTGTCTCGCTTCTAATCCAGGTCACTAGTACAGAAAGGATGGAACGGCTTAATTAGTCAGGATTAGTCTGACCTAAATCAAGGAAGAGTGAGGGCACAGATGATAAAAAAGTAAACAGAAAGAGAAGTAGGGACTTCTGTCTCTGGAGACCAACTAAGTGTAAATGGCGATGTTTTTTGGTTTTGTTCTGATTAAGTTCAGCTAGACTGTTTGATCTGGATTAGTGATAGTGATACAAGACTTGGAGGTGTTATCCACCTGAAACTCTGTTCTGCAAATGCCCTTCTGTAATCAAAGTCACCCAAAAAAATATAAAGAAGCTGCAGGCTTACCCTTGTTGCTTTACCTGAGTGGTGAATATACGGAAACAAAGGGAAGCAAACCTTAAACAACTGGGCAAGTTGGCAGGGGAACTAAAATAACACAGACCTGCATGAGAGTGGTCTGGAGGTCAGGAAGAGACTTCAGTGGATTTCATTAATGTTTTTTGTAAGGCTGAGACATCAGTAGAGGTTGGCCCAGCATGTAGACTTACACACTCTGTGTTTTTTTTTTGCTTAGAAAAGTAGTTTTATACTACCTGGTCTGCTTTTGTAATTATTTTTATTATGATGCAAGTACTTATTTGTCCTCTGTTAGCCATTATACTTGATTTAAACTTTTTCTTCCATTTCACTCCTTTCTAGAGCTACATACATGAGCTCAGAGATCAGGAGCTCAGGTATCACTTAGAGTACATAAGCTCTGATCTGTCAGGTTTGATACTGACACTGCCATTGCAGATGCATCGTAACTTTTATAAGGTCCTGTAGAGGGGAAAGAAGAAAGCAATTACTGAACCTCAGATCAAGTAGGACCTCCTCTAGGATGGCTTTTGATGTCTTGTTTTTTTTTTTTTCTCTTTTCTTTCTGAGGTAGCCCTCTCTTGTAAGCTTCTTCAGTCCAAAGCTAGCAAAACAGATACAAAACCACTTTTACATATTCCTCCCAATTCAAATTGTAGCCACTAAAATATTACAGGTAATTTCACCAAAAGTGTGTAATACTCTCTCCAACCCCCTGAAGCATAGTTTTTGCTTAGAAGGGAGTAATTTGCTTGTTCAGAACAAAAATATATTAAAATTCTAAACCTTTTATACTGAATGATTTATCAAAACTGTGACTCACTAGGAAATGTCTAATGCTTGCAATTATGTGTTTTTTTTGTCTGAAGTACTTCTTTTAATATTACCTTATTGACTTTACTTCCTAACTTTCCCTATCATGGGAATTCAGTCTGGTTTGTGCTTTTTGGACTTCTTGCTTCACATCCAAAATGAATATAAAAAATATTATCACAATCACAAGATTGAATCTTTTTTTCCTTTAAAGCATGGATTACAATAAAAGAAATATTAGATATGGAAGTGAGGTTCATTCATACTTTCTGTTTTAGAAGAAAATAACATATGATCTTTCTAAGATTTGCTCTTGAGGCTCCTGTTGCTATTTTCAGTGCTTTGGTCTATCTGATGCTTCCTGAGAGAGAGAAAATGTATTTGGGGTCTTTTATAAAGGTGTCCCATGATATTAAGAAAGGAAAAAAAAAGGAAGGGTTGTTAAGTGTATATATAACATAGTCCATTGTGTCTAGAAGCACATTTTACATGGATGAAGTCATACATCTATGTTCAAATACAAGCAGTAAAAAGTATTTCTTGTTAACTTTACTGGGATTTTAATCAAAATTCTCATTTTTAATAGGCGAAATCTGCCTGGAGACAGACAGAAAGCTCTAGAAATTATGATTCCCCTGGTAGAACAGGAAGACCAAGTAGCTTCAGATATGTACTGTCTGGTTGGTCGAATTTACAAGGACATGTTTTTGGAATCTGGATTCGTAGATATAGAAAGCAGGGACAAAGGAACATTCTGGTAAGTACTGTTTTCCTGGTCTATGTCCTTTTGTTAGCTTGGGGAAAATATTACTCAAACAAGAATATATTTAAACTGGTTTTCGTTCCAAGTATCTGATCCTTAAGGAATAGACTGAATCTTCTAAACTTCTTTGCTTATTTGTTAAGAATGAGAGATTTATGTTGTTCACAGATCTCATTCTGCAAAGTTCTTGAAATGCCTTACAGACTTGGAAATTTAGGTATCTCATCAGAGTGTATTTTCCTCATTTTCCCCAAATACAAAGTCTCCTATTTACTATATTATTCTTAAGAGTTTGGGCCAGACAGTAATCACACAGAATGACACACAATATTCTGAGTTGGAAGGGACCCACAAGGATCATCAAGTCCGACTCTTAAGTCCATGGCCCATACAGGGGACTGAACCTGTGACCTTGGCATTATTGGCAGCATGTTTAACAAATGAGTTAATCTCAGAGTCATCAGTCATGCATCGATTGGCTTATCTGTAATGTGATAGATATTAGCTATGTAGTCTTAGAAGTGCTGAGGTTTAACTCTGCACTGATGCTAAGCATGTACCATTTCGTCTTTTCTTTTTTCCGTGCTCACAACCAATGAGAGTGTTTCAAACTCTGCTGACAAGAGTTTTATCACCCCATCATCACCATACAGTATGTGTATATGCAGTGGACTACAGTAACATTCATAGCCAAAGAAGCACACAGTAGGGTAGACAATAATAGGTAAATTCTTAACTTCATTTTTGAGACAAGAAAAATGCTTTTTAATCCTTTTCAAATGCACTAGAACGCTGTTATGTGGAAGAGGTTAAAAAATGAAGGTGCTGGATTCCATCCTAGAGTTCTGTCAGGATGAGCTGCTTCTCTCCATTCAGATGAGGATACAGACGATCTGTGTTTATGTATCCTGCACATTACGTCTTAGCTCCTGTCTTGTGCTCATCAGCTGCTGGTTGAAGTGAATGCTTAGAATGGAAAGCTTTCATCTCCCTTTGTCATTTATCGCTTGTTTTCTGTAAACTTCAGCTTATAACTGTCTCTTGTAAAAGCGAAGATATACTTGTTTATTATTTATGTCCTCAGAATATAAGTACAGTTTATAATTTCTGGCCATGCTTTTCAGTTTTGCAGTTCTTACTAGATTTTTAAAAAATGTTGAAATAACAGGAATGCAGCATATTGTTATCATCCCTGCCTTTATATTTTGGGTTAAAGAAAAGTTTAATTTCCTCTAAGGCAAAGCCCATAACAAACTTTCAGGGGTCTGTCTTAAAAATTATATATTGCTAATGTTATGAACAAATATAAAAAGAAAACTGTAGTTCTGTGTACAGATATTAGGCATTATTACAGGCTAAATAAAAGAAGTATTAATTACTTCTGCTATTGTACATCTTGCTTTTTCCTTGTTTGTAGTGCCTCATGAACAGATAAACTTTGAGATTTTCAAACATAATTGAACTAAAAATGAATTTATGCAAAACAGTGGTAATTTCCTATCGTCATTTTAACATACTTTGAACAGATGCATCTTAGCAATCGTGGTAATCGTAAATCTGATGATGGGAAGGGATTGCAGTCAGACATTCCAGTTTAAGAAAGGACAGAGGCTGAAGCTTCCACAACAGGGTAGGGTGCTGGCCAGCCAGCCCCTAAATAACCCCTGAAGTCTCTGGCAAGTGAGACGATACAGAACGCTGTGTGTGCCTGCTGCCATAGCACAGTGTGATCTCTGTTGAAAGATGGAGTTTGGCTGGAAGCTGTACCGGATGGTCCAGTTGCTTTTGGTTTGTACTTTTTTGCAGAATGTTGATTTGAGTTTCCAGTGTTAGTCATACAGCAGGCTTGACATGGCTGAAAGGTTGACTCGTACATAGCTCAGTGGAAAGCTCTAGTGCTACGGCAGGCCACAACAGGAGAAGGTGTATGTAGGAACAGTGTCTCCATGTTATGTTACTTTATGTTGAGATAGAGGTTATTATCTCAGTCTTAGAGAAATGAGGATGTAAGAGAAGTATAATGAATTGCATAAGATAATGAGAGTTTGGCAGCAGAACCAAAGAACTGGTCTTGCAACAACTAGCGATGTCAAGGTACTTTGGTCTATTCACAAAAAAAAAAAAAGGCAGTGTGCTTTTCTGACAATTAAAAAGCAGAATAAAAGACATCTTTCATATAAATATGAGAGAACAGATGAAAGATTAATTATTAACTGTCACTTTCTTGTTGCACACTGACAGTGTGAATCAGATTTACCAAAGCTACCAAGAATTTATTCATATCTTTTCACTGCTACCTCCCTGATTCAGTGTCTGCGCTGCAACATTTTCCCAAATGTCAGCAACTGTAACATTTTTCCAAAAGTACAATCTTTCTTGTATTGGAACAAAAATATTAATTTTCAAGACTTTTTCTTCTCCTGTCAGTCTTTCCTCTCTCCTTTTCTTAATGTATGAGGATTACAGCAATGAAAGATCTCTAGGGCAAAAAAGGTAGCACAGTTCTCAATATCGCTATGTATTATATCTCCAAACAGATAATGTCAGTCAATGGGCTTCTCTCAGGTGTATATGCTTAAAATCCATGAGAGTGTTGTCCTGTTTGTTTGGCAGGGTTTTTTTTAGGGGATTTGCTTTTTTGTTGTGGGTTGGTTGTTTTTTTTTTTAGTGAGCAAAAATACTTTTTATCTACTTTCTTCCTCATTTTGTTGTAACTCACAGTACAAGAGGATGGCAGATGTTGAAAGAATTTAGTCCTCTCTCCTCATCTTGGTTTTTTTTTAGAGGACTAGACTCTTGTCTAATGATTAAGTTCTTTGGAGGTGGGCAGCTGAGGTATAAAAATTGTATAAAAAGGTATAAAAGGCTGAGGTATAAAAAGCAGATTGAAGAGGAGCCTGTCTTACAGTTTTGGAAAGCAGAGCTTATGTTAAAGGATGCAAAGTCCTGAATCACTTGAGCAGAAAAAACAACAAACAAACAAATTCAAAACCAGCCATATTTTTTATCTGCTTGGATCAAAATGCCTTAGCTTTGCTTACATGTCAAAATGTGGTCTAGAAGTCAAATCCTTAGGTTTTGCATAGATTATTTTTCTTTCCTTCCTTATGTATTAATCTCACAACCTGGTTAATTTTTTTATATATTCCATTTGTTTGTCTGTATTTTTTCCATCATTTTGAAAGAAATTTTAGACTCCACTGCTTTTACTGTTGTGGAGTTGTGTTGACTGAATCTCTTGTGCTCCTTAACTCACATACGTTAGTCTTGTTTGTTTCCTCCTTACAGAGGCATGAAAATGTGTGTGTATATAGGCAATCAAAGATGTCCTTATACTGAAGAATAAGCTTAAAGCACTGTAGATCTGCTGTTGTCACAACTACTCACATTGCTAGATAGTGTGTGCTGTTTGTGTGACGCCCTTTCCACTTCTTTTAAAACAAGATTGAGGCGAGGTGAATACCAGTGCTGTTTTTCTTGATTGCCCACTTCCTCTTGAGGAGAATGAAGTCAAGTACAGTCCTTTTTTTTGTGAATAGATTCATAAGGACAATGTCAATAAGACACCCAGTAAAGAATAAAATTTGGAGTAGCTGTAATCGTAGCTAAATATGTGAGATATTCTTATATCACTTACTTTTCTGCTTATGCATTTTGGTATGCCTGTGTGTCACTGTAGCAGATCCACAATAGAATCTAAGGTTTTAAGTCCATGAAAATTCATATATTTAAGAATAAATAAATGTGCTTATTAATAAATGTGAAATAAATGAGCTTATTAATAAATGTGAAACAGGTCTATTACAGAATGATAGTATTATTTTATGTAAAGAAAATAAAGTAAGATACGTAACTTTAATGGGATGAACGAGTAGTGACTGTGCTTGTTGTGTGAGGGGAAAGGAAGTGGGAGGAGGATGTATAAATAACAGAATCCTAAAAATAACCACGAAGAATGTGTGGAAAACAGTAAAATATTTTTGCTTCCATGGATTCTTGCTGTGTAAACAGAAGATAAGCTCTTAAAGTACCTAAAACAGTAATGATGCCCCTAGTAGATTGCATTATCTAGAAAGTAAACTTGTATGTTTGTTTTTTCTAGGTTCAAGAAGGCATTTGAGTCGGAGCCAACATTGCAATCAGGAATTAATTATGCAGTACTTCTCCTGGCGGCTGGACATTGCTTTGATACTTCTTTTGAGCTGCGGAAAGTTGGTAATTATAACTTGCAAATTCACCGTGAATCACAGTCTAGCAAAAGTACACCACCACCCACTGTTTTAGGGGAAAAATCTGATGGTTGTATATGAAAGCTTTGATAGAGAGCATGTGAATATTTATGTTGGTCTCTTGCACCACTACTGATTCCACCTGATTGCAGGTGAGTGCTGTCATAAAGACCTGGATCCAATTTCAAGGTCTTAACTGGTTAGCAGAGCTTAGTGAAAACTAAGCTTCTTTGTAATGGCACAGTGTGTGTGAAACAGGAACACCCAAAGGAGGAATGTAGTTCCAGCTAGCACTCTTTAAAATAAACAAAAAACCCCACTGTAGAACTGTAGGGAACACGGACAAAAAGTCCATCCTCAGAATGAGGAAAATGCACTTGACTTGGGCTTGTTATTGAGACATTGAGACGTTTCTCTTCTGATGCATTCTTGGAGGTTTCTGAATGCTTGTTTTCATAGAATCGTAAAATCACACTGGTTTGGTTTGGAAGGGGTCTTTTAAATACCATCTAGTCCAACCCCCTGCTGTGGGCAGAGATGTCTTTCACTAGACCAGGTTGTTCATCCTCACCTTGGACACTTCCAACAATGTGACATTCACTTCCCTGGGGAAACTGGTTTGATGTTTCACCACCCTTGTCATAAAAACTTTTTTATTTAGGAGGGAAGAATTAGGATGTCTATTTTATTTGTGATTTTCTGGATTTGAGGAGAGTGAAAAGTCAAGATTAGTCAGTAATACATTCAGGGAAGGTTTTGAAGAAAGCACTGAATATTGTAATATGCATTCCAGTTGGTATTATTCTTCTCTGTGAATGTGTATAACTCTTGATTTACTGTAAAGTCTTTTTTATCTCTGTGTCTCCTGAGGAGGTTTTCAAGTGAAAAAGAGGCAATGTTCTTCACTCCACAGAATGTATCTGTTATCAGCCACTGCTCCAGTTCAGAAATTAGGTGTGCGTTGTATGTCTGGAAGTAATTTTACAGACAGAGAAGTTTTTTTGACTGTGAAGGTCAGAGTGAGATGATTACTTTCACATAAATAATGGAAATTACCCCTCATCTTTTCCACAGGACTCCTTGTAAAAAGGGAGTCTCCATCTTTGTAGCGACGCTTTAAACACTGAAATACAGTGATAGCGTCTCCTCTATGCCTTCTCTTCTCAAGGCTGAACAAACCCAGCTCTCAGCCTTTGCTCATAAGGCAGGCTTCCCAGTCCTTTGATCATCTCTGACCCTTCTCTCTCCAGCTTGTCCACATCTTTTTTGTATAGCAGGGACCAAAACTGAACAGTGGCCTGTTCCAGGTGTGGCATGACAAGCACCGAATAGAGTGGGATAATGGCTTCTTTATCTTTGCTGGTGATGCCCTTGTTGTTACATCCCAACATCGTGTTGGCTTTTTTTGCTGAAGCAGCACACTGTTTACTCACATTGAGCTCGTTGTTCTTCTGGGCCCCCAGACCTCTTTCCACAGATCTGCTCCCCGGTTGGGTAGATCCCAGCCTGTGCTGCGTTCCTGGCTTATTTATGTTGTCCCAGGTGCAAAACCTTACATTTGTGCAACAAGGCTTGTCAGGTGACTTGAGTTGTGCTAGATTCTGAGAATAATGTAGTATTTTCCTTGTCTTGGGCTAAAGTTAATGTTTTAAACAAAAACAGGCAAAATCACAGAGATTGTATGAGAAAATTTTTTTATTTTTTCCTGTCCTAAGAATCTTTTCCTTGTATGTAATTCTTTCGATGGCACCTCTTGTGTAGATCTGTGTGTACAAGACAAGTAATTAGATTTGCCAGGCAGTATTTTCAGTTAGGTGTCCACCCACAGCATTATCTGTAGCACATAGAAATTAGAGGAAGTCTGTCTTCTTGTGGGAGATCAGGAGAGAAGCAAGAACAAACCAGCTAAGTTCAGTCTGGGTTATATGGAAATTATATTGATAGACTGGGAAAAGTTAAGGAAGAATATGGTCACTAACAGCTCTTCAGAGGGTACGTGAAGCTGTAATTAGAAGAAGCGTATCTGATTACGTTGGCAATGTTGTAAAAATTAAGAATAAATTCATTATCCAAGAGAATTTTTACCAATCTGCATCAGATCAGAAAATTTGCCTTCTAAAATTTTCTACCTCTGCTTGTCAGATAATAGCTCAGAAGTAAATGATCATGTGAATTATTAATGAAAACCTTCCTTCTATTTTCTAGTAGTATTGCTTTCTTAATCCTACAAAGTTGCAGAACTCTAAGCCCAGAACAGAACTGCAGTGGTCTCTGCAAGCTATGCAACTTTGACACACAAAGGATCCTGTAATATGAATTGTTCTGTCAATATTTGAGCAAGGAAAGCAGTTTATTTATAAAACCTTCATAGTATTATTTAACTGGTAGTATCTACTTGCTGTATCTTGTTTTCCTCACAAGCTGTGGGTATATTCTTTGCCTTATAAAAACAATGGCTTTTCTGGCATTAATAGTTCCTCTATTTTTGCTCATTTATTTTAAAGGCCAAAATATTTTTCATAAACCGTTCTGGAATTCAGCTGCTGCTTTTTTTTCTCCCCCCAAGTTTACCATGGAAAGAAAGAATGTCTTGATTCTGCCTGGATTTTCTTATACTCTCAAAAACTTTTAAAGATGGTGAAATGAAAATAAACTAATAAAAGATAAATTATACAAGGAGACCGTAAACTCAGAATTAAATTCAGGAAGGTTCACTTTGCATGTTTCCATAAAAAGGTGTTTTTGTTCTACCACCTCCCAAAAAAAGACCACTGGAAAACAAAACAATTCCCCACACCACCTGTATTAAATTAGAATTACAGTCTTTTGAACTATCACTAATGTTGTTAGTTAGCAACTGCATTTTTCCAACTTGCCTTTCAGGGATAAGTAACTGTAGATAGGCTTGGTAGAGGAAGGTCAGCAAACTAGTGTGAGTTTTAGCACCAAGTACCTCATCTTTCTCAGAAGAGCTTGATGAGATGGTGATGTTGTCTTCTCTAAGGTAATAGGATCTGCTTCACAGAATACTGGGGTTAAACTTCCAGTTTACCCAGGCTACATAACAGTAATGATTTGAAAACTTGGTGTCATCAGATATCATTGCTGCTACACATCCATCCTTTCTCCCACTATTTTCCTATAGCTCTGCTGTATTAATCCGGGACTCAAAATCGTTGCTGTCACCAGTCTTACCCTCCTAACAAACGCTTCTCCCTGCCACGCAAATAATTCTAGTCCTTCCCCATGTGAGTTGTACTTCTCATCAAAACCACACAGTTTTTGCCCTGCTTTAGCTCTGTTCCCCCATCCGGAGCACTGAAGGGTTGTGATGGGTGGGTTCCTGCAGGCGCAGTGAAGCATGGCAGAACATGTGAGCCTGTGAACCAGAAAGCAGTGCTGCTGTTCACTGTGGCAGAGAGCTTGTGATAGCCTGTCAGTGGTCACTGCAACTGTGTGTGTGCCATCACCCAGTACTTAGCCAAGGCCCTGTGCACAGCTAAATTCCTCCCTTTCCCCTTCCTTCCAGCAAAGGTATATCCATATGAAATGATATCCCCATGATACCAGTTCCTTACTTTCGTTTTGGTGAGGTCACATTCAAAGCCTGTAGAAATTAGTAGGTGTCTGTTCTTGTGTGTTGCTGTTGTGTGCATGCAAATGTTACAGACATTCTAGCAGAGCCCTTGGGCCTTTGAGGGTACTGCTGAGGAGTGTTACTCTAGGGTCCTGGGGGAGATTAATTTTTTCCATTTACTGTGTTTTGTGCATAGCATTCAGGTTTTGGTCTCTAGAACCCAAATGAAGTTGAACACATTTAACACAAATTCCCCCTTTGTCTCCTACACTGACTAGTGGGGGTGTACATTCTCAAGTGATCTCTTTGACAGTGTGAATGGTTAAGCACCCTGGCTTAAAGCCTTGCAGAGCTGGTCTACATAGAGATGGTCACCACTGTACCTTGTGTAGCTGATGGAGGTGATGTATGTTGCATCATGTCTCAGGCAGATCCGAGATATTTTGTAACATCTATGGCATTGTTTTTCTCTTCAGGAATAATGAAAACTTATTTCCCAAGGAGCAAAAAAATAATTTTTTTATGATTGAAGTACTGTTTTGTTCTGTATGTTACTCAAGCATGACAATATATTGTTAGCAAGAGAGCACAAAGTGTGAAATACAGATGTGAAATAAGCTATAGGCCACTTGGATACAGTTTCACGTTTTAAAACCATTTATTATCTTGATGTTGATAACATAAAAATGTGAACAATGTGATAAAACAAGATGAACTTTCTAGACTGAAATTATATATTGTAATGATACCCATTTTGATAGTATTTATTGCTGTTTCCACCATGAAGTTTAGTCTGCTGCCTACTCAAGGAAGGTTAAGGAAAAAATCAAGACCAACATTGAAATTTCTTGTGAATACTCAGCCTGAATATCAAGGCCAATGGAAGATGATGTGGGAGGGAAACTGTCATAGTGGAGTAGTGAGGGAAAAGTGAATAAAAGACTATGGTGGTGAAGAGGCTCGTTCTGTAAGCTGCAAATTGGTTTATTTGCAGGGGAAGGTACAGCATGTCTCATGTTAGCTATATGTAGCAGCTCATATGAAAATCATCCTGAAGACCACAGGGGAGCCTGTAGTTCTCAGCAAACTTAGCAAGTCAAAATAAAACCTGAGGCTCTCCATAGTCTTGAGTTGCTAAGGGACTTATGAATATTAATAGATGTCTTTCATTGGGGTAGGACTTGCGGCAATTAAAAGAACATCACTGCTGGAAGAAGCTCAGTGGATCATCTGTTCCTTCTGCATGGGACCTTGTCTATAAAGGTAAGTTTGGGGCTTGGGGCTTATAAGTCAAAAAAGACAAAGCATAAAAAAACATAATAGGTGCCTTATTCAGCATCTGTTAAGTTTTTGCAGCTATGTTGTGTAGCCTAAGGCCCCAATTTACCTTTACAGATGAGGTCCATGCAAGAACATAGGTAATCTGACTGTCGCCTTGTCCTGATAGTGATGTCTTAAAGTTACTTTCTTGAGAAGCCTTTAGGAAGAGGGGGAGGGGAAAAAAAAATCTGCTACCGCTTAGGGTGTTTGGAAGGTATATAGCATTAACTGGTAAGTATGATTTCCATCTTACTTTATTAAAATGGAGAGAGTGGGCTAATATAAGCAATTGATAGATTTCAAATCAGGGAAATGGTTCTTTTAAAACTGCATTAATACAAATTCTTGTGACCTATTATTCTCTTCACTACAGGAGTAAAGATCAGCAGCCTGCTTGGTAAAAAGGGGAGCTTGGAGAAACTGCAAAGCTATTGGGAAGTGGGATCTTTCTTGGGGGCCAGTATGTTGGCTAATGACCATATAAGAGTGATCCAGGCTTCAGAAAAGCTGTTTAAACTAAAGACACCACCATGGTAAGGTGATAAACAAGGCCATGTACATTGCTATGTATTAATTGGATTCCTTCAGCTTTCACATTCAGCTGACAGGAGATTTGTTTTGATTTCTTTTAACAGATTTTGCTGTCTGTGCATTGTTTCACTATACTTTTGCCCAGACAAGGGACTGTCTTCCTCTTTTGCCCTTATTCAGGGATAAATTTGATATGAGTCTTTAATTTGATATCTGAGAAGGGCAGATTCACCATTTACTCCAGGCTCTTCTGAGGGCAAAAGGGAAAGGAGGAGTTGTTTCTAGGCAACATACGTCATTATTATAGGCAATAAGCTTCTAGGCATACATCAGCAGCTGCATTGCTGAAGAGAAGCAGGAGTGGCTTGAGAGTTTCCTCATAACTGCCTGAAAGCTTTGGGGAATGCAGACAGCTTAGCTAGAGACGCCTCACTATACCTTTAAATATTGTGATGGGTATGGCACATATCAGTTGTTTTAGGAATTGCGTACAAATGAGCCGTATGGTGTAAGCTGTGTCTTGTTACAGTTGAGATGACTGCAGATTAAAGTCCAATTAACAGAAAGGTTATAAATCTAGGGTTAAAGACAACCCTGTAGACTCAACATCTGTTGTGCAAAGGCCAAGAGATGCATGCTCTGACAGCAGGTTTCTGACACCTGTTCCGCTTTGGATATAGGCAGCAATTAAGGACCAGTCACTACTCATTAAGGGCTGGGATCCTGTTAGTTGGGGAGAACCAAGACTCCTCTCTGACTAAAAAAGTTGTCACACTGCCAATTGAAAGAATGCATATGTCGCAGCCTACGTATTCTTGTCAATTTATAAAGGCTAGAAAGTGTCTCCAGAAGCCTATCAGAGGAGAATGTATGTATATGTGCTAAAATATGGAAGTGCTAAACTTCTGTATTGACATAACATAGGAAACTGTCAAAATGAGGAACTCTAATTTTATGACAAAATGTTTCGTAAATGCTATTCACAGCGTATTTATTTGCAGGGTTTTCCATTTTTACTATGTGTATATCTTACTGACAGGCTGGATAGCACTCTCTGGAAGTCTCCTGATAGAATTTTCTGGACTTTATGAATATCTGGTTGTCAGGATTTTATGTACCCCAGTGCCTTTGGGGTTTAAGTCTGTGGATTAAACTCTGAAAATACAGCAGACTCATTTGTCCTTCAGGAAGAATTTCTCCCATGAGCAATTCTTTCCCAGTCTGTTGCCTGCTTTATAGCAGGGCTCACTTGATGCAAATGGGAGTAGATACAGTACTTTAAGCTGGATATCCTCATGGCCTAAGAAGGATGATTGGAAATTGCACAGCTATAGAAATGTTCACAAAAGACCCTCTGATTTTACATTATATCTTCTTGTCATAAGCTTGAAAACAAAAACTTCCATGAAAAGCCTAATTGTTATAAAGCTGTGATAAATCCTCTTTTAGCATGTATATCTCATTGCTGTAGTATTCATAAAGATTGTATAAGATTATGTGTACAATCTTTTTTTTTTTCCTAACATGCCAAGAGAAAGAAATGTTATGAAGGAGTCCCATAAATCAGCACCAGAACGCAGAACAGCAGACAGAGGGATGAGCTGCATTTAGGGGAGACATTCAGCACTGCTGTTTCCTTCCCTAAGAATGCCAAAAAACTGTTTAACATAGCTGTTGTCATTTTTATAGGATAATCAGTTCCAGAAGCATCACGTTTTAGAAATCTGTAATAATTGTCAATGCAGACATAATATAGAAGACAGAACACTGTAGAAAGTTAAACTACTGGACTTTTCACTTGAATTTTTAGTTGAGGTAGGTCGCTACTGAAAGAAATTGAACATGGGCTCACTTGGCTACTTAGGTAGAGGAGTTAGCTATATCATGAAGTTTGATAGAAAACAATATGTGATATTAGGAATATGTTCAGTTGACTAGCACCTATGTTTCCAATTCTAATTGGGAATCGCTACTATGCAGAGCAATCCTAGAGAAGCAAAATGTTACTGGCAGCCTTGGTGTACTTACTTACGGTCTGTATTAAATTTACTATCTGTGTGTGTTTGGATGATCACAGGTACCTGAAGTCTATTGTAGAGACTATTTTGATATATCAGCATTTTAAGAAACTGACTCCAGAGCAACATACGGCCACCCAGGAACTTGTCGATTTCTGGATGGACTTCCTTGTTGAAGCCACAAAGACAGATGTGACTGTAGTTCGATTTCCAGTAAGTGGTTGTTTTGTTGGGTCTTAGGGGATTTGCAGAGGTGCTTGTTGCATTTGAGAAAATCTTTTGATCTGGTGGCTACAGTTCATGCTGGTCTAAATGAAAAGCAGTTCAGTTTAGTTCTAGGTTATTGTGTTCCTCTGATTTAGCCAAATATGGTTCTGCCAAAAGACGATAAAAGTATAGCATGAATCTTCTCCACATGGGAAATGGACAGTCTAGAGTGGCATTGCAAAAGAATGAACTGTGAGAGAAAGATCTTTGAAAACCTGATAGTTTTCAAAAAAGTAGTTTGCAAAATTGATATATGCTGCCAATTGACTCATAGTAGCCTTATATAAAAAAACTAAAGTAAAATTGGCTTTTTTTGTAATCTTGAATTACTGTCAGCCGTACTAAACTAGCCCTGTACCTAAAATTTTGCCTTTCATTGTTTACTCTGTTTTTCTTGCTATGGTATGACTACAGAAATAGTTTTAACAGATTTCAATACTTTTTGAAGTTCCGTAGATTTTGCACTAACTATTAAAAATATTTTTTTCTACTAGGTTTTAATATTAGAACCAACCAAAATCTATCAGCCCTCATATCTCTCTATCAACAGTGAAGCCGAGGAGAAGACTGTATCCATCTGGCATGTGCTGCCT
The DNA here is from genome assembly GCA_035583135.1 of Lophotriccus pileatus. Lineage (NCBI taxonomy): Eukaryota > Metazoa > Chordata > Aves > Passeriformes > Tyrannidae > Lophotriccus > Lophotriccus pileatus. The sequence continues at coordinate 49,956,283 of JAWWES010000115.1, read as the reverse complement.
GATGACAAGGTATACCCTGATGTTGTCTGTAATTGTAACTTTTTTCACAATTTAGAAGTATGCTTGGTAGGTAATGCATGTAACATGTAACCAGTTACATCTGATGATGGATTCTGAAAAGTAGAAAAGTGTTCTTGTGACACACAGGAAGATACTGTGAATGTATGTTGCTGTGCTTAAGATTGTTCTGATTTTCAACGGATCTTTTGTCTCCCATCGTTTTCTAAAATAACTTACATCTTCTTTCAGGTCATTTTAAACCAGTGAATAATATACAAGTCTGTTGCTTAAGATTTCATAAGTAATTTACAATATACTGTCATCATACCAATAACACAGCATAAAATTGCTTATACAAACAGAACTGTCTTCTTCCTCTACTTGCAGTTTCACTTGTCAGCTGTGATAAATATTCTAATGTGAAAGTAATAGATACTGGTATGTTAAAATGGGAGCGGAATCAATCAAAAGCCAAAGAAGTATTTGGCAGAAGGATAGGCAGATGCTCTAGAAAGTGGAAAAGCTGGGAAATCCTATGTCAAGATGTGAGATAGCCAGATGTATTTGGAAAGGAGGTTAGAAAAACCAGAGATGGAAAGGGGAAAGGAAAACCTGGAATGGTTATTACATTCTGGGATGCTTAGGGAGCAAAATGTTGGTAAGGGGGAAGACAGGGGGGATGTCATAGAACCCTGGAGAAGGATGTATATGAAGAATAAAAGGAGACCGAGTCAGCTGGAGGCAAAACGCTGGGGATGGTGTGATTTGTAAGAACTAGCACTGTTCATTCTTCTGTGGCAGCATTTTGTTCACCTGCAGGATTGGACAGGGAAGACCTGTTTTTCAGGTAATCCTAGAATTGTTTAGGTTGGTAAAGAAGATCATCAAGCCCAACTGTTAACCTAGCACTGGCAAGTTCACCATCCTCAGCCTTCCTATCTAGTCGTCTGTAAAAGGAGGAACATTTTTGCACTCAAAATACAGTGAGGCTATACTGCTTAGAGTTTTGTTGTGAGTTCATGAGAAAATGTAAATGGCAGCTGAAATAGCATATTTAGAGCACAAACTGAAGTGTTTGCCTAGACCAAGGAATTTCTGTTTATTTGTTGTTTACTCTGACTGATGTTTTTTGAAGTAAGCTTAGCCTCTGAGAATAATTTAAAAAATAAATTTATATGATTCTTGGGCAAAATAAAAATTTACCCTACAGTAAATAATTATTTGTCAGTATTACAGACTGAGTCTTGCTGTTCTGAAATACCTGTTCCGAAAGTATTAGGAATTTAGATTATTTAGAAACTACTTGTTCTTACCTACTTTTTTTGCTTTTGTGTGCCTTTTCGTGTATTTAGTTCATCTACAGACAATAATTTCCATTCTGTTAAGTGTTTTAACTGTGGCATAAGAAGGAACATAGGACTAGAAGGAATTTTTTGGACTGTTGAGTCGTGTTCACCTCTGTTGCAGACACTCTTGCCATACGATGTTTCACATAAAGGGATCAAGCTCTGTCTGAATACTAGTGTAGGTTTCACAGTTGACCGATCATGCTGGAAAGTGGTTTGAGAATTTCACTGCACCTCTAGAAGAGCCGAGAGTGGAATACTACTGATGAAGTAGAAGAGTGTTATTTTAAGTCTTCTAGTTTTCAATCTGAATTTATTTGTTGTCATTTCATACACACTGGTTCTTGTGCTAAGATAGTGTTTATGTTAAGTGGTTTCTTTCTCTCTTTGATGTTTACCTTACTGTATTTTAAGGAGAATCCTAATATCTCTTAGTGTGGGGTTTTTGTGTAGGTTTCTTTTTAGGCAAAGCAAATAGGCTTGGTTTGCTGTCTGCACATGGCACCTCATTGCCATGACTTCTTATGTTCCAGTTTGAGTTAACCTTATTTGAGCATGTGTGCTCATATTCCAAAAATAGTATTGCATGGTGCATTCATTTATCCTTTAGGTACTGGGATATTTTGCTTGATACTTTCAGCAATAGCCTTTTTTATATCTTTTTTATATATCAGTCACTTGACTGCCCAGTTATCCTGTGACTGGGAGAAGGATTTGGATGTATCAGTCTATACATGTTTGGTGTTCAGGAGATAGATATTTTGGCTTTGTGGGGTTTGTAACCTTTGCTTTGTAGCATTTTCCATTATTATAATTTTGTTATCCTGTTTTTAAAGTTTCTTTGTAGCACGTTATACCTTCTCTTTCTCTTTTCCCCTCCTCCTTCCTTATATGAGGCGTGTACCTTTGTATTTTCTGTGGATTAGTGTTTTCCTGGGTTTGCTGCCCTAGTGTTAATCAATAGCATTAGACATTAAATGCACTCCCTAGTACTTTTGCTCTGGCTGGAATCCTTACTGTGGTAAGCTTACTGAGTAGCCAGGGATCTGATTAATGCTCAGTGCAGGCATCCTTGCCCTGTGAGCCATCGTACCCATCAAAAGAATATAATGGGCAATTTGGTAGTTGCCCTTTCAGCTGTACAATTATAGTCTGTTGCAATTTGTCAAAGTCCTTAGAATCCATCAGAAACCTTACAGGGAGAAAAGGGACTAGAAAAATTTGGAGGCACCAGCTTCCTTTTCAGCTGAATATAACCAGTATGATATTTGTCTTTGCTACAAGATGTTGTGAAGGACAATTATTTATTATGTCAGCCCACTGCAAAGAAGAAAACTTGTACTTTCATCCTTACTAGGCTGAAAACAGGCATTTTAGAGGCTGATTAACAAGCAAAGACCACCCATCTCTACTGCAAGGACATGTTAGACAGTTGGGTTCAGAAACTTCTTCATCTATCTTCATCTATCCAATTTCAGTCTACCAACTATAGGTCTGCCAGAGCTTCAGATTTCAGTTCATTTTGGTGCATAAATTAATGGTTGTTCTTGTTTTCCAGAATTCAGTCAGTGCTCCAAGAATAAGATTTGTGAGTTACAAAGTATATGAACTTCCTTTCATGCACAAAAAAGCTGAATTTCCATTTCAAATCCAAACTGGAACACAGTGGAGCCTGCAGCTGGCAGTTTTGTGTTAAGTAGACAAATAACAGTCAATACCAGGATAAATAATGTGGCCTCTTCCTTTTCTGTTGCTTTTTTTAGAAACATATCTTAACATTTATGTCATTAATACTGAGTCTTAAGATAAACAAATGCCTACAAAAATCAGAGAGCATTTTATTTTGTAGAATTCACATTACCTTTGCCTTGCAGTTCCCTAATTTTAGCAGCCCTTTCCGCATGGGGTTAGAGGAATGCAGCAGTGCTGTTTTTAAATAGAATTCGAAATAGAACAGCCTGTCTCTGTTTCATATTGGCTTCTGAATCCATTTTGAGTTTTGTTTTGGGTAGTTGATGTTTTTTTTGCCTAACCAAAGAACAGATGCTGAATTTGGATAGCACGCCTGATCTGTTTACTCCAGTGTGTTCAAAACCTGGCAAGATCATGAAGAAACATAACTCTTATATTATCTCATTGCTTGAAAACTTTGTGTGGTAAGATATATCAGTTTGTGAGAGATTAATTGCACATAGATGACGGGTAAAAACTACAATACTTATGTTTCTTGTTATGTTTCTTGAGCATTTCTGCCTGTCAGGACATATATTTTAACTTATTTAAATTTTAGATTATTCCGAATGGTGGATAGTACCAATAGCTAAGCTCTGAAAATTGGAAACTGGCAGACTTTGTATATGAAGGGAGGAGTAAAAGACAGTGCAGTAACACGTCCTTATTAGCAGAGGATTGAGTTAGTGTTCTTTCTTCATGCAAGAGAACCAGGCAACTCAAATAGTAGTTTCACAAACTCTTCATGCTAGCATCAGTTAGTACTTCTACTTCAAGATGCAATCCCAACTTTTCCCAATGTCGGGCTGTTCTCCTGTTCCTGTAAGCCATTGGAGAAACCTTACCCCATTTAACATTGAAGAGATACTGGAGTTACCTCTTTGTACTTTACAATTACAGTACTTTACAATTATAATACTTTACAATATATGTGTGAAACTTGTGCATCAAGAAAGATGTTTGCTTGTATTTTTGGTACATTGTGTTAGGCGTTTCATATTCACATCACAACCTTTAATGTGATTTGAGCAGGAAGGAAAGAATTATAGGGGAGGGAAAATACGATGTACGAAATCTTATAGAAAGCTGTCATCGCTAGGACAGTAATTTCCACTGTCATTTCCTGCACATTGTGCAACTATTTTGGCAGTGTGTCTGTTCTGACTTCTGTGTATTTCACTAGTCATGAAAGATTTTATAAGCTACACATTTTAAGGTCTTATTTTGGAATATATTTGATTATGTTTGTGTTTGACACTATGCTCTTATGCTATAAATTTACCTCTTAGTAAGAAAGGTCTGTGAATTTTAATTGCTTGGATCACTAAAATGCCGAGTGAAATTCAGCTCTAGAAAGCAGAGGTTCTTCAAATATATTCCTCATTGTGAAGGGATCTCAACATTGCCAGGGCTGTGAGGTGGTGTAGTTGCACCTTTTCATGAAAGGAGAATGTTTTCATTAGAAGATACAAAAGACTTCTGTTTGCTAACAGTAAAGTTTTATTAGAATATAAACACAGAGCAATATAACTGTCTACAGAGAGAACTCAGTTCTGCTGAATGTGACAATTGTAAGTTTAAAAGATCTGAAAAAAAAGTGAGGCCTGGCACTTTGTGTTTTCATAGAGTGGTTTCTTTCTTCCAGCCATGTTTATTACTTCAGCAGCTCTTAAGGGTTTTGGTACATTCTTACTGCTCTCTTCTGGATTCCTAATGAAATAGTCTCCTGTTTCTTTGGACACTTTGCCTTCAGATTTGCTTCCCTGAGCAATTCCTCCTACCTTTCAAGAATTTGCCACTTCGCTCTCCTGCATTAGATTTTCTACTTGTAGCTCTTTCCACCTGGTCTGCCCACATATTCATATTAGGGGATAGAGCATGCAGAGCAGGCTCTTGTTATTCTCAGAGGTGGAATATTTCCCTCCACACACTTTCCAGAGGGTTGCATGTGTTCCCAAGTTCTGTATCCAAACAAGGCTATACTGGCATCTCTTGTGATGTGCTGTTTTGAATGTTTTCTAAAATAGTATATTGTGTTTGCAGAGTGAAGAGTAAAGAAATAACCCAAAATTTCTGTCTAAAACTTCTGTTGCTTTGGTTTCAGGTGAGAAAAATGCCCTGAAAAATAACTGTTAACAGACTGTTGTAATTTAAGTGTTTCTCATTCCATCTCATGAGCTGCAGTGTGGAAGATAGGCCTACTGGCACTTCATCTGTTGGAAGGAATGTTTTATTTATTTATATATTTTCTACTCTGTGTTACAGAAAGGTATCCATGAGTGGAACTTCTGTGCTGCTTCTATCAGGGGAGTAAGGTAAGTTGCTTCCCTTTTGTGTTTTGAAATGAAAAGAGTAACTGAATGAATGTTATATTAAGCTGCTGCTGTGGACCTAGGAGTGACAGTGATCTTCTGTCACTGCTGTAAACCTCTTTGGGTCACTTCTTTGTCTTAGTCTCTTTTTTTTCCCCTAGGATTTATCTGTACTTTGTCATCCTGCAACTTTCCACTTTGCTTTCAGTGTAATTTAAAAAAAAAAAAAAAGTCCAGAGAACTTATGTTTTTTAAATAGTCATTACTTCGTTCTAATAATAACTGTTCAACACATAAAGCTGTTGCTATGTCTGCAGGACATTTTTGCACAGATGGATGGTTCTTTCTCCTTCCAAAAAGTAACTTAAAAAAACAAACTATCAATAGGCACAAAAATTCAATCCTGTGGGATTTAGTTTATTTTAGGCAAAAATTGCAATGATATGCTTACTTTAGTCTGGTTTGGGTTTTGGTTACAGTATGTTTTTGCGTGCTTCTAAAAAAAGAGGGGGGAATAAAGAATTTGTTTGTATATTGTCCATTTGGTTCCTTCCCCTACGCCTTATTAAACCACGCTGTGGTCAATACTGATTCTGGTGTACACTCCTGCATTTGTTATTTAAACTGTGAATTATCATTTAACTTGTCAATTGAATTTCCAATCTGTTCATCTGAACAGATGTCCAAAACAACTCAGATGACTTTACAGTGAGCCAAGAGTCACTGTGAATTCTTAGAGAACTCTCTGGCTGCCTCCACGAGTAGTTGCAAGAGGAAATATTTATCTTATGCAAGCATAAAAAGGAATGAGATTTTTTTTATTTTCCTTTTAAATATAGACAAATTTCTGATCACTTCATTTTTCAGTGTTTTACAGGGTTTTTTTTCCCTAGTTTTATGAAGGCAAGTATTCTTTGGAGCGGGAGAACCTTCAGAACCAGGCCTGCTTCTAATCTGTTTTTGTATCAAGACTATTTTGGGCTATTTTGAAGCTCCTAGGCTTAAAGCGGTGTGGGAAGGGGGAGTTCCCAGCGTTATGAGGATCCTCAGCCTTTCTAAACTAGTAAGAGTCAGTTTTAGAAAGGCAGCCTTAATGTACAAGGCAAGTCTTTGTACATGCTCTTGGAGGCTTTTTCAACAAAGACCTCCATAAATATTTATGGCATTACACAAGGAGACAGGCAGGCCTGAAGAGACATCTGGCATTGAAATGCTTCTGGTAAATACTTGGCAGAAGTGACAGAGGGTCACTTCTTCTGCGTGCTGCGTAACAGCCAGCGTAATCAGTGCTTTGTTTCATGAGTAATGGGGTTCAGCTCTCAAGAACTGCAAAGCAACTTGGAAAGTATATAGAACTCTCTGAGCAGGACAGCGCTAAATCACATTCTGTGTGCAGGAAGTCATAGTAACTGGCTTTACCGTAAGAAACTCATCGACTAGTGAATTGTGTGCCAATGTAAATATCTTTACTTTTGCCATATGCCTTCTTGACCTCTTAAATACAAATGTTTCTTACTGAATCAGGCCAAAAAGTGCTGTTATTCTTAAAGGATTTATCAAAACTTTTGGAACATGCTGCTACCACAAGGTGCTTTGTTCTGCAAATTGAGAAACAAAAAATAAAGTGGCAAACTGAAGTTGCTAGACTACAAGTTGGCTTTGTCTCACTGTTCATGACAAGTCCCAGATTATGAAATACATGCTACTTGTGTTGTTTCTGTGAGAGAGTGCCTCAGATGTCATCCTGATGAATGCAGTGTTAGAAACAGTAGAAAAGTTGGGTTCAGATCTAGATCTGCATGCAGTTTCCTTTGTAGCTTAAGAACTTAGACAAGCTTAACACAAGGATATTTGTCTTCCATCCCAAGTTCTTGGAGCTTTGAGTCTTGTCAGACAACTTAATTACAACAGTGAGAGGTGTCTGTACTGCCACTCTTCTAGAAAACGTACAAAAGTTCCACACAGCTGCTTTTCTGTGGTTGCAGCCAATGTTCAACTGTTTCATCTGCTGCTTCATCTGGAAGTACTGGTAATCAGTAGTTACAGCATTTGCAGTGTTTCTCATTGACTAAGGGGAGTTCTGGATGTACATGAGGTGGGCACAAGGCCATGCTACACTGTGCTTCCCTGTTTGTTTCTGGCGTTTTGCAAATTCAGCCCCAGTTCTGCTGTTGTAGAAGTCAGTGGGTACTACATCTGCTCAGGCACTGTCAGAATGAGGCATTTCCTGAGCAAATTACCCTGTCACTTTTTATAACTTGGATGTTCTTTACTTCAGTAACTTTTTTTTCTGGGAGGAAAGCATCATATAAGCAATGTACATGCTCACCTAATTTATGAATTTGCGTAGCCTCTGTGTACACTCCACATTCTTAACCGTTTATTCACTGCTATGTTAGTCAGTGGTTTCTGGGCATGTCAGGTTTCAGCTGACAGTTTATTCAGGAAAAGGTTTAAATGCGCATGGAACTTGAAATGAATGATTAATTCTGTTAATATCAGTTACTCCATATCTAGTGAGTTTACTTATGTGCTTGAAAAACTTGAATTAAAAGATAGTTTATAAACTGGAGGCAGTGACTGTCTTCCCAAATGTGTACATTGCTTAGCACTTATGAATTTTTCGTAATGTGAAAATAAATGAGTCACCATACTGAAAGACAAATATTTTTATCATGAAGTTCACTCTCCTCATAAGTAGCTTTATGAAAAGCAGACCCCCTAGCTTGTCTAAAGAGCCATTTGGTTATCAAAAATTATCAGGCTCTAAAATAGAAGAATCATAAAGAAAAGCAAGGATCAGACAACATTAGACACCTTTTAAAGGCTGAAAGTTTCAAATGTTTCCTGATACTTAAAGAAAAACTGTTATGTTAATCAAATTGTCAGTCCTTTAGCACAACATAGAATATAATTCTACTTTATTTTACTATAAATTAAGGAAAAGCATGATGGCACCTTGATCCAGCTAAAATAGCTTGATTTCACTAGGACTGTGGATTTGGTCCAGTATATTAATAATATAAATAAGGAGACTTAATTTGTCTTGGTTTCTCACATACTACATTATATTCCCTTGTCATGCCTCTAGCCATCTTTTTTTCCCTCTTTTAAAATGTAATAACAATCAATTATACTGCATCAGCTTGACAGCTGGCACTCAATATGTGACAAAGTTACAGAAAGAGCTATTTCAAATGAAATTTAATATTTTCTTTAAGGAACAGAGTAATGACATGCATATAAAACAGTTCTTGTGAATCTTTGCAAGAGCTGCAGCCTACTTGGGGTGGAAAACTGACAACTGTACCAGAGTTTGCACCTCTTCTGTTTTTCTGTTGAGACATCCATGCATCCATAAGGAAATGGCATTCATACCCCCTCGTTAACTTTGTTTTCAAGCTATAGCAGATAAAACCAAAACTGAAGGAAGATGTGGGTTGACAAGGAGGGTAGAATCATTCAGCTTATATTTGTATGCTGACTTATTTTAAAAATATTTTTCCAACATACTGTCAATATACTAATTAACAAAGCACTGATCAAAAATTTTTGTGTTCAAGATTGAGCTGTGGCTGATGTCTAAAGCAGGAAAAATGATTTGAGTTCAAAGTCCAGTTTTCTAATATGATCCTGAAAGGATGTTCATCCTGACTGCAGGAGTGAAAATTAAGGGCCTTAGGTAAATGCACTTAAGACAGAAGTGTTACAGGTTAATGGAAATATTCCAATTAATTTCTTTGCTCCTGCTGTTTCTTGGGCCGTCTGTGGACAAGGGGGGCCAGCTGAATGATAGCAAACAGCAGAATGTGAACTTTGGAGGATAGAAGAGGGTAATTTCACAATAAGGAAAAGCTATGGCTTCTCAGGTTTAATCTGGTGCTTTCCCATGTTAAATGGGTTGATCTGTATGGTTTGACAAAGCTGGTAGAAGCCCAAATGCATCTTTCCAATAATTTGCTTGGCTGTTCTTTCAGTATTTCGAAGTTTGAAGAACGATGCTGTTTCCTATACGTGCTGCACAACTCTGATGACTTCCAAATCTATTTCTGCACAGAACTTCATTGCAAAAGGTCTGTCACTGTTGTTATTTCAGAAAAAAGCATGACCTGTGATGGGGTAGGTGATGTCTTCATGCACAACAGGGGCTGGCTGTTTCAGAGCTATGTTGACAGTTGATCTGAGCATCATAAGTCATCTGTGAAAGCTTAATACTGCAGTACCCTGGAGATATGATGTAGGAAGGGTCAAAGGAAGCTCAGACAAACATTAGAAACAAGTGTGATTACAAATTCGATTATTTTTTTACACACACATTCTGGGATCAGTTTTGTAATACTTATGATATTAAGGCTTACTAAAACTGTCTGTTTGCCCCCAATTCAACAAAGCATCCTAAACTTAAAATGGACTTCCTGAAGTGGGAATATTTGGGGTAACAAGAAAGTCAAGATTTTTCTTTAACTGTAACTACAATTTTATTTACAATTATGAGGAAGCACACTTGATTTCCTTTACATTAGCATATGTTTACATAAGTAAGATTGTCCCTGTGTCCCTGCAGGAAAATTGGCAAGGGTTTGTTGCACAAAATTAGGGTTGTTGCAGTTTTTCTAGGCTGTGTTTCTGCTCCATAACCTTGAGGTCTGTGGTCTTGAATTGATCCAGGAGGCATTTCCAGAGGAAATTTCAAGTCATTTTGTGCTAAAAAAGGCTGCAACTTTGCCTAAAATGAATACTCTCTGTTAATGACTGTGTCCACCTCCCAGCCCAATCTCTAGACTGTTTGCTCATCCATTCTAGTTCGTAAAGGTTCTTTTACCATGTTCATTCCCCTTCATTCCCCTTAGTAGAACATGTTTTTTGTACTTACATTCTTTCAAAAGGATAGAAGTCGTATATAATACTATTTTTTTAATGAAAAGGTGCAAAATAGGCAGACACCCTTTTCATTCAAGCAAAGACTTGAACTGGCATTCCTACACTACAAAAACTCTTCCAAATGTAGGCCGGACTTCTAGGCACTTCTCATGATACTTCAGTGTTTTCACTGGACATAAAGAAATGATGGTATAGGATGAGAATTTCACCTGGGGTGTAGATTTTGAAATATGAATTTCATTAATAATTTCAGATATCATGGATGTCTTGTACATATAAAAAAAGAGCATGGAAAAGAAGTAGAAAAACTGCAGATTTTGACTGTTAATTCTTCATGTAAACAAAATTTTTCTTCTGAAAAGTTTTACACTGAATTTATACTTAGTGTATAAATTATATGCACTCATATATTATTATTATATAATATGTAATTATATAATAATTACTGTACTTAAGTCCTCTCTTGGTTCATTCATTACTTCAGAGAGAAGTGTTCTCTTTGCCTCCATACTGTCCTAAGCGTGTATTTGCTTTTCTTCCCTCTCTTTTTATTTTTTTTTAATATAGATTTTTTGACATGGTGAACAGTATCACTGAAGAAATAGGGAAGACTACAGAGGAAGGGGAGTGTGATGGAGATTCTCTAGAGGTATTTTTAATGTTTTTCCCTAGTGTGCTAAATTTTGGGCTTCTCATCTAGTATTTCACAGAAGTAAGTTACCCCTTTTCTGGGAGAAATTAGTGAACTTATTGTTTACAAAATCTTATACTCTGTTGTTTATCTATTAATGATTCTTTCTAAGGGTATTAATGTAGTCTTCATACCCAGCATAGCTAAATCTCTTGTCATTCAGTTAGCATGCTCCCTTCGGAAGGTACACAGTGTTGGAGTTCTGCCGTGGTGCTTACTGCAGAGTGACTCTTGTAACAGTTACTTCAGAGTGTACTCATAGTCAGGCAGCATTAGGATCTGTTTAAATTTTAAAGACTCTTTGTTGTCTGTTTCATGCATCACTGGAATCGTGTGCACTTACATTATTGGCAGATGTCTGCACAAAAAGTAAGGATACAACTGTAGTAGGGAAGGCTTGTCCTGGCTAGTTACTGTCTGTAAGTAACATGGCAATGAACAGCAAACTCAAATCAGATGATGATGTTGGTACTGCTGGGAGTCTGTTTATACCCTTAGCCCACAAACTCAGACTGAAGCTTAGGATGCCCTACTTCTGTTACTACCCCTGTTAGCTAAGTTATAGCTTGGCTGAGTACACTGATGCACAGTCTGTTCTCACCTTGATTTTTATCTGAACATACATCTCTTTGAAAAGTGAGTACCAGGCCATTGGGTCCAATGCAGCACTTAAGGTAATAAGGCCTTCTCTGAGGTGGCAGGGACCAGGACAGAATATCTAAGCCCATGCATGCTCTGTCACATGAAAATCTGGTGTCCTGAAACTCTAGAGATATCCATAACTAACTGAGAGAGTCAGTGCTGTGTAATGAATACGAACAGCCCTCTGTCACAGTTTTGATGTTGTCATTTTATAATATATCTGAAATCAGAGATCAAGCAAAGGAAAACCACTAGGGTAACTTGTGGCATAGAAAAATAGCCTGTAATTAGAACCTTAGTGTGCCTGCTTGTTTATTTTAGCAAAAAGAAAAGCAGTGGATGGTTTGATCACAGTGGGCAAATATTTTTACAGGAAAAATGACAATGTGCTAATGGTCTCTTTAAGCTTTTGAAAAAAACCTGTAATTAAATAGTAACACAGAAGAAATTTGAATTAAGAGGCATGACTTCACCGTGAGAGTAATTAATTTTTGAAACAAAGTACTAAAAGAAGTGGATTCTCTCTCTTATTAAAAAAATAACCATCTTTATTTGGAGGGTAATAAAA
>JAWWES010000115.1:49919741-49944012 GCA_035583135.1 Lophotriccus pileatus | reverse complement strand
TTCTCACCTTGATTTTTATCTGAACATACATCTCTTTGAAAAGTGAGTACCAGGCCATTGGGTCCAATGCAGTACTTAAGGTAATAAGGCCTTCTCTGAGGTGGCAGGGACCAGGACAGAATATCTAAGTCCGTGCTCTGTCACGTAAAAATCTGGAGTCCTGAAACTCTAGAGACATCCATAACTAACTGAGAGAGTCAGTGCCATGTAATGAATACGAACAACCCTATGTCACAGTTTTGATGTTGTCATTTTATAATATATCTGAAATCAGAGATCAGGCAAAGGAAAATCACTAGGGTAACTTGTGGCATAGAAAAATAGCCTCTAATTAGAACCTTAGGGTGCCTGCTTGTTTATTTTAGCAAAAAGAAAAGCAGTGGATGATTTGATCACAGTGGGCAAATATTTTTACAGGAAAAATGACAATGTGCTAATGGTCTCTTTAAGCTTTTGAAAAAACCCTGTAATTAAATAGTAACAGAAGAAATTTGAATTAAGAGGCATGTCTTCACCGTGAGAGTAATTAATTGTTGAAACAAAGTACTAAAAGAAGTGGATTCTCTCTCTTATTAAAAAAATAACCATCTTTATTTGGAGGGTAATAAAAAATACTTTATCTAAGCATAAGTTACTGGGTTTAGCACCGAAGTGAGCTTGTGAAATTACATTCCTTTATTACACAAGAGAACAGATCAGATAATCTATCTAATAAACATTTTTGGACTTGCCTTAAACTCTTTGAAATTCAAACTCAGCTGAAAACCACTCTTAATGCACCGCAGTCCTGACTAACCTCCATTGATTGGCACAGTCTCCTGGCAGACCCGGCACTGGCAGAATTGAGCTTGTGCTGGTTTTGGAAGCTGTGGTCAGGTCAGGAGAGCACCTGGAACAAGTAAGTGTATCCTGCCTTGCCCTCCGTGCCTGTGTAGGAGCCGGCGTTCTCCGTTTGGCGCAGAGTGCCCTCTGTCGCCGGCTCCTGCTTTTACAGGAGCCCGCAGGTTTGCAGATGTTGCTGAGTAAGACATGCAAGCGGAACTGTGGTGAACAGGTAAAGGCCAGCTTAGTTTAGCTTGATGCACTTCCCTGAAATGGCTACCTTAGAAGCCCGTGGAGAAGCATAGGCGTGTCTGCACAGTATCCAAATTGAAGTGTTTTTCTTTCCTGCAGAAAACTACTAACGTCCTAGATGTTTTAGTTATGAGCACAGCATCAGATGGAATAAACCTCATCCTTCTGTTTCATTTCATGTTGTTGTTGTTGTTTGTTTTGCAGTATGATTATGAGTATGATGAAAATGGTGAACGAGTCATTCTGGGAAAGGGAACGTACGGTGTTGTATATGCAGGACGAGATCTGAGCAATCAAGTCAGAATTGCTATTAAAGAAATCCCAGAGAGAGACAGCAGGTACAGTAATTGTGGCTAATTCCAAATTTTGTGCGTTACGTAATTTCATCATTAGTGCAATTAGTCAGTTTGTCGATCAAGGAGTACATCTTGTACAAGCTGCCAATAATTTACTTGTCGGTGGTATATAATGGTGTTCCCTTTCTTTGTAAGTGGATGTTTCAAAGTTATGGAGTAGAATGTGATCACAGCTGAGAATTAAGATGTTTGCTGGTTTTGGTACTAATACTTATTCTTTCAAAAAAAAATACTGCTGAAGTGCAGAATCTCACTCAAACACCTAATGATTGGCCCTATCTACTTAGACATACTCAGGCATGTCCTTACAAAAGGAGATGATTTCATATTGAAATTCATGATCTGTAGAGTCCTTTAAAATTCGGAGCCTGAATTGTTGATAAAGACATTTTGCATTCTTATTTTTGCACCACTTACTCTGAAGCCTTGTAACATTAGAATAAATCATGTGGAGTGATCTCTTTCTTAATTCTTTTTTTTTTTTTTAGTGCAGTCACTTTATGTATGTTACCATCTTTCAATTATAAAGGTTGCCATGTAAAGATCAGGCACTTCATGTCCTTAGTATCTGTGTATCTGAAGACTTCCAGTGTATCCTATCTTGTATATGTAGATTTCCACAAATATTGTAATAAAAGTGATATAAAGTCTAAAGTTAATATTTCCATAGTGAAACTGACTGTATTAAACTGTCAAATTATTCTGAAATGCTACATTAGCCTTTGGTTTTTGAAGTTAAGTGTTGTACAAACTGCTTAACAGGTGACTTTAAAGACCGACAAACTGTAAAATATTATAAAGGACTGTAACTCAGTTTTATGTTCAGGAACACTATGAAAAGTAGGAAATAAAGTCATTGCCATGGTTGGCAAGAAAAAGATAAATCCTTCCTTTCCCCTTTTCCTGGTTAAAGAAATAATTTTTATGAAGGAAGCTCTTTTGATAAAGACAAAACACTGCTTTGTTGCAGGAGGAATCAGATACTAAATGAATGTAGATAAAATAGCAAGTGTGCCAACTGTTGAATTTTTGTTCATCAATTCGGGAGAGAATAGAATCTATATTTCCAAGTTTATTGCCTTTTGCCCATTTGTGTTCTTTGGGTTTATGACTATGTTCCCATATTTTGGCATATTGCATTTCTTCTATAGGATGAAATAATTGTATCCCTGTTTGTGCAGTGTTCAGTCTACAGCTAATATGAGCAAGGAAGCTACTTTTACCCATCCTACATAGCAGTTATCTTAAGGAGAGTGGTCTGCTATGGTAAATAAAAGAGGCTATTCTAACCCACCACAGTGGCTGTTACTCTTCTCACATTTAGCTAGAATGTATGTCCCTGGGGGTAAAATAACCATTTGTAGAAAAGGAACATTATTCTCTGCAACCTAGCCAGCATCAAATGCTATTATTTAAGCAGTATTGGAGCCTAGATATTGACAGGATGCTCTGTGATAACTCTTGAAGTTTTGTAACAACTGTGGTTAATAGAAAGATAGCCTGAATAGAACAATAACCAGCTCAAACTAAAAAAAAAAATCCATATTTTTTTTCTCCAATACACATTTTAAAAGAATTTTCAATGGAAAAGATTTCAGATTCAGTGTGCAAAGCATACCACAGAGGAGATAATTAAGCAGCTGTTAGTCTTTCAGGTAAACTTTAAAAAATACTTACAGACTTCCAGAATTAATTCCAAGTATTATTATGACAAAATAAGAAAAATTTAATAATGCACTTCCAATTAATTGTAACCTAATCTTTTTGCACTTTGAAAGAAGTCTATAGAAAGAAAAGAATCTCTGAAATTAGTTTCTATAATTTTAAAAGCAAAAATTACGACCTTTTGAATTTGTAAAAAACCGTTTAAGTTCTGAATTAGAGCAGGGCTAGAAATGAAACTATTTCTGTGCAAAAAGCAGTGAGTCTTCAATACTGCTGTATGTTAAATATAAGCTATTGAATAATTTACTTCTCAGGAAATGTTAGACTACAGGCAATAAACCTAAGAGACCTGCTTGAAGGAACAAGGACCTCCTGGACAAACTCTGACACAAAACGGAAGCCTTCAAGGGGTGGAACTGAGGACAGCTAGTCTGGGAGGAATACAGAGAAATTGTCTGAGTAACCAGGGATCAGGTTAGGAAAGCTAAAGTAAAATAATGAGGTGATTGGTGACAGCCACCATGGCAACACTAAGGGCAAACCATGTTTGACACATTTGCTAGTCTACTATGATGGGGTTACAGCAGTGGCAGATAAGGGAAGAGTGGCTGACATGATCTCCCTGGACTTATGCAAAGCACTTGACACTGTCCCCCACAACATCCTTGTCTCTAAACTGGAGAGACATGGATTTGACAGTCCACTCGGTGGATAAGGAGCTGGCTGTATGATCTCACTCAAGAGTTATGGTCAATGACTCGAGGTTCAGGTGCAGGTCAGTGATGAGTGGCATTCCTCAGGGGTTGGTATTGGGACAACATTGTTTTAACATTGCTGTCAACAACACAGACAGTGGGATTGAGTGCACCCTCAGCAAGTTTGCCGATGACACCAAGCTGAGCAATGCAGTCAACGCACTGGAGGGGAGGGATGCCATCCAGAGGGACCTTGAGAGGTTTGAGTGGTGGGCCTGTGTGAACGTCATGAAGTTCAACAAGGCCAAGCACAAGGTGCTACATATGGGTCATGGCAACCTCAGGCACACCTACAGGTTTGGCAGAGAATGGATTGAGAGCAGCCCTGAGGAGAAGGACTTGGGGCTCTTAGGTGAAGAGAAGTTCAACGGGACCTGGCAACGTGCACTCGTAGCCCAGAAAACCAGCCATGTCCTGGGCTCCATCAAAAGCAGCGTGGCCAGCAGGTAGCAGGTTGGGGAAGGTGATTATGACTCTCTATTCTGCTTTCAAGGGACCCCAGCTCAAGTGATGTGTCCAGCACTGAGACCCCCCAACGTAGCAGTGATGTGGATCTGTTGGAGCATGTCCAGACAAGGATGATGAGAATAATCATAGGGCTGGAGCACCTCTCCTATGAAGACAGGCTGAGAGAGTTGGGCTTCTTTAGCCTGGAGAAGAGAAGGCTCTGAGGAAACATCATAGCAGCCTTCCAGTACCTAAAGGGGATCTATAAGGAAGCTGGAGAGAGACTCTTTACAAGGGCACATAATGACAGCACAAGAGGGAATAGCTTCAAACTGAAAGAGTGTAGGTTTAGGTTGGAAGAAATTCTTTACTGTGAGAGTGGTGAGACACTGGCACAGATTGCACAGAGAAGTTGTGGATGCCCCATCCCTGGAAGTGTTCAAGGCTGGGCTGGATGGGGCTTTGGGCAATAAGGTCTAGTGGAAGGTGTTCCTGCCCATGTCAAGAGGGTTGAAACTAGATAATCTTTAAGGTCTCTTCCTAACTCAAACCATTCCATAATGATGATTTAGAATTTGTCTTTGTTTGTACCATTTAAAGTCTCCTAATGACTAAGTTCTAAAGTAACAAATGGTTCATCCCAGTGGAGAATTTCCTTATGTCCTTATTTTATTTGCAAAATTGTTATAGTTGCTCGAGTCTCAATTAACTGTGCAGTTTAAATGTGCGAGGAGAAGAATTATAATGGTCTTGCTTGTCGCTGCTCTGAATTAATATCTCATTAATAGAACTCAGGAATACAATCTTTGGGCTTGCCTTTCTGTATCACTAACCTTTGTAGTCATGTGTGTGGAGAGGCAAGCAAAAACTCAAATTAGTTTCTAGTAAACAGACTGAGTTGCATAATCATACTTTTCATTAACCAAGTACTTAGAGTGTTTTCTGCAACAGTTGTTTTCCAGAGGGATTTTCAGATGCCCACTTTTTTTTTTCTTTTCCCTCTACTTTTTTTTAAGAGTTCAGCCTCCACTAGTAGCTTGATGCTGTTGTTAGGGTGAGGTGATAACTACCTGCCCCAAAAGAGAGGAGTGGAAGTCACAGACACTTTTCCCCTAACAACTTCAATTGCATTCATACTTTGATTTCATTCTTAGCACTGGCACTTGGCTGGGTCCAGAGAGAGCTGACTTCTGGACTTGAGGCAGCAGGAAGCTACCCTTCCTCCCAATACATAAACAAAATAAAGGTTTTCTGCCATTTCATTCAGGGACAAGAATGTACTTGTGTTAGTGTGAAGTCTGTGCTGAGAGTAACCTGGTGAAGGTGGCAGTAAAACTATTCCTTTTGATGGCAGGTAGCTGCAAGGTGGACTTTGCTGTTAGTACTCCCTTAGTGTAAACATCTGAAAATGTCTTCTGCTTGCTCAAATGCTGCAGCTGTTTCTCACATCTGGAGTGACAGAAATTGTTCTGTTTCCTTCTTCTTTTTCAGCTACCCTTGAAGACTGACCACAGATATGAGTGCTTTGCCAGACAATACACAGAATCTGGCAGCTGACCTGCTTCCAAGAGGAAGCATTAGGGCTAAGTTAGGAAGAGTGTTAGGGCAGGCCCAGGGAGCACACCAGCTGTTGAGCTTTAGTGATGTTCCACAGTGCAGAAGGATCTTGACTCCAGAAACATTCTTGACAAAAAGACTGTTGAAAAGCTTATCTCTGAAAAATATTTTACCTTGGACTAAATTATATTTGATGATATTGTTTTGATCTGTTCTTTTAAGTATCTCTCTGTGAAATTATTTGTTTTCTTACTCTGATATCCACTCTTGCTTTCAGAAAAGACTTCTACTTTAATTAAAATTTAAACGGTGATTAATTTTCATTATTATTGAGGTGGTTTTATTTATACACTGACTTTACCATTTACTAGTTCACTTTGGCACTAGTATGAATCCAACCACTTGCACAACTGTTTATTTTATTTTTATTTTTATTTTTGAGTTAGGCTGGAGAGGAGTTAATTTTCTACAAATTTTTTTTCCTTAGTCAATTTACATTTTAACATTTATAACATTTTCTGTGTCTGTATATAGAATATTACATATATTTTACATGTGTTATATGTATTTACATATGATTACATAATTTTTTTATGTGGTGGTCACAACCACTGTTGTTAAATGCATTTAAGAAGTAGTCATTTTCAGTGTAAATATGTTTCATGAGACCTAAAATAGAGTTTCAGCTACTACAGTAAACACAAGGCTTTCTTCCCAGAGGTCAGTTTTGAATAGAGTTGTTTCTTTGCTTTCCAGGTACTCCCAACCTCTGCATGAAGAAATAGCTTTGCATAAGCATCTCAAACATAAGAACATTGTTCAGTATTTAGGTTCTCTTAGTGAGAATGGCTTCATTAAGATATTCATGGAACAGGTTCCAGGTGGTAAGTTTTGGGGGATACTGGCTTGGTGGTTGGTTGGGTTTTTTAGAAGTATAAAAAGCTGTAATACCGCCACAAGATACATTTCATGCAGGTGTAATATTCTTTAATGTCTCTTTCCTAAATTAATGAGGAAAACTGTCTTCAAAGTACTTGAGGCCTCTGCTTCAGTATTTAGATAGGTGTGCTGCAGATACAGCTCAGAACATTGCTGTAGCAGGCAAGCTCCTTCTACCTCAGATCTGTGGTGGGTTGATCCTGGCTGGATGCCAAGTGCCCACTAAAGCCGCTCTGTCACTCCCCTCCTCAGCTGGCCAGGGGAGAGAAAATAGAACATAAGCCTCATGGGTCACGATAAGGACAAGGAGAGTTCACTCACCAGTTACCATCACAGGCAAAATGGACTTTAATTTATTCCCAGCCAAATCAGAGAAGGATAATGAGAAATAAAGCCAAATCTTAAAAACACCTCCCCCCTACTCCTCCCTTCTTTCTGGGTTTAACCTCACTCACAATTTTCTCTCCCTCCTCCCACCAGTGGCACAGGGAGATGGGGAGTGTGGCCAATTCATCACACATTGTCTCTGCCGCTTCTTCCTCCTCAGGAGGAGGACTCCTCACACTCTTCCCCTGCTGCAGATTGGGTCCATCCCATGGGAGACAGTCCTCCATGAACTTCTCCAGTGTGAGTTCTTCCCATGGGCTGCAGTTCTTCATGAACTGCTCCAGTGTTGGTCCATTCCACAGGGTGCAGTCCTTCAGGAACAGTATGGATCCCCTGTGGGGCCACAGGTCCTGCCAGGAGCCTGCTCTAGCATTTGCTTCTCATGGGGACACAGCCTCATTTGGGCATCTACTGCTCCAGCCTAGGGACCTCTATGGGCTTCAGGGAGACATCCTGCCTCACCATGGTCTTCACCATGGGCTGCAGGGGAGTCTCCGCTCTGCTGCCTGGAGCACCTCCCCCCCCTCCTTTGCTGACTTCGGTGTCTTCAAGGCCATTTTTCTCACATATTCTCAATTCTCTGTCTGCAGTTGTTGCACATATTTTTTTCCCTTCTTAAATCTGTTATCCCAAGGGCACTGCCACTATCACTGATGGGCTCGGCCTTCACCAGTGGCAGGTCTGTCTTGGAGGCACCTGGCATTGGTTCTATTAGACACAGGGGAAGCTTCCAGCAACTTCTCACAGAATTCCCCCCTGCACCCCGCCCTGCTACCAAACACTTTCCATGCAAACCCAACAGAGGATAGAAATGATCTGTGCTCATCCTACTAGATCAACCGTGGCTGCTCTCTGATGGCTCAGCCCTCTTCAGGTACATGACGTGAAGAAGGAGATTTGTGATTGTTGCTTCTGTTTGCAACTAAAGAACTCACAGCAGCCAGATGTAACAAAAATCCTGCTTCTTGATCTTAGCTTTTTGAGAAACTGTGGGGTTGGTATATGTAAAAAGACATGCATATGCACATCCACTCTTTTTCACTCTTTTACAACATTCCTGGGCTTAACTCCTCTCCAGATATAGGAGTGAAGTGAGCATATTGGTTAAATGGGTTCTAATTTGCATGCTTGAGGAAGCATACACTTCTCTGCTGCATCTGGGACCAGTGGAGATACTGATACTTTAATCACTCATGCCAGATGATGATTGCCTGGACAGGACTCTGTTTATAGAAGAGGTGCATACATTTGCATTGGGATTGATGTTTGTTGTTACTTTTTTCCTTTGGGGAGAAAGCAGAATTTAATTGGATTTTTGCTCTCCAAAATTACAGGCAGCCTTTCTGCTCTTCTACGATCAAAATGGGGACCATTAAAAAATAATGAGCAGACAATTGGCTTTTACACCAAGCAGATTCTTGAAGGATTAAAATACCTGCATGATAATCAAATAGTGCACCGAGACATAAAGGTAAGAATTTGCAGAGAATGAAGCCTCATAGTGTTATGTAACTGCACAGCTTTTTATTTGTCCTGTCATTTAAAAACTATTTTTCTGAAAGGTCTCTGCTATGCTGAACCATGGGTTAGGTAGGTGAACCACTGTTGATTTCAATTTGCACCAACATTTGTTGGGGTTTTTTTGGGTTTTGTTTTTTTTATTTTATTTTAGAAAAATTGAAATATAGCAACTTCTGATGTGATGAAGTAGATACTTTTATTTCCGTTTTCGGTGACGTGATTGAACTTTCATAAAATCTGAATAGAAGTAAAGAAGATTGTGGATAAGGTACTTAGCAACTTGTTTTCCAAGGAGATTGCAGACAAAAAAGTGGGGTTTTTTGTTTTTCAAAAGCCTTTTTTTCTCTTTTAATGTTCTTTAACTGAATTCCTGCAGTCCTCTGGTAGTAGGGGAAGTTCACTTTGAGATGAAGTTTCTGTTAATGGGATTACATAAAGCAGAAACACTATTGATTTCTCTTTTATCTCCTCTCTTAAAAAGCTTAAGAGGTAATTTTTATCTACTAAAGAGTGCACTGTAGGAACAGGCTATGCAAGAAGTATTAGATGAAGGCTCTGCAGAAAAAAATAATTGCTCTGAATGTTCTGTTCCTCAGGGTGATAACGTGCTTATCAACACTTACAGTGGAGTGTTAAAGATTTCGGACTTTGGAACTTCAAAGAGACTTGCAGGAATCAATCCTTGTACTGAAACTTTCACTGGTATGTTCCCAGAGGAGACTCCTTTATCCTCACTCGAACTGTGTATGTAGGGTCAGAATCCACAGATGCTGAACTTTCATTGACTTCAAATCAGTATAAAAGGTTACTGCAAGAATAACTTTTTGATATATAATCTTAAACTATACACTGTTCTTGTATGCCCTGTTCAAAGAGAATGCTGTTTTGGATGTTCTACTTGTGACATCAAAGTCCTCTACTACAGAAGAGCTGTGTCTATCCCATATTGTATTTCAGTCTGTCTCCTCTGTGCTTGGCTTTTTCATCATGCTGATCTTTTTTTTTTTCTTGATTGGCTTGGACATCCTGGTCTCATCTCCAAAATTGCTTATCTACAGAACTCATCATTAACTTGTTCCTCTGCTTGATAATTTGATTTGGGTGTTAAATCATGCAGTGGCACTGTGTTAAATAATTATGCAAAATGAGAAGTGACTGTTATTTTAATTCCATCCTCTGCTCTTCCATTGTTGCTCTAAGTGGAACAGAATGCAGAATGACGTGTCAGATTGATTCCCTTATTTCAGAATTCATATCACCAACTCTTTTAGGTTCAGATTTCAGGTGTCCCTTCCTTTTCCTTTCTGGGTGCAATTCAAAGTGATCTCCCATATTTTAATCATAAACTATAATACAGTAAATGAGAACTATGTCTGATCCTAAGCTCATCGAAATCTTTAATAGTTGTCATTGACTTTGAAAACCAATATCCAGATCAGTAGATGATACCAAATGCTTCTAGCACAAGTAATATTTTGAGTTTATATGGAATGCGTATGGAAATTCTTGAATTCTGAATAATAAAAAGGGGTTTTTTTTTAACTCTCCCAATATTTCTTACTTCTCAGTGTTTTTGTTCCTCTTGTCCTTTAGCTATCTGTTTGCAGCTTAGTGCACCTAAGTAAAAAACAGAGTATGTTTTAAACAGGTACCCTTCAGTATATGGCACCAGAAATCATAGACAAAGGGCCACGTGGCTATGGCAAGGCTGCAGACATCTGGTCTTTGGGATGCACAATCATTGAGATGGCTACAGGGAAGCCCCCATTTTATGAACTGGGAGAACCACAAGCAGCAATGTTTAAGGTCAGACATCTTCCTTGTACAGCTCAGAGAGGTATTTGTAAACACAGGAAATCTTATGACTGTTGTGGAGAAACTGGAATTAGAGGTTGCAGGACAGGAAGATAAAGGAAATGCTTGGTTTGTGAGGATGTTAAGAATAATAATCTGATTCAACTGAGAGGGAGTGCTGTGTACTTTTGAATAGGGTAATAGAGTAATAGCAGCTATTCAGCAGCCAAACTGAAAAAAAAAGAGCAGTTTTCTGCTTTGTGAAAACCTCTAGTTACATTTGTTGATTTTTTTAAAATGTTTATACAGTTTGTAATCGTTTTTTTCTCTGAATTAATAAACTAGTTATAGAAGGTTAATATCAAAACTAGAGAATTATATACTACTTTTACTATCTGAACGGTTTTTTGATGTTGTGCAGTGTTTGGGAAAAGAACAGTGTAGGATATTGTTTCTCCCTTTATTTATCTCAGGTGGGAATGTTTAAAATACACCCAGAAATTCCTGAATCCATGTCTGCAGAAGCCAAGGCTTTCATACTGCGTTGCTTTGAGCCAGATCCTGATAAACGAGCTTTTGCTCATGAGTTACTTATAGATGAATTCTTGAAGGTTTCAAGCAAGAAAAGAAAGTCCCCATCAAAGCTCTCAGGTAAGCATTGCTAAAAATCTGAAAATTTTCTCTTGCCAGTGGTGTTGTTTCCTGAAACTAATCATTTAGTCTTTAAGATGAAGACATCAGATCTCCATCCCAGATGAATGCTCAGTTGTAACCTTCTGTACCAGCAGCTTGCTGCACAAACACTGCAGAATTCTAGCAGAATTCTGTTATCATGTTGTCACAGAAGTAATTTATATAAATATTTCTAATAGGGTTTATAGAAGTCTGTTTATGGTTTTGTGCAGCTTTTGTGATCACTGGGTTTTGTGTTTCTTATTTTAATTTGCATATGATTTTGTTCAAAGAATGTTTATGTAGATCATGTTTTGTGTAAAGTTTTAATATGCTGTTGAAATTTAGGGGAGTTTTCTACATGAGCAGAATAATCTTTGTTCCATTGCAATTAATGTGTGTGCACATTAATATGTTTCACATATTAATTTCCTGTAGTGTTCTAAATTATGCAAGGTAACGAAGCAGGTTTGAGAGCATGAATAACATATTCTATTGTGTGTGTATTTATATGTATGAAAATATCTTCTGTATACTTTAGCATGATACCTAAAATAAATAAAAATATCAGGGAAAGGAGATGGCATTAGATGATCACTTTTAACATGGTTTCCACCCCCTCAAATTAAAATTAATTTCAAATTGCAATAAGTCGCACTTTTGGAGACTGCAGACAGGAGAGTTGAGGTAGCCCATAAAAATGGCAGCTTACCCTTTTGACTGTGCTTATTTTCTCAGTCAATTTTGACATATTTAACTTTCTGTTTTTCTTTGCTTTTCTACCACAGTTCTTTCAGCTAACACAAATGGTGAGTTTTAACATACTTCTCTATCAAAACATACCTGTGTAGATACTGTGGTTATCCCTATTCTGGTAGGATTTGTCGCACAAAAATGTTGGAAAGAGAACTGGGCACAATTATGAAAACAAGTGACCTCTCTCTCTGTTAGGAGTGTCTAATCCATTGTGCATATTTAAATTACTATTTTTAATCCAACCAGATTATGCCTTAATTGTCTAGGCAGGTGGGTGATCCAGGCTTGAAGAGCTGTGTTGTTGTTTATGGGGACATTTAGTGGAAACCAATGGCTGTTTTATAGTAGTAACAGAGCCAAGGTTTGTGGAGCAAGATAACATAGATTTTTATTAGACTAAATTCTAAAACTGAAAAAGCAGTACTGCCTGGGTACAGGATACTGATCTCTTTCAGGAAATGAACTGGGGAGAGTGCAGGAGGGAACTGAACACACACATAGTTACTTGCATGCTGAGTTGGTATCAAAGCACATTCTGAAATGTGCACATTTGAAATAAGTCTGTTTCCTGCAGCAGTAATGTGTGCTTTGGATTTAAAACTAAAAGTTCTGACTTAAGTGTGTGTTTATTATTAATGAAAAACTAATTAAACTTGTATGAAATAATCTGATTAAAAACATATGTGATAGTATATATATTATATATAAATATATGCATATTTATATACATCCATAAAATTAAACTGCTTGGATGACTTACCCTAGAGAAGCATTTTGCTACTGCTGGAAGTCATGATATGAGATGCATGTTCACTTCAGTGTTGAAGTTCTGTAAGTGAACTTGCAAAGAGCCCAGCATTTCCATCTCTCAGGATGCTTTTGAATAAAAACATAATTGAAAGGTAACTCTATTCCAGAAGAATAAGCTTTAGGAGTTTTTTTGTCAATTTTGTTTTAATATTTTTTAGTGGTGTGTGGGAAGACTGGAGTCTTTCTGTTTCCTCTGAAAGAGTAATCTTTTCACTTTAAAACTATGATGGTGTTATTAAATTCTAATTTCTGAATATTCTTATATGAATAGAGTATCTTCGGAGCATATCCTTACCTGTCCCTGTCCTGGTGGAAGATACAAGTAGCAGCAGTGAATATGGTTCTGTCTCACCTGATACAGAATTAAAAATTGATCCATTCTCTTTCAAAACAAGAGCCAAATCATGTGGAGAAAAAGATGGGAAGGGAATCCGATCCCTTTTTCTGAGGTAAAGAGCTATCTGGCATTTTATGTTACACAGTAGATTAGGAATGTGTGCATTGGAATGTTTTTTATAAAGTTTCTTTTCACTGATTGTCTTTCATTCAGCATCCCAGATGAACACTTTGAGGATCACAGTGCACCTCCTTCACCTGAAGAGAAAGATTCTGGGTTTTTCATGCTGAAGAAGGATAGTGAAAGGAGAGCCACCCTTCACAGGATATTAAATGAGGACCAAGAGCATGTGGTGAGGAACTTGATGGAAGCTTTGACTCAGGTAAGGTAATTTTGGAAGGCAGCAAATTCTATGGAATTTGAAGACTTTTCTGCAGTTACCTGAAACTCTTGAAATTAGACATAGTAAAGCAATTACAAAATAAAGTTTGATTAAACTAGAAAGCATACACTGTGTAAGCTTTCACAATTATTGTTTTATTTGGGCTATTAAAAATAGGCTTTGAATTTGTTTATGCTACATTACATATGCCTTTTGTGTTGTTTGTAATTACAATATGTATGCTTGGGTATTCATACTGGTTAGACAGCAGAAAAACATGTTTTCATGGTACCCTATTTTGCCTGTGATCTTCAAATTGGACTAGCTGAGGCTGTCAGGTTCAACTCATAGAAGGTAGATCATCTCCAGAAGGGTATTATCTTGGCCCCCTTTAAAAGTTCTATCTTCTGTCCAACTGGTTTGACAGAGGGAGGTTTATGCCTGTCTGGCCTTAGGTTATTGTGTAGAAAAAATGGGGCTGAGTGGTACACCATTGCCTTCTAGCCAACAACCATAAAAGGGGAAAGAGGGGACTAGGCTAGGGAGTAAAAAAATCACAGCTATTCCTCAATGCTCTTTGGGAGCACACATGGAGGAAAGATGTAGTAACAGTGGGGGTTACAGAAAACAACAAAATAATTACAGAATGACCTTTTGGCACTCCTTTGTGGGGATGATTCATTATGATGATGTATCAGTTCAGGATGACGCTGAATAAATAACAGGTCATGACCACACTGCTAAATGTTGCAACGCCGTAATGGGATAATGTGATTTCTTTTTTGTTCTTGTTTGTGTGTGTCTTAGTACTTCATTCTCAAGGCAAAATATTGCTGGCCTAAAACTCATTTGTATAAAACATGACAATTCATGTTCTGAAGATAGTACTGTTTAGAAACTGATGCAAACCAATATGATTCTTATGCATGTGCTACAGTTAATATACTTGAAAATTGCTGCCATGCCAGTAAAAATTGTTTCTAACTCTTGGGGGGCTCTGTGTATAAACCCCACAGTTGTCCTAGTACCCTTAGAAAGTGTTAAAGTAGGAGTCAATGACGGACATGCCTGTGATCTGTGCTTTGCTAGAGTGTTGCTGTAACAGA
Source organism: Lophotriccus pileatus (assembly GCA_035583135.1). Taxonomy (NCBI): domain Eukaryota; kingdom Metazoa; phylum Chordata; class Aves; order Passeriformes; family Tyrannidae; genus Lophotriccus; species Lophotriccus pileatus. Next base: position 49,929,454 of record JAWWES010000115.1, on the reverse strand, counting down.
CACAGTTATTAATATGTGTGTGAAAATAATAATCAGTGATTGTGAGAGTTTGAAACTCCATCTCAAAACCTGGAGAGTTTGCTTGTTGCTTCATGCCTTTCTCAGCTGGGGCTGGAATGGCCTGAGAGAGACACAGAGACACACAGAGCTGTACAGCCTATGAGTTCAAAGTACATGTTCATGGCACTGGCTGCCCTTCAAGAAGATGTAGAACTCTGACTCCAAAGAATCGTTTTCTCCCTTGGGAGAGGGACCCTGTTTGGAGACCCTGTTACTCAAACCAGCAGAAAGTTATAGTAACTGCAGTTAAGGGGAATTTGAGTTGGCTTCTTGATATGTCCTGCTTAAATACAAGAATTAACTTGCTTGTTAGGCCTCATTGAGGATTTGATAGCATTTTTGTCTTCACAAAAATTTTTCACAAGAAAGGTTTCAACAAAGTCATTGGGTATGGGGGCTAGAGGAGGAGAATGGCCCTCACAAGATAGGTCAGTGTTTCTAATTAGGGAGTCATACTGTCTGTCCTGTCCTCATAGTGCCCTGTTGGACTTTGATCTTCTAATCCAGGGCTACAGTGTGCATTTACCTATCTGCCCTACATTCTTTTTAATTATTTACACAAAAAGGAGATATGCTACTGCAGGACAGTGAGGGATCCACTTCAGTACAGCAAATCGTCAACTGAATTCTCCAAAGTGTATCAAGATCAGATGATAGGATCTTTTATCTCATATGGATGCTTTAGTCAGTGCTTTGACTGCTCTAGAACTTTTTCAGTTTCTAAAACTTTGGTTTTAATTTTAGTTTCTCTCTCAAGCAATCAGTTATGTTTGTTTCATCCACATCAGAAACAATTTACTATAGTTAAAAGCTCAGTGTTTTTGGCAAACAAGAGTTTTTGGTGTCTGGCCAGCTGTAACATTCACGGCATGAAACTGGCAAATGCAGCAGAACCAAACACCATATGTCCTTCTGTTATGGAAATCAGTGTTAGATATCTTTAGTCTATATGAATATGTACTTAACTTTCTTTAGAATAAGCATCTAATACTTCATGTTGAACAACAACTCTGGCTTAATTTTAAGGTTTGGAATTGAAATTTGTATTCAGTTGGCATATCTTTACTTATGAGAGCAAATACAGTCCTCTGCTTCCTAGTTACCTATACTGGTTATTCTGATTAAGGCTTTTGAGCTTTTTGCTACTTTGGTAGCTCATGCAAAAACACAAAAGCTTTTAAAAATAGGCATATGAATATTTATACTAGAAAGATAAGACCTTTGTAGACCTGCTGTAAGAGAAGTTCTGTATTAAGAGAAATTACGAAATTATGTAAGAAAGAACTAGTCCCTTCATGAGCCTCCTGCACAGCTTTGACTAATCTCTTCTTTTAAAAGCTGCTGGAGGATTTTGCATGTTGTCTCTGAGGGGCATGCAGAAATTGGAAGCACTGGAAAGTACGTGTTTGTTTGCAATTAAGAGTAATTTGTAGTATTCAGTGCACAGTATATTTATTCATGTCTTTTCACTTCTGTACAAAGAGCCATACAGACTACAGGGTGCACATACTCTTCAGCAACTGATCTAAACCAAAGTCAGTTACTTTTTCATCAAATTACCTGCATTACCAGGGAGCTGAGCGATAGAGCTTTGTGCTGCTGCAGTTACACTGGCACCATTACCTGACCTGCCAGCTGCACCTTCCCCTAACCATAGCAGTAGAGTTTCTGAAAATTCATATTTGCAAACTGGTGTTATTGGCTTAAGTCCCTTTGGATGTATGTTTCAAAAGATGGCTACCAAAACTATTTCTTTTTCTCTCTTTTCTAGCAGGGAGCTGAAGAGCCCAAGCTAAAATGGGAACATATCACAACACTCGTTTCCAGCCTCAGAGAGTTTATACGGTCCACTGATCGCAAAATCATCGCAACCACTCTTTCAAAACTGAAGCTGGAGTTAGACTTTGACAGCCATGGTATCAGTCAAGTGCAGCTTGTGCTGTTTGGTTTTCAAGATGCCGTAAGTTGTCATTTTTACTATGAAATTCATGCATCGAAACTGCGTCCTGCCCAAAAAAAAAAGCCAGAAGCGAACAGAACTTGATTAACTTCTACCCAGAGTTATTGAAACCATAATATTTGAAGGTTTTGTACCTATAATAACAAAAATCCAGGCAACATCCATGGCTTGATTTGGACACCGTGTGATCCTTTGGCAGGACACAGACCTGAATTTTTTCAGATCTTCTGATTAAAGATCTAGAAGACTCACCATAGTTGTGTGAATATATGACATAATACTAAAGCAGGAAAACCTTTTTAAAAAAAGCTTCTTTTGGAAGGTTTTCTGGTAAATAAGACCAACACTGAATGTCAGGCTTCTCCTACATAAATGCAGATTTCTTGAACTTGACTCCTCTTATAAACTAATGCATTAAACCACTCTATACCCCTATTAGTGGTCTGTCTACCTTGTAAATATTGTATTGAGTTCTTATTCTAGTATTTTTGGTTAGCAGCGTATTTCTGCCAAATTAGATATTTTAGTTTCAATTTATAATAAGCAGGATAAGGAGGAATTTAAAAAGGTTACTTTTCTATCAGTAATTAATGCAAAAGTTATTATTTCCTACATTGAGCAATGAAACACGGATGGATAGCCTTTAAATAGCTAGTTTAAAAAAAAACAGTGTTTTTTTCTTCTTAAGCTATGTATTTAACCACAACCAGTTAGGCTTAATGCTTAAGATGAATAATGAATGGGGGGGATGCAGCTGTGCTGAGTATCACTTGCCCAGACTGAAGTCATGTAGTTCAACTGAAATGGCAATCCAAGTAGGCATTTGAGGTGGATGATTCTGTTAGTCTTTAAATCTGGGACACTCTGACAAGTAAAAGACCTGTCAGGAAGGATGGCATAGCATGTTGCAGAGACTACACTAACAAGAATTAAGTGCTATTTACAAAAAAAACCATGTAGTTCGAAATGAATCTGTAAAATAGATGTTTCTAAAAGTAAAAGTTTTCACTTTGATTCTTTTGAGTACACTCTCAGCTACCCATTTTACTTAGCCTCATAATAATATTCTTTTGACACAAGCATACAAGAATAAAAAAAATGGAGGGGAGAATAGTACAAAAACCTGGGTTGGTGTTCTGATAGAGACTTTGCTGGGCATCAGTTGTTTGGTGGTAATTGCCTAAGCTGTATTCTTACCAATAAAAATTTTACCTTCTTCTGTTAACTTTGACATTACAGGTTGCTGGTTTGTAACTGAAAAATGTCTCTTCCATTACTAGCTCTCTGTTATTAAACCCACAGAAAGTTCAAACAAAAACTTTGCTTTATATATGCCCCATCTTTATTCTTTTGGACACACAGTAGATTTCTAAAGTAGTACACTGAAATCCAAAACAGAACCAAGGCCTCAGATACTGCAGAGACTTAGATACTGCTAAAAATGAGGGAAAGTTGTTCTTTGTCCCTTGTTCTTTGGACTTAATAAGGTAACAAGGTTTAATAATCACAACATCCTCATGGAACCAACCAAAAAAAAGTAGCCTTGTGATGTAATGTAAATAGCTAAATCCCATTACTGTAGATTGCTGCGTTCTTGATAAAGTTACATTGCGTTTCTTCAGTTCCCAAATAAACTGCTTATCTAAACATGTCTTGGTAGCAGTCAGTATGGGAAGGTGCAAAGTGCTTGCAAAGGGGAGTCATGCTGCCTCGGAGGGCAGTGGGCAAACCTTTGGGGCCCTTGAGCAGCTGCTGTCCACGTGTCAGGCACAGGGCAGGGCCCCTGGCACTGCTGATAGCTCTCCAACTCCAAACACAGTGTCCAAGTGCCATCTTGTGGCCACTGGCAATGGAGTTGAGGAAACACAGGTACTGGCTGGCAGGTAGAGGTAAGCCCCTACCCAGTCACTCAGTCCCTCCCTCCCAGCAGGAAGAGGAACAGAACCGGAAGGACCAAAAGTAAGAAAACTTGTGGGTCAAAATAGAGAGTGAAGGGAAAAAAAAACTCTCAAGTGACGCAAAAGCAATCATTCACCATTAGCAGAATAATGCCCAGCCAACCCCTGAGCAGTGTCTCCTTTGGAAAAAACAGCCCCTAGTTTGATTGCTGAGCATGATATTATATGGAAGGGAATACTTCTTAGGTCAATTTGAGTCAAATGTGCTGGCCATGTTGCCTTCCAGCTTTTAGTCCACCTGCAGCCTACTCAGTACATCACAAGAAACAGAGGAGGCCTTGACACTGTCTAAGCTTTGCTCAGTACTAGGTAAAGCATGGGTGTGTTATCAAGGCTGTTTTAGTCACCAGTCTGAAACGCTGAACCATGCGGGCTGCTGTGAAAAAAATTTAACTCCATCCCAGCCAAACCCAGTACAGGTACCTACATAAATTACTGCATTACTGAATATGATTGCTTTGGGGCAGTGGAAATAATATGATTAAGAGTCTGTTTTGTGCAATGGCTACTTACTGCTGTCTAGGCATTTCGTTATAGCACTGTCACTTCACCTGCTTCTTCCCTGTCATTTGGGAGGGGGAAAACAATTCCCCTGAGGTAGAGATGTTCTTGCAAGTGGCATGGACATTCCATAAGAGGCATCCAGGGATATGGCTAAAAGCAGTTTGAAAGCAGGCCTGTAAGCAATTAGGAGCAACCCAGAGTAGAAAACTATGTGCTTGTGCAAAGTAAAAAGAAAAGGAAAGAGAAAATGGTACAGCACACAAATGAAGTCCCCTGACTGTTTAAACAAACATTAATTAACTATTTTTTAATTAAGTAGGAGTGGCATTACATTAGTCCTTTGATATTTCCTACAATTGTACTTTAAAATAGACAAGTATTGCTCTGAGCAAGCAGTGAAAATGATGCCAAAAAAGTAACAAGATTAATTAGCTTCAGTTCCAAGCCTTTCATAACATGGTCTTTGTTATTTTTCTTGCTGGCATTCTTTTTAAGTTTCTCTCCACAGCCTAGAAAGTTCAGTATCACAGTCATCAAAAATCACCTGACACAAGAACTAATACTTAGTAAAAAAATACAAAATATTGTATGACATAAAAAAATGGAGGAAGTTGACAATGTTGCGATCAAGAAATAGTTTTAACCTCCTGCTTGGATACAGCATCTATAAGTTTAAACACTTTATATAAGGCTGACATATATTTTTAATTTATGGAGTATGTAATATCTAAACTGAATTTTCTGTTACTAGGTCAATAAAGTTCTCCGAAATCATAACATCAAGCCACATTGGATGTTTGCACTGGACAGCATAATCAGAAAAGCTGTGCAGACTGCTATTACAATCCTGGTCCCAGGTGAGTCATTTCTTAATACTCAGCAAATATTTATCAGCTGATCTCTTTAAATGTGTTTTAGAGACGCGATTTTGATGCTTCACTTAAGATTTTGAAGCCAGCAGTGACCTTTTTCCTGTTCACTGTCTGTTTTGCAATTCAAAAACCAATCAGTGCGGTGTCCAAGCAATTTTAGAAAGCACCTTCCCATGATGAGTAATCTAAATGATTCTGCAACACGAGGAGTAGTATCAGGTTAATGTGCTGGGGGATCTAATTTTTTGAGATGCACAATGTTGCCCCTTGAAATCCAAAGGACAGGCCTCTTACCAGCACATGTGGATTTTGGAAGGTATTTTACAGAGTGTAGATTAATGATGTGCTTTTTGGAGCTCATGGAAGTTTATCTTGCTTATGGTCAGAAGCTGTCTAAAAAAAAAAACAAACAAACAGCAAAAAAAACAGAACAGAAGTCAACAAACAACCCCAGACCTCTGAAACCCACGAAAACCAAACCAGTCTGCAGTGCCTGCAACTTTGAATATTGTATTTTGAATGTTGTGGAAGTAGAATAGCCAGCTTCACTGAGGGGAAGGAGTCTATTTAGAAGGAACTGTAGCCCATTCTGTTACTTCTCTACCTATTTTCAGAGTTAGTTTCTCTGCTGCTTAAGATTTGAACGTTAGAATTAATGGTGATATTTTTAAATATATGATTTAATGCTTTAAGTCTGCAGTTAGAATACTTAGGTTCCCATTTTCTGTAGTAGGTTAAGTTATTATCAATAAGGGGATCTGAAAATTCCAACAGAAGTTACAGCTGTTCCTGTTCTCGTTGGTATTTTCCATATTCCTAATACAGCCATCAAGGTATAAATAGGGTTTGTGTGTTACTTTCAAGTCATAAAGAAAATCTGTCTTCTGATTAGAATGCTGAACAACTTTAGTAAGTGTGTACTTTATTGCCATATAAGAAGAGTTCTGTAGAATCCTCCTTAATAGACTGTTCTTCCCCATACAGCTCAGTATCAGCACTAACTGTATGAGTTCAAGCTTAAACAAAAGCCTCTCTGCCTTAGTAGTGTTTGAGCACTAATCATCTGCGGCTTCCCTAATGGCCTTACCCTGTTCCTGTTTGCTTTCCCTTGTCTTCATCTGACTCCTTTATTTTTTTTTCCCAGTACCTTTTTTTTTTTCCCCTCGTAAGAATGATGCAAACATTTATCTCTGGCCCTAACACTTCTAAAAGTTATGGGATTTTAAGTTTAAGGAGTGGTCCAAAGCAGATTTTATACAGTTATACTTCCTGGTGGTGTGAACAATGGCAAAGAACTTGTCCATCACGCTAATTAGAACAGAAGTTCAAAGCGAATTCAGGCATATTTGCCTATCGATATTTGGGGAACTGCTGCTTTATAATAAATTTGTTTTCTTTAATTTAGAGGAAGCACAACTCTGTTGATTTTAGTATGTTCAGCCTTGAAAAAGATACGTAGCATTGAAATGAAGATATGAAATAGATCCAGGAACAGGTATTTCTTTTGTAAAGAAGAGAAACACACTTATTAGTTATTCAGCAGAAAGGGCAAAAACCAAGTGTGATTTCGTGAAAAAAATACATTTTGCTGAGGAGACTAGAGGGAGTTCTTAACAGTAAGGAGCAACAATTGAAGGAAGGAAGGAAGGAAGGTTTATATTAAATGGTTAGAATTAACAAACAGATGTTGTTGCAATAATAGGTTCTGTAGGAGCATCTGATCTTGTGTCCATATCTTGCATACCTGGTAAACTCTGGTAGGTGATTTAAACAGGGAATAACAAACCAGAATACATGTACAGCTTTGTGATCACAGTTTCATGGATGTGCAACATTACAAAATCGACAGTGTTCCCTCTGATAAGCAGAAAGGAAGTGTGCTGCTTTTAATTCTTGGGACAGGGGTCTTTTTGTAATTTCCTCTCTATATTTTTGGATACATTTTTTTTGTAAACATGGTATTCTTATAATGACATAATGCCAAATATGACAGAATAGCAGTAGCAGCAATAGCTGGATTTAAAAGAAATAATGATTATTTGTTTGATAAAAGATTTCAAGTCAGACACATAGAAAATACAAATTATTGAGACTGGAATTAAGCAAAAGAAAGAACTGCTGCACACAATACTTCAGCACAGTTTGACATGAAATGCTAGCCAAATTTGGAATCATATTCATCCACATGTTTGGTTTTTAGAGCTTTTGAACATTCAATAGGCTGAATAATAATCTGCAAAAATTAGATGCTGTTATGTTTTAAGTGGTCTTAAACCCCTAGCAAATATCATCTGTTCTCTTGTTACAGGAATTTCAGGTCTGGTTTACCCAAAGCTCTAGGATGATCTGCAAATAGTCACTTAGGTCTGCTTTTGTTTTCATGCTTAAGTAACGTTTAACATCTTTACTGTTTTTTCTTTTGCTTGTATTTTGATAGAATTGAGGCCACATTTTAGTCTTGCATCTGAAAGTGATACAGCAGATCAAGATGATATAGAAGTTGAAGATCAAGATGAACAGCCCCAGAATCAAGCCATCCAGCAGCCTTGCATTGTCATGGAAGATGCAGTAGCTACCTCAGGTGTAAGCACACTCAGCTCTACGGTATCCCATGACTCCCAGGCTGCTCACAGGTCACTGAGTGTCCAGCTGGGCAGGCTAAAATTAGAGACAAACAGGTAAGTCTGGACATCAGAAGACAGAGGCGCTGGCCTACTTGTGACAGTACGTATTGCTTAGCTTTTAAAATACACGTGCTAGAACAGTAGTGACTGCCGAAATTCCATAGCGCTGCAAGGTCTTCATTTAAATGATGAAATATTTAGCTTTGACTGATCACTTATATTAGTTTTATTAATTTTAAAACAGTAGTGATGCAAGTTAAGGTTGGTCTTGATTTCAGGTACTCTTTCAAGGAAGGCCTGGAAAAAACTGACTTGTTGCCAAGCTTCTGCTTTTTCTCTCCTTTGTATGCTCTGTATGGCTGATGAATGGTGTTATGCTTTGTTTCCACGAAGGCAGAACTTGCTGTTCTTTTCTGTAGTTATTCTTGGTGAGTGAACTCAAGCTAATTGACAGCCACATATGAACTCCGCAAGGAAGCTACTTCAGATTTGTTTTGTGCACAGAATTCACTGTGAGCACGATCTTTACCAGGAGCCATTATCTTTTAAAGAAGTCTTGTTCACCAAAGAAAGATGTGAAAAATAGGTGTTTTGTTTAAAAGAAGAAATGAGCCAGAGAATTGGATATTGGATTTTTTTTCAGAAATATATGCATTGCACTTTAAACCGGAAAAGTGGTTCTTTGGGATTTTTTTTATTTAGGAAACGTCAGAGAAAAATCTGTCTCCATTATTTTATTCAAATGATCTTCTATATATTTTGTTTTCATTAAAATATACCAGTCTGTTTAAGGTAGATATGTAGCTAGAACATGTCTTCAATAAGACAGTTGTTATTCCAGTAGGACATTCTTTGGAGTTACAGTTCCAATTGAAGTTAAAATGTTAAATTGCACTTTACTTTTAAATGTGTCCAAGAAGATTGCCATAATTAGAGTAATTCGTTAGACAATACTGTTTTTAATAAAGTAACAGGATTTTTGGGTCCTTATGTTACAATTAATTTTCTTGCTTGTGACCACTGAAAAATATTTTGATTGCCATATTGATATACTTAAATAAATGCATAACTATTTTATATTGGCTCACTTTACTTCACAAGTTTATGGTGGGGAATAGCCTGAAAAGCGATCCATTTGTAGAGGCACTTTTTTGCTAGCACTTTGCTTCTGTAAATTTTTCAGATGCAAAGCCTTTAGCCAAATAATCACATCCAGTCATTCGCACAGAAATGTTGGGGTACATAATACGGACAGTTGTTTAAATCTCAATGGAAGCTTCATTGGCATAAGCAGCAAGCAGTTACCAGGACAAAATAATTGATTATTTTATTGGCCCTGAAGGCCTTTTTCAACCAGAATAGATAGAATACAAGTAAGTTAACTGAAAGGTGACTTGTCTGTACAGGCTGATAAAGGTTTCAGGAAACAGATGAAGGTGCTGTAATTCTTTCAAAGCAGAACTTGCTAAGACTCAGAAGTCAGTAGTAGGTTTCTGAGTATGTTCTCTATGTCCAGTTTCTCAGACCAAGTTTCTGAAAAGATATTGTTCACAAATCCCTTCTTTAACTAACTCACTTTTCTGAAATAGCAAGCTGCAGCAGTTTCACATAATAATTTTCCATTATATTCTGGCCTTTTTCTTTTGATCAGTTTGAAAGGTGCTGGCTACTGAATCTCTCTGGGTTTCTCTCTGGGTTTGTGTTATGAAGGAGGTTAAACATGGGTTCCAATTTA